>CAKAOJ020000420.1:0-437500 GCA_916701645.2 Sebastolobus alascanus | reverse complement strand
AAACAAAAAAAAACAAAAAAAAAAAATTGGAATGTCGAAAAAAAAATTGAAAAATGTCCGAAAATGTAAAAAAAAAAAAGTCTGACAAATGTCAAAAAATGTCCCTCAAAAAGGGTGAAAAATGTAAAAAAAAAAATGTCTGACAAATGTCAAAAAATGTCCCTCAAAAAGGGTGAAAAATGTAAAAAAAAAAAAAAATTGGAATGTTGAAAAAAAAATTGAAAAATGTCTGAAAATGTAAAAAAAAAAAAGTCTGACAAATGGCAAAAAATGTACAATGAATGTCTGACAAATGTCCGAAAATGTAAAAAAAAAAGTCTGACAAATGTCAAAAAATGTCCCTCAAAAAGGGTGAAAAATGTAAAACAAAAAAAAAAAAAAAAAAAAATTGGAATGTCGAAAAAAAAATTGAAAAATGTCCGAAAATGTAAAAAAAAAAAAGTCTGACAAATGTCAAAAAATGTCCCTCAAAAAGGGTGAAAAATGTAAAAAAAAAAAAGTCTGACATATGTCAAAAAATGTCCCTCAAAAAGGGTGAAAAATGTAAAAAAAAAAAAAAAAAAAAAAAAAAAATTGGAATGTCCAAAAAAAAATTGAAAAATGTCCGAAAATGTAAAAAAAAAAAAGTCTGACAAATGTCAAAAAATGTACAATGAATGTTTGACAAATGTCCGAAAATGTAAAAAAAATGTCCCTCAAAAAGGGTTAAAAATTTAAAAAAAAAAAATAAAAAAAAAAAAAATTGGAATGTCGAAAAAAAAATTGAAAAATGTCCGAAAATGAAAAAAAAAAAAGTCTGAAAAATGTCAAAAAATGTCCCTCAAAAAGGGTGAAAAATGTAAAAAAAAAAAATAAAAAAAAAAAAATTGGAATGTCGAAAAAAAAATTGGAAAGTGTCCGAAAATGTAAAAAAAAAAAGTCTGACAAATGTATAAAAAATGTACAATTAATGTCTGACAAATGTCCGAAAATGTAAAAAAAAAAGTCTGACAAATGTCAAAAAATGTCCCTCAAAAAGGGTGAAAAATGTAAAACAAAAAAAAAAAAAAAAAAAAATTGGAATGTCGAAAAAAAAATTGAAAAATGTCCGAAAATGTAAAAAAAAAAAAGTCTGACAAATGTCAAAAAATGTCCCTCAAAAAGGGTGAAAAATGTAAAAAAAAAAATGTCTGACAAATGTCAAAAAATGTCCCTCAAAAAGGGTGAAAAATGTAAAAAAAAAAAATTGGAATGTCGAAAAAAAAATTGAAAAATGTCCGAAAATGTAAAAAAAAAAAAGTCTGACAAATGTCAAAAAATGTCCCTCAAAAAGGGTGAAAAATGTAAAAAAAAAAAAGTCTGACAAATGTCAAAAAATGTCCCTCAAAAAGGGTGAAAAATGTAAAAAAAAAAAAGTCTGACAAATGTCAAAAAATGTCCCTCAAAAAGGGTGAAAAATGTAAAAAAAAAAAAGTCTGACAAATGTCAAAAAATGTCCCTCAAAAAGGGTGAAAAATGTAAAACAAAAAAAAAAAAAAAAAAAAATTGGAATGTCGAAAAAAAAATTGAAAAATGTCCGAAAATGTACAATTAATGTCTGACAAATGTCCGAAAATGTAAAAAAAAAAGTCTGACAAATGTCAAAAAATGTCCCTCAAAAAGGGTGAAAAATGTAAAACAAAAAAAAAAAAAAAAAAAAATTGGAATGTCGAAAAAAAAATTGAAAAATGTCCGAAAATGTAAAAAAAAAAAAGTCTGACAAATGTCAAAAAATGTCCCTCAAAAAGGGTGAAAAATGTAAAAAAAAAAATGTCTGACAAATGTCAAAAAATGTCCCTCAAAAAGGGTGAAAAATGTAAAAAAAAAAAAATTGGAATGTCGAAAAAAAAATTGAAAAATGTCCGAAAATGTAAAAAAAAAAAAGGCTGACAAATGTCAAAAAATGTCCCTCAAAAAGGGTGAAAATGTAAAAAAAAAAAAAAATTGGAATGTTGAAAAAAAAATTGAAAAATGTCTGAAAATGTAAAAAAAAAAAAGTCTGACAAATGTCAAAAAATGTCCCTCAAAAAGGGTGAAAAATGTAAAACAAAAAAAAACAAAAAAAAAAAAAATTGGAATGTCGAAAAAAAAATTGAAAAATGTCCGAAAATGTAAAAAAAAAAAAGTCTGACAAATGTCAAAAAATGTCCCTCAAAAGGGTGAAAAATGTAAAACAAAAAAAAACAAAAAAAAAAAAAATTGGAATGTCGAAAAAAAAATTGAAAAATGTCCGAAAATGTAAAAAAAAAAAAGTCTGACAAATGTCCAAAAAATGTCCCTCAAAAAGGGTGAAAAATGTAAAACAAAAAAAAAAAAAAAAAAAATTGGAATGTCGAAAAAAAAATTGAAAAATGTCCGAAAATGTAAAAAAAAAAAAGTCTGACAAATGTCAAAAAATGTCCCTCAAAAAGGGTGAAAAATGTAAAACAAAAAAAAACAAAAAAAAAATTGGAATGTCGAAAAAAAAATTGAAAAATGTCCGAAAATGTAAAAAAAAAAAAGTCTGACAAATGTCAAAAAATGTCCCTCAAAAAGGGTGAAAAATGTAAAAAAAAAAAAGTCTGACAAATGTCAAAAAATGTCCCTCAAAAAGGGTGAAAAATGTAAAAAAAAAAATGTCTGACAAATGTCAAAAAATGTCCCTCAAAAAGGGTGAAAAATGTAAAAAAAAAAAAAAATTGGAATGTTGAAAAAAAAATTGAAAAATGTCTGAAAATGTAAAAAAAAAAAAGTCTGACAAATGTCAAAAAATGTACAATGAATGTCTGACAAATGTCCGAAAATGTCAAAAAAAAAAGTCTGACAAATGTCAAAAAATGTCCCTCAAAAAGGGTGAAAAATGTAAAAAAAAAAAATAAAAAAAAAAATTGGAATGTCGAAAAAAAAATTGAAAAATGTCCGAAAATGTAAAAAAAAAAAAGTCTGACAAATGTCAAAAAATGTCCCTCAAAAAGGGTGAAAAATGTAAAACAAAAAAAAACAAAAAAAAAAAATTGGAATGTCGAAAAAAAAATTGAAAAATGTCCGAAAATGTAAAAAAAAAAAAGTCTGACAAATGTCAAAAAATGTCCCTCAAAAAGGGTGAAAAATGTAAAAAAAAAAAAATAAAAAAAAAAAAAATTGGAATGTCGAAAAAAAAATTGAAAAATGTCCGAAAATGTAAAAAAAAAAAAGTCTGAAAAATGTCAAAAAATGTCCCTCAAAAAGGGTGAAAAATTTAAAAAAAAAAAAAAATTGGAATGTCGAAAAAAAAATTGAAAAATGTCTGAAAATGTAAAAAAAAAAAAAGTTTGACAAATGTCAAAAAATGTACAATGAATGTCTGACAAATGTCCGAAAATGTAAAAAAAAAAGTCTGACAAATGTCAAAAAATGTCCCTCAAAAAGGGTGAAAAATGTAAAAAAAAAAAAGTCTGACAAATGTCAAAAAATGTCCCTCAAAAAGGGTGAAAAATGTAAAAAAAAAAAAGTCTGACAAATGTCAAAAAATGTCCCTCAAAAAGGGTGAAAAATGTAAAAAAAAAAATGTCTGACAAATGTCAAAAAATGTCCCTCAAAAAGGGTGAAAAATGTAAAAAAAAAAAAAAATTGGAATGTTGAAAAAAAAATTGAAAAATGTCTGAAAATGTAAAAAAAAAAAAGTCTGACAAATGTCAAAAAATGTACAATGAATGTCTGACAAATGTCCGAAAATGTAAAAAAAAAAAGTCTGACAAATGTCAAAAAATGTCCCTCAAAAAGAGTGAAAAATGTAAAACAAAAAAAAAAAAAAAAAAAAATTGGAATGTCGAAAAAAAAATTGGAAAATGTCCGAAAATGTAAAAAAAAAAAAGTCTGACAAATGTCAAAAAATGTCCCTCAAAAAGGGTGAAAAATGTAAAACAAAAAAAAACAAAAAAAAAAAATTGGAATGTCGAAAAAAAAATTGAAAAATGTCCGAAAATGTAAAAAAAAAAAAGTCTGACAAATGTCAAAAAATGTCCCTCAAAAAGGGTGAAAAATGTAAAAAAAAAAAAGTCTGACAAATGTCAAAAAATGTACAATGAATGTCTGACAAATGTCCGAAAATGTAAAAAAAAAAGTCTGACAAATGTCAAAAAATGTCCCTCAAAAAGGGTGAAAAATGTAAAAAAAAAAAAGTCTGACATATGTCAAAAAATGTCCCTCAAAAAGGGTGAAAAATGTAAAACAAAAAAAAAAAAAAAAAAAAAATTGGAATGTCCAAAAAAAAATTGAAAAATGTCCGAAAATGTAAAAAAAAAAAAGTCTGACAAATGTCAAAAAATGTACAATGAATGTTTGACAAATGTCCGAAAATGTAAAAAAAAATGTCCCTCAAAAAGGGTGAAAAATGTAAAAAAAAAAAAAAAAAAAAAAAAAAATTGGAATGTCGAAAAAAAAATTGAAAAATGTCCGAAAATGTAAAAAAAAAAAAAGTCTGACAAATGTCAAAAAATGTCCCTCAAAAAGGGTGAAAAATGTAAAACAAAAAAAAAAAAAAAAAAAATTGGAATGTCGAAAAAAAAATTGAAAAATGTCCGAAAATGTACAATTAATGTCTGACAAATGTCAAAAAATGTCCCTCAAAAAGGGTGAAAAATGTAAAAAAAAAAATGTCTGACAAATGTCAAAAAATGTCCCTCAAAAAGGGTGAAAAATGTAAAAAAAAAAAATAAAAAAAAAAAAATTGGAATGTCGAAAAAAAAATTGAAAAATGTCCGAAAATGTAAAAAAAAAAAAGTCTGACAAATGTCAAAAAATGTCCCTCAAAAAGGGTGAAAAATGTAAAAAAAAAAAAAAATTGGAATGTTGAAAAAAAAATTGAAAAATGTCTGAAAATGTAAAAAAAAAAAAGTCTGACAAATGTCAAAAAATGTACAATGAATGTCTGACAAATGTCCGAAAATGTAAAAAAAAAAGTCTGACAAATGTCAAAAAATGTCCCTCAAAAAGGGTGAAAAATGTAAAACAAAAAAAAAAAAAAAAAAAAAAAAATTGGAATGTCGAAAAAAAAATTGAAAAATGTCCGAAAATGTAAAAAAAAAAAAGTCTGACAAATGTCAAAAAATGTCCCTCAAAAAGGGTGAAAAATGTAAAAAAAAAAAAGTCTGACAAATGTCAAAAAATGTCCCTCAAAAAGGGTGAAAAATGTAAAAAAAAAAATGTCTGACAAATGTCAAAAAATGTCCCTCAAAAAGGGTGAAAAATGTAAAAAAAAAAAATAAAAAAAAAAAAATTGGAATGTCGAAAAAAAAATTGAAAAATGTCCGAAAATGTAAAAAAAAAAAAGTCTGACAAATGTCAAAAAATGTACAATGAATGTCTGACAAATGTCCGAAAATGTCAAAAAAAAAAGTCTGACAAATGTCAAAAAATGTCCCTCAAAAAGGGTGAAAAATGTAAAAAAAAAAAATAAAAAAAAAAAAATTGGAATGTCGAAAAAAAAATTGAAAAATGTCCGAAAATGTAAAAAAAAAAAAGTCTGACAAATGTCAAAAAATGTCCCTCAAAAAGGGTGAAAAATTTAAAAAAAAAAAAAAAAAAAAAAAAAAATTGGAATGTCGAAAAAAAAATTGAAAAATGTCCGAAAATGTAAAAAAAAAAAAGTCTGAAAAATGTCAAAAAATGTCCCTCAAAAAGGGTGAAAAATTTAAAAAAAAAAAAAAATTGGAATGTTGAAAAAAAAATTGAAAAATGTCTGAAAATGTAAAAAAAAAAAGTCTGACAAATGTCAAAAAATGTACAATGAATGTCTGACAAATGTCCGAAAATGTAAAAAAAAAAGTCTGACAAATGTCAAAAAATGTCCCTCAAAAAGGGTGAAAAATGTAAAAAAAAAAAAGTCTGACAAATGTCAAAAAATGTCCCTCAAAAAGGGTGAAAAATGTAAAAAAAAAAAAGTCTGACAAATGTCAAAAAATGTCCCTCAAAAAGGGTGAAAAATGTAAAAAAAAAAATGTCTGACAAATGTCAAAAAATGTCCCTCAAAAAGGGTGAAAAATGTAAAAAAAAAAAAAAAAAAAAAAAAAATTGGAATGTCGAAAAAAAAATTGAAAAATGTCCGAAAATGTAAAAAAAAAAAAGTCTGACAAATGTCAAAAAATGTCCCTCAAAAAGGGTGTGAAAAATGTAAAAAAAAAAAGTTGACAAATGTCAAAAAATGTACAATGAATGTCGAAAAAAATGTCCGAAAATGTAAAAAAAAAAAGTCTGACAAATGTCAAAAAATGTCCCTCAAAAAGGGTGAAAAATGTAAAAAAAAAAAGTCTGACAAATGTCAAAAAATGTCCCTCAAAAAGGGTGAAAAATGTAAAAAAAAAAAATAAAAAAAAAAAAATTGGAATGTCGAAAAAAAAATTGAAAAATGTCCGAAAATGTAAAAAAAAAAAAGTCTGACAAATGTCAAAAAATGTCCCCAAGAATGTTGAAAAATGTCTGAAAAATGTAAAAAAAAAAAAGTTGAATGTCAAAAAAATGTCCCTCAAAAAGGGTGAAAAATGTAAAAAAAAAAAGTCTGACAAATGTCAAAAAATGTCCCTCAAAAAGGGTGAAAAATGTAAACCAAAAAAAAACAAAAAAAAAAAATTGGAATGTCGAAAAAAAAATTGAAAAATGTCCGAAAATGTAAAAAAAAAAAAAGTCTGACAAATGTCAAAAAATGTCCCTCAAAAAGGGTGAAAAATGTAAAACAAAAAAAGTCTGACAAATGTCAAAAAATGTCCCTCAAAAAGGGTGAAAAATGTAAAACAAAAAAAAAGTCTGACAAATGTCAAAAAATGTCCCTCAAAAAGGGTGAAAAATGTAAAAAAAAAAAGTCTGACAAATGTCAAAAAATGTCCCTCAAAAAGGGTAAAAAATGTAAAAAAAAAAAAAAATTGGAATGTTGAAAAAAAAATTGAAAAATGTCTGAAAATGTAAAAAAAAAAAAGTCTGACAAATGTCAAAAAATGTACAATGCATGTCTGACAAATGTCCGAAAATGTCAAAAAAAAAAGTCTGACAAATGTCAAAAAATGTCCCTCAAAAAGGGTGAAAAATGTAAAAAAAAAAAATAAAAAAAAAAAAATTGGAATGTCGAAAAAAAAATTGAAAAATGTCCGAAAATGTAAAAAAAAAAAAGTCTGACAAATGTCAAAAAATGTCCCTCAAAAAGGGTGAAAAATGTAAAACAAAAAAAAACAAAAAAAAAAAATTGGAATGTCGAAAAAAAAATTGAAAAATGTCCGAAAATGTAAAAAAAAAAAAGTCTGACAAATGTCAAAAAATGTCCCTCAAAAAGGGTGAAAAATGTAAAACAAAAAAAATAAAAAAAAAAAAATTGGAATGTCGAAAAAAAAATTGAAAAATGTCCGAAAATGTAAAAAAAAAAAAGTCTGAAAAATGTCAAAAAATGTCCCTCAAAAAGGGTGAAAAATTTAAAAAAAAAAAAAAATTGGAATGTCGAAAAAAAAATTGAAAAATGTCTGAAAATGTAAAAAAAAAAAAAGTGTGACAAATGTCAAAAAATGTACAATGAATGTCTGACAAATGTCCGAAAATGTAAAAAAAAAAGTCTGACAAATGTCAAAAAATGTCCCTCAAAAAGGGTGAAAAATGTAAAAAAAAAAAAGTCTGACAAATGTCAAAAAATGTCCCTCAAAAAGGGTGAAAAATGTAAAAAAAAAAAAGTCTGACAAATGTCAAAAAATGTACAATGAATGTCTGACAAATGTCCGAAAATGTAAAAAAAAAAGTCTGACAAATGTCAAAAAATGTCCCTCAAAAAGGGTGAAAAATGTAAAACAAAAAAAAAAAAAAAATAAAGTTGGAATGTCGAAAAAAAAATTGAAAAATGTCCGAAAATGTAAAAAAAAAAAGTCTGACAAATGTCAAAAAATGTCCCTCAAAAAGGGTGAAAAATGTAAAAAAAAAAAGTCTGACAAATGTCAAAAAATGTACAATGAATGTGAAGTCAAACTGAAGGTTCCAGGAAATTAAGCTTTGTAAAAATGAATAAATAGAGATTAAGAAAATAGTATAAATAGGAGAATAGAAAATAAATAAATCAGAAAGTAATTTGTAAATTAATAAGTCCACTAGCAAAACTGAGTGCTCAGGAAGTAAACCGGATGGAGCTAATTAACCTGATTATGCCCGGAGCATTAGAAAAGCAACACTCTGTGTCACAGTGAAAAGGGTCTGGAGAAGTTAGCAGCGCGCTAACAAGCAGTGCTGTCACTCAAGCAGCGCTGCGATCTGCGGGACTGTGTGCAGAACGGACGTCTACAAAGTTGGAGAGGCAGCCGGTAAATGAACTATACTGGATCACAGACTGAGAGACTGTTTACCCGGCGGAGATCGCTGATGATGTTGTTTGTTTAGCGCTGTTATGCACGGGGAACGGTAGCCCATTTGTTTGTGGCGATAGTTTGACTCTGCTTCATAGAAGATCGCTTGTTTAATTCTGCCGAGTTTGTTTTGAGTCCAGTTGCATGTGCGGTAGATAATACGATGAGAGGCATGGTGAATTGTGATGATTGCGTTAAGAGGGTGTTGATTGTTTGTTGATTGTTTGTTAAATACTGGTTCACATTCAGTCACAAATGTGGTGAGAAGCACATTATAAAGTTGTGAATAGTAGGTTTAGGCTTTTAGCTTACATGGGCTTATGGGAAAATGTTAAAATGACTGCAGGATTTAATATTACCGCAAACTTAATTATAAAAATGTCCGAAAATGTAAAAAAAAATGTCCCTCAAAAAGGGTGAAAAATGTAAAAAAAAAAAATAAAAAAAAAAAAAATTGGAATGTCGAAAAAAAAATTGAAAAATGTCCGAAAATGAAAAAAAAAAAAGTCTGAAAAATGTCAAAAAATGTCCCTCAAAAAGGGTGAAAAATGTAAAAAAAAAAAATAAAAAAAAAAAAATTGGAATGTCGAAAAAAAAATTGGAAAGTGTCCGAAAATGTAAAAAAAAAAAGTCTGACAAATGTATAAAAAATGTACAATGAATGTCTGACAAATGTCCGAAAATGTAAAAAAAAAAGTCTGACAAATGTCAAAAAATGTCCCTCAAAAAGGGTGAAAAATGTAAAAAAAAAAAATAAAATAAAAAAAAATTGGAATGTCGAAAAAAAAATTGAAAAATGTCCGAAAATGAAAAAAAAAAAAGTCTGAAAAATGTCAAAAAATGTCCCTCAAAAAGGGTGAAAAATGTAAAAAAAAAAAATAAAAAAAAAAAAATTGGAATGTCGAAAAAAAAATTGGAAAGTGTCCGAAAATGTAAAAAAAAAAAGTCTGACAAATGTATAAAAAATGTACAATGAATGTCTGACAAATGTCCGAAAATGTAAAAAAAAAAGTCTGACAAATGTCAAAAAATGTCCCTCAAAAAGGGTGAAAAATGTAAAAAAAAAAAAAAAAAAAAAAAAAATTGGAATGTCGAAAAAAAAATTGAAAAATGTCCGAAAATGTAAAAAAAAAAAAGTCTGACAAATGTCAAAAAATGTCCCTCAAAAAGGGTGAAAAATGTAAAACAAAAAAAAAAAAAAAAAAAAAATTGGAATGTCGAAAAAAAAATTGAAAAATGTCCGAAAATGTACAATTAATGTCTGACAAATGTCCGAAAATGTAAAAAAAAAAGTCTGACAAATGTCAAAAAATGTCCCTCAAAAAGGGTGAAAAATGTAAAACAAAAAAAAAAAAAAAAAAAAAATTGGAATGTCGAAAAAAAAATTGAAAAATGTCCGAAAATGTAAAAAAAAAAAAGTCTGACAAATGTCAAAAAATGTCCCTCAAAAAGGGTGAAAAATGTAAAAAAAAAAATGTCTGACAAATGTCAAAAAATGTCCCTCAAAAAGGGTGAAAAATGTAAAAAAAAAAAATAAAAAAAAAAAAATTGGAATGTCGAAAAAAAAATTGAAAAATGTCCGAAAATGTAAAAAAAAAAAAGTCTGACAAATGTCAAAAAATGTCCCTCAAAAAGGGTGAAAAATGTAAAAAAAAAAAAAAATTGGAATGTTGAAAAAAAAATTGAAAAATGTCTGAAAATGTAAAAAAAAAAAAGTCTGACAAATGTCAAAAAATGTACAATGAATGTCTGACAAATGTCCGAAAATGTAAAAAAAAAAGTCTGACAAATGTCAAAAAATGTCCCTCAAAAAGGGTGAAAAATGTAAAACAAAAAAAAAAAAAAAAAAAAATTGGAATGTCGAAAAAAAAATTGAAAAATGTCCGAAAATGTAAAAAAAAAAAAGTCTGACAAATGTCAAAAAATGTCCCTCAAAAAGGGTGAAAAATGTAAAACAAAAAAAAACAAAAAAAAAAAATTGGAATGTCGAAAAAAAAATTGAAAAATGTCCGAAAATGTAAAAAAAAAAAAGTCTGACAAATGTCCAAAAAATGTCCCTCAAAAAGGGTGAAAAATGTAAAACAAAAAAAAAAAAAAAAAAAAAATTGGAATGTCGAAAAAAAAATTGAAAAATGTCCGAAAATGTAAAAAAAAAAAAGTCTGACAAATGTCAAAAAATGTCCCTCAAAAAGGGTGAAAAATGTAAAACAAAAAAAAACAAAAAAAAAAATTGGAATGTCGAAAAAAAAATTGAAAAATGTCCGAAAATGTAAAAAAAAAAAAGTCTGACAAATGTCAAAAAATGTCCCTCAAAAAGGGTGAAAAATGTAAAAAAAAAAATGTCTGACAAATGTCAAAAAATGTCCCTCAAAAAGGGTGAAAAATGTAAAAAAAAAAAATAAAAAAAAAAAAATTGGAATGTCGAAAAAAAAATTGAAAAATGTCCGAAAATGTAAAAAAAAAAAAGTCTGACAAATGTCAAAAAATGTCCCTCAAAAAGGGTGAAAAATGTAAAAAAAAAAAAAAAATTGGAATGTTGAAAAAAAAATTGAAAAATGTCTGAAAATGTAAAAAAAAAAAAGTCTGACAAATGTCAAAAAATGTACAATGAATGTCTGACAAATGTCCGAAAATGTAAAAAAAAAAGTCTGACAAATGTCAAAAAATGTCCCTCAAAAAGGGTGAAAAATGTAAAAAAAAAAAATAAAAAAAAAAAAATTGGAATGTCGAAAAAAAAATTGAAAAATGTCCGAAAATATAAAAAAAAAAAAGTCTGACAAATGTCAAAAAATGTCCCTCAAAAAGGGTGAAAAATGTAAAACAAAAAAAAAAAAAAAATAAAATTGGAATGTCGAAAAAAAAATTGAAAAATGTCCGAAAATGTAAAAAAAAAAAGTCTGACAAATGTCAAAAAATGTCCCTCAAAAAGGGTGAAAAATGTAAAAAAAAAAAGTCTGACAAATGTCAAAAAATGTACAATGAATGTGAAGTCAAACTGAAGGTTCCAGGAAATTAAGCTTTGTAAAAATGAATAAATAGAGATTAAGAAAATAGTATAAATAGGAGAATAGAAAATAAATAAATCAGAAAGTAATTTGTAAATTAATAAGTCCACTAGCAAAACTGAGTGCTCAGGAAGTAAACCGGATGGAGCTAATTAACCTGATTATGCCCGGAGCATTAGAAAAGCAACACTCTGTGTCACAGTGAAAAGGGTCTGGAGAAGTTAGCAGCGCGCTAACAAGCAGTGCTGTCACTCAAGCAGCGCTGCGATCTGCGGGACTGTGTGCAGAACGGACGTCTACAAAGTTGGAGAGGCAGCCGGTAAATGAACTATACTGGATCACAGACTGAGAGACTGTTTACCCGGCGGAGATCGCTGATGATGTTGTTTGTTTAGCGCTGTTATGCACGGGGAACGGTAGCCCATTTGTTTGTGGCGATAGTTTGACTCTGCTTCATAGAAGATCGCTTGTTTAATTCTGCCGAGTTTGTTTTGAGTCCAGTTGCATGTGCGGTAGATAATACGATGAGAGGCATGGTGAATTGTGATGATTGCGTTAAGAGGGTGTTGATTGTTTGTTGATTGTTTGTTAAATACTGGTTCACATTCAGTCACAAATGTGGTGAGAAGCACATTATAAAGTTGTGAATAGTAGGTTTAGGCTTTTAGCTTACATGGGCTTATGGGAAAATGTTAAAATGACTGCAGGATTTAATATTACCGCAAACTTAATTATAAAAATGTCCGAAAATGTAAAAAAAAAAAAGTCTGACAAATGTCAAAAAATGTCCCTCAAAAAGGGTGAAAAATGTAAAACAAAAAAAAAACAAAAAAAAAAAATTGGAATGTCGAAAAAAAAATTGAAAAATGTCCGAAAATGTAAAAAAAAAAAAGTCTGACAAATGTCAAAAAATGTCCCTCAAAAAGGGTGAGAAATGTAAAAAAAAAAATTAAAAAAAAAAAAATTGGAATGTCGAAAAAAAAATTGAAAAATGTCCGAAAATCTAAAAAAAAAGAGTCTTACAAATGTCAAAAAATGTACAATGAATGTTTGACAAATGTCCGAAAATGTAAAAAAAAAATCTGACAAATGTCAAAAAATGTACAATGAATGTTTGACAAATGTCCGAAAATGTAAAAAAAAAAGTCTGACAAATGTCAAAAAATGTCCCTCAAAAAGACTGAAAAATGTAAAAAAAAAAGTGTGACAAATGTCATAAAATGTCCCTCAAAAAGGGTGAAAAATGTAAAAAAAAAAATTAAAAAAAAAAAAATTGGAATTTCGAAAAAAAAATTGAAAAATGTCCGAAAATGTAAAAAAAAAAAGTCTGACAAATGTCAAAAAATGTCCCTCAAAAAGGGTGAAAAATGTAAAAAAAAAAAGTGACAAATGTCAAAAAATGTCCCTCAAAAAGGGTGAAAAATGTAAAAAAAAAAATTTAAAAAAAAAAAATTGGAATTTCGAAAAAAAAATTGAAAAATGTCCGAAAATGTAAAAAAAGTCTGACAAATGTCAAAAAATGTCCCTCAAAAAGGGTGAAAAATGTAAAACAAAAAAAAAAAAAAAAAAAAAATTGGAATGTCGGAAAAAAAATTGAAAAATGTCCGAAAATGTAAAAAAAAAAAATCTGACAAATGTCAAAAAATGTACAATGAATGTTTGACAAATGTCCGAAAATGTAAAAAAAAAAAGTCTGACAAATGTCAAAAAATGTCCCTCAAAAAGACTGAAAAATGTAAAAAAAAAAGTGTGACAAATGTCATAAAATGTCCCTCAAAAAGGGTGAAAAATGTAAAAAAAAAAATTAAAAAAAAAAAAATTGGAATTTCGAAAAAAAAATTGAAAAATGTCCGAAAATGTAAAAAAAAAAAGTCTGACAAATGTCAAAAAATGTCCCTCAAAAAGGGTGAAAAATGTAAAAAAAAAAAGTGACAAATGTCAAAAAATGTCCCTCAAAAAGGGTGAAAAATGTAAAAAAAAAAATTTAAAAAAAAAAAATTGGAATTTCGAAAAAAAAATTGAAAAATGTCCGAAAATGTAAAAAAAAAAAAAGTCTGACAAATGTCAAAAAATGTCCCTCAAAAAGGGTGAAAAATGTAAAAAAAAAAAAGTGACAAATGTCAAAAAATGTCCCTCAAAAAGGGTGAAAAATGTAAAAAAAAAAAATAAAAAAAAAAAACTTGGAATGTCGAAAAAAAATTTGAAAAATGTCCGAAAATGTAAAAAAAAAAAAAGTCTGACAAATGTCAAAAAATGTCCCTCAAAAAGGGTGAAAAATGTAAAAAAAAAAAAGTGACAAATGTCAAAAAATGTCCCTCAAAAAGGGTGAAAAATTTAAAACAAAAAAAAAAAAAAAAAAAAATTGGAATGTTGAAAAAAAAATGGAAAAATGTCCGAAAATGTAAAAAAAAAAAGTCTGACAAATGTCAAAAAATGTACAATGAATGTCTGACAAATGTCCGAAAATGTAAAAAAAAAAGTGTGACAAATGTCATAAAATGTCCCTCAAAAAGGGTGAAAAATGTAAAACAAAAAAAATAAAAAAAAAAAAATTGGAATGTCGAAAAAAAAATTGAAAAATGTCCGAAAATGTAAAAAAAAAAAAGTCTGAAAAATGTCAAAAAATGTCCCTCAAAAAGGGTGAAAAATTTAAAAAAAAAAAAAAATTGGAATGTCGAAAAAAAAATTGAAAAATGTCTGAAAATGTAAAAAAAAAAAAAGTGTGACAAATGTCAAAAAATGTACAATGAATGTCTGACAAATGTCCGAAAATGTAAAAAAAAAAGTCTGACAAATGTCAAAAAATGTCCCTCAAAAAGGGTGAAAAATGTAAAAAAAAAAAAGTCTGACAAATGTCAAAAAATGTCCCTCAAAAAGGGTGAAAAATGTAAAAAAAAAAAATAAAAAAAAAAAATTGGAATGTCGAAAAAAAAATTGAAAAATGTCCGAAAATGTAAAAAAAAAAAAGTCTGACAAATGTCAAAAAATGTCCCTCAAAAAGGGTGAAAAATGTAAAACAAAAAAAAACAAAAAAAAAAAATTGGAATGTCGGAAAAAAAATTGAAAAATGTCCGAAAATGTAAAAAAAAAAAATCTGACAAATGTCAAAAAATGTACAATGAATGTTTGACAAATGTCCGAAAATGTAAAAAAAAAAAGTCTGACAAATGTCAAAAAATGTCCCTCAAAAAGAATGAAAAATGTAAAAAAAAAAGTGTGACAAATGTCATAAAATGTCCCTCAAAAAGGGTGAAAAATGTAAAAAAAAAAATTAAAAAAAAAAAAATTGGAATTTCGAAAAAAAAATTGAAAAATGTCCGAAAATGTAAAAAAAAAAAGTCTGACAAATGTCAAAAAATGTCCCTCAAAAAGGGTGAAAAATGTAAAAAAAAAAGTGACAAATGTCAAAAAATGTCCCTCAAAAAGGGTGAAAAATGTAAAAAAAAAAATTTAAAAAAAAAAAATTGGAATTTCGAAAAAAAAATTGAAAAATGTCCGAAAATGTAAAAAAAAGTCTGACAAATGTCAATAAATGTCCCTCAAAAAGGGTGAAAAATGTAAAAAAAAAAAAGTGACAAATGTCAAAAAATGTCCCTCAAAAAGGGTGAAAAATGTAAAAAAAAAAAAATAAAAAAAAAAAACTTGGAATGTCGAAAAAAAATTTGAAAAATGTCCGAAAATGTAAAAAAAAAAAAAGTCTGACAAATGTCAAAAAATGTCCCTCAAAAAGGGTGAAAAATGTAAAAAAAAAAAAGTGACAAATGTCAAAAAATGTCCCTCAAAAAGGGTGAAAAATTTAAAACAAAAAAAAACAAAAAAAAAAATTGGAATGTTGAAAAAAAAATTGAAAAATGTCCGAAAATGTAAAAAAAAAAAGTCTGACAAATGTCAAAAAATGTACAATGAATGTCTGACAAATGTCCGAAAATGTAAAAAAAAAAGTGTGACAAATGTCATAAAATGTCCCTCAAAAAGGGTGAAAAATGTAAAAAAAAAAATTAAAAAAAAAAAAATTGGAATTTCGAAAAAAAAATTGAAAAATGTCCGAAAATGTAAAAAAAAGTCTGACAAATGTCAAAAAATGTCCCTCAAAAAGGGTGAAAAATGTAAAAAAAAAAAGTGACAAATGTCAAAAAATGTCGCTCAAAAAGGGTGAAAAATGTAAAACAAAAAAGTCTGACAAATGTCAAAAAATGTCCCTCAAAAAGGGTGAAAAATGTAAAAAAAAAAAAGTCTGACAAATGTCAAAAAATGTCCCTCAAAAAGGGTGAAAAATGTAAAACAAAAAAAAACAAAAAAAAAAAATTGGAATGTCGAAAAAAAAATTGAAAAATGTCCGAAAATGTAAAAAAAAAAAAGTCTGACAAATGTCAAAAAATGTACAATGAATGTCTGACAAATATCCGAAAATGTAAAAAAAAAAAAGTCTGACAAATGTCAAAAAATGTCGCTCAAAAAGGGTGAAAAATTTAAAAAAAAAAAATAAAAAAAAAAAAATTGGAATGTCGAAAAAAAAATTGAAAAATGTCCGAAAATCTAAAAAAAAATTTTTTGACAAATGTCAAAAAATGTCCCTCAAAAAGGGTGAAAAATGTAAAAAAAAAAATTAAAAAAAAAAAAATTGGAATGTCGAAAAAAAAATTGAAAAATGTCCGAAAATCTAAAAAAAAAAAGTCTGACAAATGTCAAAAAATGTCCCTCAAAAAGGGTGAAAAATGTAAAACAAAAAACAAAAAAAAAAAAAATTGGAATGTCGAAAAAAAAATTGAAAAATGTCCGAAAATGTAAAAAAAAAAAGTCTGACAAATGTCAAAAAATGTCCCTCAAAAAGGGTGAAAAATGTAAAAAAAAAAAAAGTCTGAAAAATGTAAAAAAAAAAAGTGACAAATGTCAAAAAATGTCCCTCAAAAAGGGTGAAAAATGTAAAAAAAAAAATTAAAAAAAAAAAAATTGGAATGTCGAAAAAAAAATTGAAAAATGTCCGAAAATGTAAAAAAAAAAAGTCTGACAAATGTCAAAAAATGTCCCTCAAAAAGGGTGAAAAATGTAAAAAAAAAAAAAGTCTGACAAATGTAAAAAAAAAAATTAAAAAAAAAAAAATTGGAATTTCGAAAAAAAAATTGAAAAATGTCCGAAAATGTAAAAAAAAGTCTGACAAATGTCAAAAAATGTCCCTCAAAAAGGGTGAAAAATGTAAAAAAAAAAAGTGACAAATGTCAAAAAATGTCCCTCAAAAAGGGTGAAAAATGTAAAAAAAAAAATTAAAAAAAAAAAAATTGGAATTTCGAAAAAAAAATTGAAAAATGTCCGAAAATGTAAAAAAAAGTCTGACAAATGTCAAAAAATGTCCCTCAAAAAGGGTGAAAAATGTAAAAAAAAAAAGTGACAAATGTCAAAAAATGTCGCTCAAAAAGGGTGAAAAATGTAAAACAAAAAAGTCTGACAAATGTCAAAAAATGTCCCTCAAAAAGGGTGAAAAATGTAAAAAAAAAAAAGTCTGACAAATGTCAAAAAATGTCCCTCAAAAAGGGTGAAAAATGTAAAACAAAAAAAAACAAAAAAAAAAAATTGGAATGTCGAAAAAAAAATTGAAAAATGTCCGAAAATGTAAAAAAAAAAAAGTCTGACAAATGTCAAAAAATGTACAATGAATGTCTGACAAATATCCGAAAATGTAAAAAAAAAAAAGTCTGACAAATGTCAAAAAATGTCGCTCAAAAAGGGTGAAAAATTTAAAAAAAAAAAATAAAAAAAAAAAAATTGGAATGTCGAAAAAAAAATTGAAAAATGTCCGAAAATCTAAAAAAAAAATTTTTGACAAATGTCAAAAAATGTCCCTCAAAAAGGGTGAAAAATGTAAAAAAAAAAATTAAAAAAAAAAAAATTGGAATGTCGAAAAAAAAATTGAAAAATGTCCGAAAATCTAAAAAAAAAAAGTCTGACAAATGTCAAAAAATGTCCCTCAAAAAGGGTGAAAAATGTAAAACAAAAAAACAAAAAAAAAAAAAATTGGAATGTCGAAAAAAAAATTGAAAAATGTCCGAAAATGTAAAAAAAAAAAGTCTGACAAATGTCAAAAAATGTCCCTCAAAAAGGGTGAAAAATGTAAAAAAAAAAAAAGTCTGACAAATGTAAAAAAAAAAAAAAAAAAAAAAAAAAATTGGAATGTCGAAAAAAAAATTGAAAAATGTCCGAAAATGTAAAAAAAAAAAAGTCTGACAAATGTCAAAAAATGTCCCTCAAAAAGGGTGAAAAATGTAAAAAAAAAAAGTCTGACAAATGTCAAAAAATGTCCCTCAAAAAGGGTGAAAAATGTAAAAAAAAAAAAAAAAAAAAAAAAAAATTGGAATGTCGAAAAAAAAATTGAAAAATGTCCGAAAATGTAAAAAAAAAAAAGTCTGACAAATGTCAAAAAATGTCCCTCAAAAAGGGTGAAAAATGTAAAAAAAAAAAAAAAAAAAAAAAAAATTGGAATGTCGAAAAAAAAATTGAAAAATGTCCGAAAATGTAAAAAAAAAAAAGTCTGACAAATGTCAAAAAATGTTCCTCAAAAAGGGTGAAAAATGTAAAAAAAAAAATTGGAATGTCGAAAAAAAAATTGAAAAATGTCCGAAAATGTAAAAAAAAAAAGTCTGACGTCTAAAAATGTACAATGAAACAAATGTCCAAAAAATGTAAAAAAAAAAAAAAAATAAAAATAAAAATAAAAAAATGAATGTCTGACAAATGTCCGAAAATGTAAAAAAAAGTCTGACAAATGTCAAAAAATAAAAAAACATTGGAATAATGTCGAAAAAAAAATTGAAAAATGTCCGAAAATACAAAAAAAACAGTCTGACAAATGTCAAAAAATGTACAATGAAAGTCTGACAAATGTCCGAAAATGTAAAAAAAAAGTCAGAAAAAAAGTCTGGAAAAAAAAAAACTGAAAAATGTCTGAGTAAAAAAGTAAAAAAAAAAGTCAGAGTAAAAAAAGTCTGGAAAATGTCCAAGTAAAAAAGTAAAAAAAAAAGAAGTCTGAAAAATGTCCGAGTGTATCGACGGCTCGCCGTTACTGGCGCTGGATAATGTTAATTACAGTACGTAATTGTTACTGAACACACTTCACGTCACACGTTATTAACATCGTAAATAAACACACAGGATTTATTGTTTGAGGTTTTTCAGTGGGGTGACGCTGACGTGCAGCGTACTCTTCCTCGTCGTTCTCCTGCAAAGTACGACAATACTTTATTCAAATGTACATCGACTTACACCTCACTAGTAAGAGAAGGTAGAAGTAAATGTCAGAGTAAAAAAGTGTGAAAAATGTCAGAAAAACAGTCTGCTAAAAAGAAGTCTGAAAAATGTCAGAGTAAAAAAGTCTAAAAATGAGATGTCCGAAAAATGTCACAGAAAAAAATGTCAGAGTAAAAAAGTGTGAAAAATGTCAGAAAAACAGTCTGGAAAAAAGAAGTCTGAAAAATG
Organism: Sebastolobus alascanus; assembly: GCA_916701645.2. Classification (NCBI taxonomy): domain Eukaryota; kingdom Metazoa; phylum Chordata; class Actinopteri; order Perciformes; family Sebastidae; genus Sebastolobus; species Sebastolobus alascanus. The sequence continues at coordinate 418,683 of CAKAOJ020000420.1, read as the reverse complement.
TCCGAGTAAAAAAGTCTAACAAATAAGATGTCCGAAAAATGTCCAAGAAAAAAAAGTCTGAAAAATGTCAGAGTAAAAAAGTCTAATAATAAGATGTCCGAAAAATGTCATAGAAAAAAATGTCAGAGTAAAAAAGTGTGAAAAATGTCAGAAAAACAGTCTGGAAAAAAGAAGTCTGAAAAATGTCCGAGTAAAAAAGTCTAAAAATAAGATGTCCGAAAAATGTCCAAGAAAAAAATGTCTGAAAAATGTCAGAGTAAAAAAGTGTGAAAAATTTTAGAAAAAAAGTGTGAAAAATGTCAGAGTAAAAACGTGTGAAAAATGTCAGAAAAAAAGTGTGAAAAATGTCAGAAAAAAATTCTGGAAAAAAAAAGTCTGAAAAATGTCAGAGTAAAAAAGTCTAAAAATAAGAACTCTGAAAAATGTCAGAATAAAAAAGTCAGAAAAATGTTCAAGTAAAAAAGTCTGAAAAATGTTCAAGTAAAAAAGTCTGAAAAATGTCAGAGTAAAAAAGTCAGAAAAAAAGTCTGGAAAATGTCAGAAAAAAAGTCTGGAAATGTCCGAGTAAAAAAAGTCTGAAAAATGTCTGAGAAAAAAAAATTTGAAAAATGTCAGAGTAAAAAAGTCTAAAAATGTCAGAGTAAAAAAGTGTGAAAAATGTCAGAAAAACAGTCTGGAAAAAAGAAGTCTGAAAAATGTCCGAGTAAAAAAGTCTAAAAATAAGATGTCCGAAAAATGTCCAAGAAAAAAATGTCTGAAAAATGTCAGAGTAAAAAAGTGTGAAAAATTTTAGAAAAAAAGTGTGAAAAATGTCAGAGTAAAAACGTGTGAAAAATGTCAGAAAAAAAGTGTGAAAAATGTCAGAAAAAAATTCTGGAAAAAAAAAGTCTGAAAAATGTCAGAGTAAAAAAGTCTAAAAATAAGAACTCTGAAAAATGTCAGAATAAAAAAGTCAGAAAAATGTTCAAGTAAAAAAGTCTGAAAAATGTTCAAGTAAAAAAGTCTGAAAAATGTCAGAGTAAAAAAGTCAGAAAAAAAGTCTGGAAAATGTCAGAAAAAAAGTCTGGAAATGTCCGAGTAAAAAAAGTCTGAAAAATGTCTGAGAAAAAAAAATTTGAAAAATGTCAGAGTAAAAAAGTCTAAAAATGTCAGAGTAAAAAAAGTCAGAAAAATGTCAGAAAAAAAGTCTGAAAATAAGAAGTCTGAAAAATGTCAAAGTAAAAAAGTCTGGAAAAAAAAAAACTGAAAAATGTCTGAGTAAAAAAGTAAAAAAAAAAGTCAGCGTAAAAAAAGTCTGGAAAAATGTCCGAGTAAAAAAGTAAAAAAAAAAGAAGTCTGAAAAATGTCCGAGTGTATCGACGGCTCGCCGTTACTGGCGCTGGATAATGTTAATTACAGTACGTAATTGTTACTGAACACACTTCATGTCACACGTTATTAACAGCGTAAATAAACACACAGGATTTATTGTTGGAGGTTTTTCAGTGGGGTGACGCTGACGTGCAGCGTACTCTTCCTCGTCGTTCTCCTGCAAAGTACGACAATACTTTATTCAAATGTACATCGACTTACACCTCACTAGTAAGAGAAGGTAGAAGTAAATGTCAGAGTAAAAAAGTGTGAAAAATGTCAGAAAAACAGTCTGCTAAAAAGAAGTCTGAAAAATGTCAGAGTAAAAAAGTCTAAAAATGAGATGTCCGAAAAATGTCCAAGAAAAAAAAGTCTGAAAAATGTCAGAGTAAAAAAGTCTAAAAATAAGATGTCCGAAAAATGTCACAGAAAAAAATGTCAGAGTAAAAAAGGGTGAAAAAGGTCAGAAAAACAGTCTGGAAAAAAGAAGTCTGAAAAATGTCCGAGTAAAAAAGTCTAACAAATAAGATGTCCGAAAAATGTCCAAGAAAAAAATGTCTGAAAAATGTCAGAGTAAAAAAGTGTGAAAAATTTTAGAAAAAAGTGTGAAAAAATGTCAGAGTAAAAACGCGTGAAAAATGTCAGAAAAAAAGTGTGAAAAATGTCAGAAAAAAAGTCTGGAAAAAAAAAGTCTGAAAAATGTCAGAAAAAAAGTGTGAAAAATGTCAGAGTAAAAAAGTATGAAAAATGTCAGAAAAAAAGTGTGAAAAATGTCAGAAAAATAGTCTGAAAATAAGAAGTCTGAAAAAAGTCAGAGTAAAAAAGTCTAAAAATGAGATGTCCGAAAAATGTCGGAGAAAAAAAAGTCAGAAAAATGTCAGAGTAAAATAGTGTGAAAAATGTCAGAAGAAAAGTCTGAAAAATGTCAGAAAAACAGTCTGGAAAAAAGAAGTCTGAAAAATATCCGAGTAAAAAAGTCTAAAAATGAGATATCTGAAAAATGTCAGAGTAAAAAAGTGTGAAAAATGTCAGAAAAAAAGTGTGAAAAATGTCAGAAAAACAGTCTGGAAAAAAAAAGTCTGAAAAATGTCAGAGTAAAAAAGTCTAAAAATAAGATCTCTGAAAAATGTCAGAATAAAAAAGTCAGAAAAATGTTCAAGTAAAAAAGTCTGAAAAATGTTCAAGTAAAAAAGTCTGAAAAATGTTAGAGTAAAAAAGTCAGAAAAAAAGTCTAGAAAATGTCAGAAAAAAAGTCTGGAAATGTCCGAGTAAAAAAAGTCTGGAAGTGTCCGAGTAAAAAAAGTCTGAAAAATGTCTGAGAAAAAAAAATTTGAAAAATGTCAGAGTAAAAAAGTCTAAAAATGTCAGAGTAAAAAAAGTCAGAAAAATGTCAGAAAAAAAGTCTGAAAATAAGAAGTCTGAAAAATGTCAAAGTAAAAAAGTCTGGAAAAAAAAAAACTGAAAAATGTCAGAGTAAAAAAGTCTAAAAATGTCAGAGTAAAAAAAGTCAGAAAAATGTCAGAAAAAAAGTCTGAAAATAAGAAGTCTGAAAAATGTCAAAGTAAAAAAGTCTGGAAAAAAAAAACCTGAAAAATGTCTGAGTAAAAAAGTAAAAAAAAAAGTCAGAGTAAAAAAAGTCTGGAAAAATGTCCGAGTAAAAAAGTAAAAAAAAAAGAAGTCCGAAAAATGTCCGAGTGTATCGACGGCTCGCCGTTACTGGCGCTGGATAATGTTAATTACAGTACGTAATTGTTACTGAACACACTTCATGTCACACATTATTAACAGCGTAAATAAACACACAGGATTTATTGTTTGAGGTTTTTCAGTGGGGTGACGCTGACGTGCAGCGTACTCTTCCTCGTCGTTCTCCTGCAAAATACGACAATACTTTATTCAAATGTACATCGACTTACACCTCACTAGTAAGAGAAGGTAGAAGTAAATGTCAGAGTAAAAAAGTGTGAAAAATGTCAGAAAAACAGTCTGGTAAAAAGAAGTCTGAAAAATGTCAGAGTAAAAAAGTCTAAAAATGAGATGTCCGAAAAATGTCCAAGAAAAAAAATCTGAAAAATGTCAGAGTAAAAAAGTCTAAAAATAAGATGTCCGAAAAATGTCAGAGAAAAAAATGTCAGAGTAAAAAAGTGTGAAAAATGTCAGAAAAATAGTCTGAAAATAAGAAGTCTGAAAAATGTCAGAGTAAAAAAAGTCTAAAAATAAGAAGTCCGAAAAATGTCAGAAAAAAAAAAGTCTGAAATAAGTCAGAGTAAAAAAGTCTAAAAATGAGATGTCCGAAAAATGTCGGAGAAAAAAAAGTCAGAAAAATGTCAGAGTAAAATAGTGTGAAAAATGTCAGAAGAAAAGTCTGAAAAATGTCAGAAAAAAAGTCTGGAAAAAAGAAGTCCGTAAAATGTCAGAGTAAAAAAGTCTAAAAATAAGATGTCCGAAAAATGTCAGAGAAAAAAATGTCAGAGTAAAAAAGTGTGAAAAATGTCCGAGTAAAAAAGTCTAAAAATAAGATGTCCGAAAAATGTCCAAGAAAAAAATGTCTGAAAAATGTCAGAGTAAAAAAGTGTGAAAAATGTTCAAGTAAAAAAGTGTGAAAAATGTCAGAAAAAAAGTCTGGAAAAAAAAAGTCTGAAAAATGTCAGAGCAAAAAAGTGTGAAAAATGTCAGAAAAAAAGTGTGAAAAATGTCAGAAAAAAAGTGTGAAAAATGTCAGAGTAGAAAAGTATGAAAAATGTCAGAAAAAAAGTGTGAAAAATGTCAGAAAAATAGTCTGAAAATAAGAAGTCTGAAAAATGTCAGAGTAAAAAAAGTCTAAAAATAAGAAGTCCGAAAAATGTCAGAAAAAAAAAAGTCTGAAATAAGTCAGAGTAAAAAAGTCTAAAAATGAGATGTCCGAAAAATGTCGGAGAAAAAAAAGTCAGAAAAATGTCAGAGTAAAATAGTGTGAAAAATGTCAGAAGAAAAGTCTGAAAAATGTCAGAAAAAAAGTCTGGAAAAAAGAAGTCCGTAAAATGTCAGAGTAAAAAAGTCTAAAAATAAGATGTCCGAAAAATGTCAGAGAAAAAAATGTCAGAGTAAAAAAGTGTGAAAAATGTCCGAGTAAAAAAGTCTAAAAATAAGATGTCCGAAAAATGTCCAAGAAAAAAATGTCTGAAAAATGTCAGAGTAAAAAAGTGTGAAAAATGTTCAAGTAAAAAAGTCTGAAAAATGTCACTAGTAAGAAAAGGTAGAAGTAAATGTCAGAGTAAAAAAGTATGAAAAATGTCAGAAAAAAGTGTGAAAAATGTCAGAAAAATAGTCTGAAAATAAGAAGTCTGAAAAATGTCAGAGTAAAAAAGTCTAAAAATAAGATCTCTGAAAAATGTCAGAATAAAAAAGTCAGAAAAATGTTCAAGTAAAAAAGTCTGAAAAATGTTCAAGTAAAAAAGTCTGAAAAATGTCAGATTAAAAAAGTCAGAAAAAAAGTCTGGAAAATGTCAGAAAAAAAGTCTGGAAATGTCCGAGTAAAAAAAGTCTGGAAGTGTCCGAGTAAAAAAAGTCTGAAAAATGTCTGAGAAAAAAAAATTTGAAAAATGTCAGAGTAAAAAAGTCTAAAAATGTCAGAGTAAAAAAAGTCAGAAAAATGTCAGAAAAAAAGTCTGAAAATAAGAAGTCTGAAAAATGTCAAAGTAAAAAAGTCTGGAAAAAAAAAACCTGAAAAATGTCTGAGTAAAAAAGTAAAAAAAAAAGTCAGAGTAAAAAAAGTCTGGAAAAATGTCCGAGTAAAAAAGTAAAAAAAAAAGAAGTCCGAAAAATGTCCGAGTGTATCGACGGCTCGCCGTTACTGGCGCTGGATAATGTTAATTACAGTACGTAATTGTTACTGAACACACTTCATGTCACACATTATTAACAGCGTAAATAAACACACAGGATTTATTGTTTGAGGTTTTTCAGTGGGGTGACGCTGACGTGCAGCGTACTCTTCCTCGTCGTTCTCCTGCAAAATACGACAATACTTTATTCAAATGTACATCGACTTACACCTCACTAGTAAGAGAAGGTAGAAGTAAATGTCAGAGTAAAAAAGTGTGAAAAATGTCAGAAAAACAGTCTGGTAAAAAGAAGTCTGAAAAATGTCAGAGTAAAAAAGTCTAAAAATGAGATGTCCGAAAAATGTCCAAGAAAAAAAAGTCTGAAAAATGTCAGAGTAAAAAAGTCTAAAAATAAGATGTCCGAAAAATGTCAGAGAAAAAAATGTCAGAGTAAAAAAGTGTGAAAAATGTCAGAAAAATAGTCTGAAAATAAGAAGTCTGAAAAATGTCAGAGTAAAAAAAGTCTAAAAATAAGAAGTCCGAAAAATGTCAGAAAAAAAAAAGTCTGAAATAAGTCAGAGTAAAAAAGTCTAAAAATGAGATGTCCGAAAAATGTCGGAGAAAAAAAAGTCAGAAAAATGTCAGAGTAAAATAGTGTGAAAAATGTCAGAAGAAAAGTCTGAAAAATGTCAGAAAAAAAGTCTGGAAAAAAGAAGTCCGTAAAATGTCAGAGTAAAAAAGTCTAAAAATAAGATGTCCGAAAAATGTCAGAGAAAAAAATGTCAGAGTAAAAAAGTGTGAAAAATGTCCGAGTAAAAAAGTCTAAAAATAAGATGTCCGAAAAATGTCCAAGAAAAAAATGTCTGAAAAATGTCAGAGTAAAAAAGTGTGAAAAATGTTCAAGTAAAAAAGTCTGAAAAATGTCACTAGTAAGAGAAGGTAGAAGTAAATGTCAGAGTAAAAAAGTATGAAAAATGTCAGAAAAAAGTGTGAAAAATGTCAGAAAAATAGTCTGAAAATAAGAAGTCTGAATAATGTCAGAGTAAAAAAACTCTAAAAATAAGAAGTCAGAAAAATGTCAGAAAAAATAAAGTCTGAAAAAAGTCAGATTAAAAAAGTCTAAAAATGAGATGTCCGAAAAATGTCGGAGAAAAAAAAGTCAGAAAAATGTCTGAGTAAAATAGTGTGAAAAATGTCAGAAGAAAAGTCTGAAAAATGTCAGAAAAACAGTCTAGAAAAAAGAAGTCCGTAAAATGTCAGAGTAAAAAAGTCTAAAAACGAGATGTCCGAAAAATGTCCAAGAAAAAAAAGTCTGAAAAATGTCAGAGTAAAAAAGTCTAAAATAAGATGTCCGAAAAATGTCAGAGAAAAAAATGTCAGAGTAAAAAAGTGTGAAAAATGTCAGAAAAACAGTCTGGAAAAAAGAAGTCTGAAAAATGTCCGAGTAAAAAAGTCTAACAAATAAGATGTCCGAAAAATGTCCAAGAAAAAAATGTCTGAAAAATGTCAGAGTAAAAAAGTGTGAAAAATTTTAGAAAAAAAGTGTGAAAAATGTCAGAGTAAAAACGTGTGAAAAATGTCAGAAAAAAAGTGTGAAAAATGTCAGAAAAAAAGTCTGGAAAAAAAAAGTCTGAAAAATGTCAGAGTAAAAAAGTGTGAAAAAATGTCAGAAAAAAAGTATGAAAAATGTCAGAAAAAAAGTCTGAAAAATGTCAGAAAAATAGTCTGAAAATAAGAAGTCTGAAAAATGTCAGAGTAAAAAACGTCTAAAAATAAGAAGTCAGAAAAATGTCAGAAAAAAAAATGTCTGAAATAAGTCAGAGTAAAAAAGTCTAAAAATGAGATGTCCGAAAAATGTCGGAGAAAAAAAAGTCAGAAAAATGTCAGAGTAAAAAAGTCTAAAAATAAGATGTCCGAAAAATGTCAGAGAAAAAAATGTCAGAGTAAAAAAGTGTGAAAAATGTCAGAAAAACAGTCTGGAAAAAAGAAGTCTGAAAAATGTCCGAGTAAAAAAGTCTAACAAATAAGATGTCCGAAAAATGTCCAAGAAAAAAATGTCTGAAAAATGTCAGAGTAAAAAAGTGTGAAAAATTTTAGAAAAAAAGTGTGAAAAATGTCAGAGTAAAAACGTGTGAAAAATGTCAGAAAAAAAGTGTGAAAAATGTCAGAAAAAAAGTCTGGAAAAAAAAAGCCTGAAAAATGTCAGAGTAAAAAAGTCTAAAAATAAGAACTCTGAAAAATGTCAGAATAAAAAAGTCAGAAAAATGTTCAAGTAAAAAAGTCTGAAAAATGTTCAAGTAAAAAAGTCTGAAAAATGTCACTAGTAAGAGAAGGTAGAAGTAAATGTCAGAGTAAAAAAGTATGAAAAATGTCAGAAAAAAAGTGTGAAAAATGTCAGAAAAATAGTCTGAAAATAATAAGTCTGAAAAATGTCAGAGTAAAAAAAGTCTAAAAATAAGAAGTCAGAAAAATGTCAGAAAAAAAAAAAGTCTGAAAAAAGTCAAGAGTAAAAAAGTCTAAAAATGAGATGTCCGAAAAATGTCGGAGAAAAAAAAGTCAGAAAAATGTCTGAGTAAAATAGTGTGAAAAATGTCAGAAGAAAAGTCTGAAAAATGTCAGAAAAACAGTCTAGAAAAAAGAAGTCCGTAAAATGTCAGAGTAAAAAAGTCTAAAAACGAGATGTCCGAAAAATGTCCAAGAAAAAAAAGTCTGAAAAATGTCAGAGTAAAAAAGTCTAAAATAAGATGTCCGAAAAATGTCAGAGAAAAAAATGTCAGAGTAAAAAAGTGTGAAAAATGTCAGAAAAACAGTCTGGAAAAAAGAAGTCTGAAAAATGTCCGAGTAAAAAAGTCTAACAAATAAGATGTCCGAAAAATGTCCAAGAAAAAAATGTCTGAAAAATGTCAGAGTAAAAAAGTGTGAAAAATTTTAGAAAAAAAGTGTGAAAAATGTCAGAGTAAAAACGTGTGAAAAATGTCAGAAAAAAAGTGTGAAAAATGTCAGAAAAAAAGTCTGGAAAAAAAAAGTCTGAAAAATGTCAGAGTAAAAAAGTGTGAAAAAATGTCAGAAAAAAAGTATGAAAAATGTCAGAAAAAAAGTCTGAAAAATGTCAGAAAAATAGTCTGAAAATAAGAAGTCTGAAAAATGTCAGAGTAAAAAACGTCTAAAAATAAGAAGTCAGAAAAATGTCAGAAAAAAAAATGTCTGAAATAAGTCAGAGTAAAAAAGTCTAAAAATGAGATGTCCGAAAAATGTCGGAGAAAAAAAAGTCAGAAAAATGTCAGAGTAAAAAAGTCTAAAAATAAGATGTCCGAAAAATGTCAGAGAAAAAAATGTCAGAGTAAAAAAGTGTGAAAAATGTCAGAAAAACAGTCTGGAAAAAAGAAGTCTGAAAAATGTCCGAGTAAAAAAGTCTAACAAATAAGATGTCCGAAAAATGTCCAAGAAAAAAATGTCTGAAAAATGTCAGAGTAAAAAAGTGTGAAAAATTTTAGAAAAAAAGTGTGAAAAATGTCAGAGTAAAAACGTGTGAAAAATGTCAGAAAAAAAGTGTGAAAAATGTCAGAAAAAAAGTCTGGAAAAAAAAAGCCTGAAAAATGTCAGAGTAAAAAAGTCTAAAAATAAGAACTCTGAAAAATGTCAGAATAAAAAAGTCAGAAAAATGTTCAAGTAAAAAAGTCTGAAAAATGTTCAAGTAAAAAAGTCTGAAAAATGTCACTAGTAAGAGAAGGTAGAAGTAAATGTCAGAGTAAAAAAGTATGAAAAATGTCAGAAAAAAAGTGTGAAAAATGTCAGAAAAATAGTCTGAAAATAATAAGTCTGAAAAATGTCAGAGTAAAAAAAGTCTAAAAATAAGAAGTCAGAAAAATGTCAGAAAAAAAAAAAGTCTGAAAAAAGTCAAGAGTAAAAAAGTCTAAAAATGAGATGTCCGAAAAATGTCGGAGAAAAAAAAGTCAGAAAAATGTCTGAGTAAAATAGTGTGAAAAATGTCAGAAGAAAAGTCTGGAAAAAAGAAGTCCGTAAAATGTCAGAGTAAAAAAGTCTAAAAACGAGATGTCCGAAAAATGTCAGAGAAAAAAATGTCAGAGTAAAAAAGTGTGAAAAATGTCAGAAAAACAGTCTGGAAAAAAGAAGTCTGAAAAATGTCCGAGTAAAAAAGTCTAACAAATAAGATGTCCGAAAAATGTCCAAGAAAAAAATGTCTGAAAAATGTCAGAGTAAAAAAGTGTGAAAATTTTAGAAAAAAAGTGTGAAAAATGTCAGAGTAAAAACGTGTGAAAAATGTCAGAAAAAAAGTGTGAAAAATGTCAGAAAAAAAGTCTGGAAAAAAAAAGCCTGAAAAATGTCAGAGTAAAAAAGTCTAAAAATAAGAACTCTGAAAAATGTCAGAATAAAAAAGTCAGAAAAATGTTCAAGTAAAAAAGTCTGAAAAATGTTCAAGTAAAAAAGTCTGAAAAATGTCACTAGTAAGAGAAGGTAGAAGTAAATGTCAGAGTAAAAAAGTATGAAAAATGTCAGAAAAAAAGTGTGAAAAATGTCAGAAAAATAGTCTGAAAATAAGAAGTCAGAAAAATGTCAGAGTAAAAAAAGTCTGAAAAAAGTCAAGAGTAAAAAAGTCTAAAAATGAGATGTCCGAAAAATGTCGGAGAAAAAAAAGTCAGAAAAATGTCTGAGTAAAATAGTGTGAAAAATGTCAGAAGAAAAGTCTGAAAAATGTCATAAAAACAGTCTGGAAAAAAGAAGTCCGTAAAATGTCAGAGTAAAAAAGTCTAAAAACGAGATGTCCGAAAAATGTCCAAGAAAAAAAAGTCTGAAAAATGTCAGAGTAAAAAAGTCTAAAATAAGATGTCCGAAAAATGTCAGAGAAAAAAATGTCAGAGTAAAAAAGTGTGAAAGATGTCAGAAAAACAGTCTGGAAAAAAGAAGTCTGAAAAATGTCCGAGTAAAAAAGTCTAACAAATAAGATGTCCGAAAAATGTCCAAGAAAAAAATGTCTGAAAAATGTCAGAGTAAAAAAGTGTGAAAAATTTTAGAAAAAAAGTGTGAAAAATGTCAGAGTAAAAACGTGTGAAAAATGTCAGAAAAAAAGTGTGAAAAATGTCAGAAAAAAAGTCTGGAAAAAAAAAGTCTGAAAAATGTCAGAGTAAAAAAGTCTAAAAATAAGAACTCTGAAAAATGTCAGAATAAAAAAGTCAGAAAAATGTTCAAGTAAAAAAGTCTGAAAAATGTTCAAGTAAAAAAGTCTGAAAAATGTCAGAGTAAAAAAGTCAGAAAAAAAGTCTGGAAAATGTCAGAAAAAAAGTCTGGAAATGTCCGAGTAAAAAAAGTCTGGAAGTGTCCGAGTAAAAAAAGTCTGAAAAATGTCTGAGAAAAAAAGTCTAAAAATGTCAGAGTAAAAAAAGTCAGAAAAATGTCAGAAAAAAAGTCTGAAAATAAGAAGTCTGAAAAATGTCAAAGTAAAAAAGTCTGGAAAAAAAAAACCTGAAAAATGTCTGAGTAAAAAAGTAAAAAAAAAGTCAGAGTAAAAAAAGTCTGGAAAAATGTCCGAGTAAAAAAGTAAAAAAAAAAGAAGTCTGAAAAACGTCCGAGTGTATCGACGGCTCGCCGTTACTGGCGCTGGATAATGTTAATTACAGTACGTAATTGTTACTGAACACACTTCACGTCACACGTTATTAACAGCGTAAATAAACACACAGGATTTATTGTTTGAGGTTTTTCAGTGGGGTGACGCTGACGTGCAGCGTACTCTTCCTCGTCGTTCTCCTGCAAAATACGACAATACTTTATTCAAATGTACATCGACTTACACCTCACTAGTAAGAGAAGGTAATGGGTGATAATAAAGTAGATGGAAGAAGGTTGATTGGGAAGTATTAACATTTAAACAGTCATGAATATAATGCATGCAGTGTCTTACACTTACTATTTTGAGTGTATAAGTGCGTTCACACTGTGAAGTACGGCAAAATGCAGTGCACTGTAAGTACCCGGATGTTGTACTCAAAACGGTCAAATCGTTGAGTGTGGAACGCTGGACACTTCTCACCCTCAACGGTCGTCATCTTAGCTACGTAGCGAAAGGGGCGGGGCCACGAACACCATTCAAACATTTGAAAAAGGTGGCAAATGATGCAAGAGCTTTTGTGGAGCTAAACAACGTACCTTATAGATGCCAGCTCATGTTGCCCAGCTGCCCTAAAACCCCGAAGAAGAAGAACATATTTTGGCGGGTAGCGAGCATGGATGTATTAAAAGAACGGTAGCGAGCCGCGGTGAAATGTTGCGATCGTCATTTCCGGTAAGGGCGCCGCAGTCTTCGATTTGAGACGTCACTACCCCGTTGAAATTTACGCACTACTCAAGTAAGTAGAGAGTGCACACAGTGCACTACATTGAAGTGTACTTCCAGAAGTACGTGGATTGGAACACACTCATGGACTTACCTCTGCCTGTTTCCGTCTCCCAGGGTGTTCGGGCGAAAGTGATCCCCGGGGGCTGGCGCACCACTAAATAGTTCCGGGAGGGTGAAACCAAGGGGAAGTGGGTGGAGGGGAGTTCGACGGGACTGTTTTAAATGTATTTATTCTGTTTAAATGTTTATTGGTATATTAGTAACATATTTAGGTATATATATATTTATTAATAGTATTTATTTGTTGGGTAAAGGTTTTATGTAAATAGATGTGTATATTTTTGTATATTTGTGGGTTAAATGTAATATTAGTAATGGTATGGACCAATTAACCGGATATATAATGCGGGGGAAATTCAGTGGAGTGGGGGATTGCTATGGTGGAGGCCAACATGTGTGTGAGGTGCGGTGTAAGAAAAATAAATGTTTGCATGCTGAAACGCCATCTGATTTTGGACTTCTCATCATTGCCTCATTGACCACTCGGGCATTCTAACACCGAGTAAAAAAGTATAAAAAAAAGAAGTCCAAAAAATGTCTGAGTAAAAATGTCCAAGTAAAAAAGTGTGAAAAAAGTCAGAGTAAAAAAAGTCTGAAAAATGTTCATTAAAAAAAACTTCATAGTATAGTATGTCGAAAAATCTCATAAAAAAACGTCATAGTATAGTATGTCGAAAAATTTCATGAAATAAACATCATAGTATAGTTTGTCGAAAAATTTCATTAAAAAAAACTTCATAGTACAGTATGTCGAAAAATTTCATAAAAAAACGTCATAGTATAGTATGTCGAAAAATTTCATGAAAAACGTCATAGTATAGTATGTCGAAAAATTTCATAAGAAAAAACGTCATGGTATAGTATTTCGAAAGATTCCATGAAAAAAACGTCATAGTATAGTATGTCGAGATTTTTTGCAAAAAAAAAAAAGTCATAGTATAGTATGTCGAAAAATATCATGAAAAAAAACGTCATAGTATAGTATGTCGAAAAATTTCCTGAATAAAAAGTCATAGTATAGTATGTCGAAAAATTTCATTAAAAAAACGTCATAGCATAGTGTGTCGAAAAACTTCCTGAAAAAAAAGTCATAGTATAGTATGGCTAAAATTTACTTAAAAAAAAGTCATAGTATAGTATGTCGAAAAATTTCATTAAAGAAACGTCATAGTATAGTAAGTTGAAAAATTTCATTAAAAAAACGTCATAGTATAGTATGTTGAAAAATGTCTTGAAAAAAACGTCCTTGAATAGTATGTCCAAATTTTTTTTCGAAAAAATGTCATATAATAGTATGTCGAAATATTTTGCGAAAAAAAAGTCATAGTGTAGTATATCGAACATTTTTGCGAAAAAAAAGCATAGTATAGTATGTTGAAAAATATCATTAAAAAAACGTCATAGTATATTATGTCGAAATTTTTTGCAAAAAATAAGTCATGGTATAGTATGTCGAATAAATTTCATGAAATAAACCGTCATAGTATAGTCTGTCGTAAAATTTCATGAAAAAAACTTCCCAGGATAGTATGTCGAAAAATTTCATGAAAAAAACGTCCTAGAATAGTATGTCGAAATGTTTTGCAAAAAAAAGTCATAGTATAGTATGTCGAAAAATTTCATTAAAAAAACTTCACAGTATAGTATGTCGACATTTTTTGAGAAAAAATGTCATTTTATAGTACGTCGAAATGTTTTGCGAAAAAAAGTCGTAGTATAGCATGTCGAAAAATTTCATGAAAAAACGGCATAGTATAGTTTGTCGAAAAATTTCATGAAAAAAAATTCACAGTATAGTATGTCAAAATTTTGGGCAAAAAAAGGTCATAGTATAGTATGTCGAAAAATGTCATGAAAAAAACGTCCTAGTATAGTATGTTGAAATTTTTTGCGAAAAATTGTCATAGTATAGTATGTCGAAATGTTTTGCGGAAAAAAGTCATAGTATAGTATGTTGAAAAATTTCATTTGAAAAAACGTCATAGTATAGTATTTCGAAAGATTCCATGAAAAAAACGTCATAGTATAGTATGTCGAGATTTTTTGCAAAAAAAAAAGTCATAGTATAGTATGTCGAAAAATATCATGAAAAAAAATGTCATAGTATAGTATGTCGAAAAATTTCCTGAAAAAAAAGTCATAGTATATTATGTCGAAAAATTTCCTGAAAAAAAATGTATAGTATAGTATGGCTAAAATTTCCTGAATAAAAAGTCATAGTATAGTATGTCGAAAAATTTCATTAAAAGAACGTTATAGTATAGTATGTCGAAATTTTTTGCGAAAAAATGTCATATAATAGAATGTCGAAATATTTTGCAAAAAATGAGTCATAGTATAGTATGTCGAAAAATTTCAAGAAAAAACGTCATAGTATAGTATGTCGAAAAATTTCATGAAAAAAAATTCACAGTATAGTATGTCGAAACAAAATCCTGAATAAAAAAGCATAGTATAGTATGTCGAAAAATTTCATGAAAAAAACGTCATAGTATAGTATGTCGAAAAATTTCAAGAAAAAACGTCATAGTATAGTATGTCGAAAAATTTCATGAAAAAAAATTCACAGTATATGATGTCGAAATTTTGGGCAAAACAAAGTCATAGAATAGTATGTTGAAAAAGTTCATGAAAAAAACGTCCTAGTATTTTATGTTGAAATTTTTTGCGAAAAAATGTCATATAATAGTATGTCGAAATATTTTGCGAAAAAAACGTCCTAGTATAGTATGTTGAAATTTTTTGCGAAAAATTGTAATAGTATAGTATGTCGAAATGTTTTGCAGAAAAAATTCATAGTATAGTATGTCGAAAAATTTCATAAAAAAAACGTCATATTATAGTATGTCGAAATGTTTTGCGAAAAAATGTCATATAATAGTATGTCCAAAAATTTCATGAAAAAAAACGTCATAGTATAGTCTGTCGTAAAATTTCATGAAAAAAAAGTCATAGTATAGTATGTCGACAAATTTCATGAAAAATCGTCATAGTATAGTATGTCGAAAAATATCATTAAAAAAAGTCATAGTATAGTATGTCGAAATTTTTTGCAAAAAAAAAGTCATAGTATAGTATGTCGAAAAATTTCATGAAAAAACGTCATAGTATAGTATGTCGAAATTTTTTGCGAAAAAATGTCATAGTATAGCATGTCGAAAAATTTCATGAAAAAACGTCATAGTATAGTATGTCGAAAAATTTCATGAAAAAAAATTCACAGTATAGTATGTCAAAATTTGGGGCAAAAAAAAGTCATAGTATAGTATGTCAAAATTTCATGAAAAAAAGTCCTAGTATAGTATGTTGAAATTTTTTGCGAAAAATTGTCATAGTATAGTATGTCGAAATGTTTTGCGGAAAAAAGTCATAGTATAGTATGTTGAAAAATGTCATTAAAAAAACGTCATAGTATAGTATGGCTAAAATTTACTGAAAAAAAAGTCATAGTATAGTATGTCGAAAAATTTCATTAAAGAAACGTCATAGTATAGTATGTCGAAAAATTTCATTAAAAAAACGTCATAGTATAGTATGTTGAAAAATGTCTTGAAAAAAACGTCCTTGAATAGTATGTCGATATTTTCTTTTGAAAAAATGTCATATAATAGTGTGTCGAAATATTTTGCGAAAAAAAAGCCATAGTGTAGTATATCGAAAATTTTTGCAAAAAAAAGTCATAGTATAGTATGTCGAAAAAATTCATGAAAAAAACGTCCTAGTATAGTATGTCGAAATTTTTTGCGAAAAATTGTCATAGTATAGTATGTCGAAAAATTTCATGAAAAAAAACTTCATAGTATAGTCTGTCGTAAAATTTCATGAAAAAAACTTCCAGCATAGTATGTCGAAAAATTTCATGAAAAAAACGTCCTAGAATAGTATGTAGAAATGTTTTGCAAAAAAAAGTCAGAGTATAGTATATCGAAAAATTTCATCAAAAAAACGTCATAGTATAGTATGTCGAAAAAATTCCTGAAAAAAAAGTCATAGTATAGTATGGCTAAAATTTCCTGAAAAAAAAGTCATGGTATAGTATGTCGAAAAATGTAATTAAAGAAACGTCACAGTATAGTATGTTGACATTTTTTGAGAAAAAATGTCGTTTTATAGTATGTCAAAATATTTTGCGAAAAAAGTCATAGTATAGTATTTCGAAACATTTCAAGAAAAAAACGTCCTAGTAGAGTATGTTGAATTTTTTTGCGAAAAATTGTCATAGTATAGTATGTCGAAATGTTTTGCGGAAAAAAGTCATAGTATAGTATGTCGAAAAATTTCATTAAAAAAAATTCACAGTATAGTATGTCAAAATTTTGGGCAAAAAAAAGTCAAAGTATAGTATGTCGAAAAATTTCATGAAAAAAACGTCCTAGTATAGTATGCTAAAATTTTTTGCGAAAAATTGTCATAGTATAGTGTGTCGAAATGTTTTGCGGAAAAAAGTCATAGTATAGTATGTTGAAAAATTTCATTAAAAAAACTTCATAGTATAGTATGTCGAAATTTTTTATGAAAAAATGTCATATAATAGTATGTCGAAATATTTTGCGAAAAAAAAGTCATAGTATAGTATGTCGAAAATTTTGTGAAAAAAAGGCATAGTATAGTATGTTGAAAAATATCATTAAAAAAACGTCATAGTATAGTACGTCGAAATTTTTTACAAAAAAAAAGTCATAGTATAGTATGTCGAAAAATTTCATGAAAAAAACCGTCATAGTATAGTCTGTCGTAAAATTTCATGAAAAAAACTTCCCATTATAGTATGTCGAAAAATTTCATGAAAAAAACGTCCTAGAATAGTATGTAGAAATGTTTTGCAAAAAAAAGTCATAGTATAGTATATCGAAATTTTTTGCGAAAAAAAAATCATAATATAGTATGTCAAAAAATTTCATTAAAAAAAAGTCATAGTATAGTATGTTGAAAAAATTCCTGAAAAAAAAGTCATAGTATAGTATGGCTAAAATTTCCTGAAAAAAAAGTCATAGTATAGTATGTCGAAAAATTTCCTGAAAAAAAAGTCATAGTATAGTATGTCGAAAAATTTAATTAAAGAAACGTCATAGTATAGTATGTTGAAAAATTTCATTAAAAAAACTTCACAGTATAGTATGTCGACATTTTTTGAGAAAAAATGTCGTTTTATAGTATGTCGAAATATTTTGCGAAAAAGTCATAGTATAGTATGTCGAAAAATTTCATTAAAAGAACGTCATAGTATAGTATGTCGAAATTTTTTGCGAAAAAATGTCATATAATAGAATGTCGAAATATTTTGCAAAAAATGAGTCATAGTATAGTATGTCGAAAAATTTCATGAAAAAAAATTCACAGTATAGTATGTCGAAAAAAATCCTGAATAAAAAAGTATAGTATAGTATGTCGAAAAATTTCATGAAAAAAACGTCATAGTATAGTATGTCGAAAAATTTCAAGAAAAAACCTCATAGTATAGTATGTCGAAAAATTTCATGAAAAAAAATTCACAGTATATGATGTCGAAATTTTGGGCAAACCAAAGTCATAGAATAGTATGTTGAAAAAGTTCATGAAAAAAACGTCCTAGTATTTTATGTTGAAATTTTTTGCGAAAAAATGTCATATAATAGTATGTCGAAATATTTTGCGAAAAAAACGTCCTAGTATAGTATGTTGAAATTTTTTGCGAAAAATTGTAATAGTATAGTATGTCGAAATGTTTTGCAGAAAAAATTCATAGTATAGTATGTCGAAAAATTTCATAAAAAAAACGTCATATTATAGTATGTCGAAATGTTTTGCGAAAAAATGTCATATAATAGTATGTCGAAAAATTTCATGAAAAAAAACGTCATAGTATAGTCTGTCGTAAAATTTCATGAAAAAAAAGTCATAGTATAGTAGGTCGACAAATTTCATGAAAAATCGTCATAGTATAGTATGTCGAAAAATATCATTAAAAAAAGTCATAGTATAGTATGTCGAAATTTTTTGCAAAAAAAAAGTCATAGTATAGTATTTCGAAAAATTTAATGAAAAAACGTCATAGTATAGTATGTCGAAATTTTTTGCGAAAAAATGTCATAGTATAGCATGTCGAAAAATTTCATGAAAAAACGTCATAGTATAGTATGTCGAAAAATTTCATGAAAAAAAATTCACAGTATAGTATGTCAAAATTTGGGGCAAAAAAAAGTCATAGTATAGTATGTCGAAAAATTTCTTGAAAAAAAGTCCTAGTATAGTATGTTGAAATTTTTTGCGAAAAATTGTCATAGTATAGTATGTCGAAATGTTTTGCGGAAAAAAGTCATAATATAGTATGTTGAAAAATGTCATTAAAAAAACGTCATAGTATAGTATGGCTAAAATTTACTGAAAAAAAAGTCATAGTATAGTATGTCGAAAAATTTCATTAAAGAAACGTCATAGTATAGTATTTCGAAAAATTTCATTAAAAAAAATTCATAGTATAGTATGTTTAAAAATTTCTTGAAAAAAACGTCCTTGAATAGTATGTCGATATTTTCTTTTGAAAAAATGTCATATAATAGTATGTCGAAATATTTTGCGAAAAAAAAGCCATAGTGTAGTATATCGAAAATTTTTGCGGAAAAAAGGCATAGTATAGTATGTTGAAAAATATCATTAAAAAAACTTCACAGTATAGTATGTCGACATTTTTTCAGAAAATATGTCGTTTTATAGTATGTCGAAATGTTTTGCGGAAAAAAGTCATAGTATAGCATGGCGAAAAATTTCATGAAAAAACGTCATAGTATAGTATGTCGAAAAATTTCATGAAAAAAAAATCACAATATAGTATGTCAAAATTTTGGGAAAAAAAAGTCATAGTATAGTATGTCGAAAAAATTCATGAAAAAAACGTCCTAGTATAGTATGTCGAAATTTTTTGCGAAAAATTGTCATAGTATAGTATGTCGAAAAATTTCATGAAAAAAAACTTCATAGTATAGTCTGTCGTAAAATTTCATGAAAAAAACTTCCAGCATAGTATGTCGAAAAATTTCATGAAAAAAACGTCCTAGAATAGTATGTAGAAATGTTTTGCAAAAAAAAGTCAGAGTATAGTATATCGAAAAATTTCATCAAAAAAACGTCATAGTATAGTATGTCGAAAAAATTCCTGAAAAAAAAGTCATAGTATAGTATGGCTAATATTTCCTGAAAAAAAAGTCATAGTATAGTATGTCGAAAAATGTAATTAAAGAAACGTCACAGTATAGTATGTTGACATTTTTTGAGAAAAAATGTCGTTTTATAGTATGTCAAAATATTTTGCGAAAAAAGTCATAGTATAGTATTTCGAAACATTTCAAGAAAAAAACGTCCTAGTAGAGTATGTTGAATTTTTTTGCGAAAAATTGTCATAGTATAGTATGTCGAAATGTTTTGCGGAAAAAAGTCATAGTATAGTATGTCGAAAAATTTCATTAAAAAAAATTCACAGTATAGTATGTCAAAATTTTGGGCAAAAAAAAGTCAAAGTATAGTATGTCGAAAAATTTCATGAAAAAAACGTCCTAGTATAGTATGTTAAAATTTTTTGCGAAAAATTGTCATAGTATAGTGTGTCGAAATGTTTTGCGGAAAAAAGTCATAGTATAGTATGTTGAAAAATTTCATTAAAAAAACTTCATAGTATAGTATGTCGAAATTTTTTATGAAAAAATGTCATATAATAGTATGTCGAAATATTTTGCGAAAAAAAAGTCATAGTATAGTATGTCGAAAATTTTGTGAAAAAAAGGCATAGTATAGTATGTTGAAAAATATTATTAAAAAAACGTCATAGTATAGTACGTCGAAATTTTTTACAAAAAAAAAGTCATAGTATAGTATGTCGAAAAATTTCATGAAAAAAACCGTCATAGTATAGTCTGTCGTAAAATTTCATGAAAAAAACTTCCCATTATAGTATGTCGAAAAATTTCATGAAAAAAACGTCCTAGATTAGTATGTAGAAATGTTTTGCAAAAAAAAGTCATAGTATAGTATATCGAAATTTTTTGCGAAAAAAAAATCATAGTATAGTATGTCGAAAAATTTCATTAAAAAAACGTCATAGTATAGTATGTCGAAAAAATTCCTGAAAAAAAAGTCATAGTATAGTATGGCTAAAATTTCCTGAAAAAAAAGTCATAGTATAGTATGTCGAAAAATTTACTTAAAGAAACGTCATAGTATAGTACGTCGAAAAATTTCATTAAAAAAACTTCACAGTATAGTATGTCGACATTTTTTGAGAAAAAATGTCGTTTTATAGTATGTCGAAATATTTTGCGAAAAAAAGTCATAGTATAGTATGTCGAAAAATTTCAAGAAAAAAACGTCCTAGTATAGTATGTTGAAATTTTTTGCGAAAAATTGTCATAGTATAGTATGTCGAAATGTTTTGCGGAAAAAAGTCATAGTATAGTATGTCGAAAAATTTCATTAAAATAACGTCATAGTATAATATGTCGACATTTTTTGCGAAAAAATGTCATATAATAGAATGTCGAAATATTTTGCAAAAAAAGAGTCATAGTATAGTATGTCGAAATTTTTTGTGAAAAAAAGGCATAGTATAGTATGTTGAAAAATATCATTAAAAAAAAGTCATAGTATAGTATTTCGAAAAAAATCCTGAATAAAAAAGCATAGTATAGTATGTCGAAAAATTTCATGAAAAAAACGTCATAGTATAGTATGTTGAAAAATTTCCTGAAAAAAAAGTCATAGTATAGTATGTCGAAAAATTTAATTAAAGAAACGTCATAGTATAGTATGTTGAAAAATTTCATTAAAAAAACTTCACAGTATAGTATGTCGACATTTTTTGAGAAAAAATGTCGTTTTATAGTATGTCGAAATATTTTGCGAAAAAGTCATAGTATAGTATGTCGAAAAATTTCATTAAAAGAACGTCATAGTATAGTATGTCGAAATTTTTTGCGAAAAAATGTCATATAATAGAATGTCGAAATATTTTGCAAAAAATGAGTCATAGTATAGTATGTCGAAAAATTTCATGAAAAAAAATTCACAGTATAGTATGTCGAAAAAAATCCTGAATAAAAAAGTATAGTATAGTATGTCGAAAAATTTCATGAAAAAAACGTCATAGTATAGTATGTCGAAAAATTTCAAGAAAAAACCTCATAGTATAGTATGTCGAAAAATTTCATGAAAAAAAATTCACAGTATATGATGTCGAAATTTTGGGCAAACCAAAGTCATAGAATAGTATGTTGAAAAAGTTCATGAAAAAAACGTCCTAGTATTTTATGTTGAAATTTTTTGCGAAAAAATGTCATATAATAGTATGTCGAAATATTTTGCGAAAAAAACGTCCTAGTATAGTATGTTGAAATTTTTTGCGAAAAATTGTAATAGTATAGTATGTCGAAATGTTTTGCAGAAAAAATTCATAGTATAGTATGTCGAAAAATTTCATAAAAAAAACGTCATATTATAGTATGTCGAAATGTTTTGCGAAAAAATGTCATATAATAGTATGTCGAAAAATTTCATGAAAAAAAACGTCATAGTATAGTCTGTCGTAAAATTTCATGAAAAAAAAGTCATAGTATAGTAGGTCGACAAATTTCATGAAAAATCGTCATAGTATAGTATGTCGAAAAATATCATTAAAAAAAGTCATAGTATAGTATGTCGAAATTTTTTGCAAAAAAAAAGTCATAGTATAGTATGTCGAAAAATTTCATGAAAAAACGTCATAGTATAGTATGTCGAAATTTTTTGCGAAAAAATGTCATAGTATAGCATGTCGAAAAATTTCATGAAAAAACGTCATAGTATAGTATGTCGAAAAATTTCATGAAAAAAAATTCACAGTATAGTATGTCAAAATTTGGGGCAAAAAAAAGTCATAGTATAGTATGTCGAAAAATTTCATGAAAAAAAGTCCTAGTATAGTATGTTGAAATTTTTTGCGAAAAATTGTCATAGTATAGTATGTCGAAATGTTTTGCGGAAAAAAGTCATAGTATAGTATGTTGAAAAATGTCATTAAAAAAACGTCATAGTATAGTATGGCTAAAATTTACTGACAAAAAAGTCATAGTATAGTATGTCGAAAAATTTCATTAAAGAAACGTCATAGTATAGTATGTCGAAAAATTTCATTAAAAAAACGTCATAGTATAGTATGTTGAAAAATGTCTTGAAAAAAACGTCCTTGAATAGTATGTCGATATTTTCTTTTGAAAAAATGTCATATAATAGTGTGTCGAAATATTTTGCGAAAAAAAAGCCATAGTGTAGTATATCGAAAATTTTTGCGGAAAAAAGGCATAGTATAGTATGTTGAAAAATATCATTAAAAAAACTTCACAGTATAGTATGTCGACATTTTTTCAGAAAAAATGTCGTTTTATAGTATGTCGAAATGTTTTGCGGAAAAAAGTCATAGTATAGCATGGCGAAAAATTTCATGAAAAAACGTCATAGTATAGTATGTCGAAAAATTTCATGAAAAAAAAATCACAATATAGTATGTCAAAATTTTGGGAAAAAAAAGTCATAGTATAGTATGTCGAAAAAATTCATGAAAAAAACGTCCTAGTATAGTATGTCGAAATTTTTTGCGAAAAATTGTCATAGTATAGTATGTCGAAAAATTTCATGAAAAAAAACTTCATAGTATAGTCTGTCGTAAAATTTCATGAAAAAAACTTCCAGCATAGTATGTCGAAAAATTTCATGAAAAAAACGTCCTAGAATAGTATGTAGAAATGTTTTGCAAAAAAAAGTCAGAGTATAGTATATCGAAAAATTTCATCAAAAAAACGTCATAGTATAGTATGTCGAAAAAATTCCTGAAAAAAAAGTCATAGTATAGTATGGCTAATATTTCCTGAAAAAAAAGTCATAGTATAGTATGTCGAAAAATGTAATTAAAGAAACGTCACAGTATAGTATGTTGACATTATTTGAGAAAAAATGTCGTTTTATAGTATGTCAAAATATTTTGCGAAAAAAGTCATAGTATAGTATTTCGAAACATTTCAAGAAAAAAACGTCCTAGTAGAGTATGTTGAATTTTTTTGCGAAAAATTGTCATAGTATAGTATGTCGAAATGTTTTGCGGAAAAAAGTCATAGTATAGTATGTCGAAAAATTTCATTAAAAAAAATTCACAGTATAGTATGTCAAAATTTTGGGCAAAAAAAAGTCAAAGTATAGTATGTCGAAAAATTTCATGAAAAAAACGTCCTAGTATAGTATGTTAAAATTTTTTGCGAAAAATTGTCATAGTATAGTGTGTCGAAATGTTTTGCGGAAAAAAGTCATAGTATAGTATGTTGAAAAATTTCATTAAAAAAACTTCATAGTATAGTATGTCGAAATTTTTTATGAAAAAATGTCATATAATAGTATGTCGAAATATTTTGCGAAAAAAAAGTCATAGTATAGTATGTCGAAAATTTTGTGAAAAAAAGGCATAGTATAGTATGTTGAAAAATATTATTAAAAAAACGTCATAGTATAGTACGTCGAAATTTTTTACAAAAAAAAAGTCATAGTATAGTATGTCGAAAAATTTCATGAAAAAAACCGTCATAGTATAGTCTGTCGTAAAATTTCATGAAAAAAACTTCCCATTATAGTATGTCGAAAAATTTCATGAAAAAAACGTCCTAGATTAGTATGTAGAAATGTTTTGCAAAAAAAAGTCATAGTATAGTATATCGAAATTTTTTGCGAAAAAAAAATCATAGTATAGTATGTCGAAAAATTTCATTAAAAAAACGTCATAGTATAGTATGTCGAAAAAATTCCTGAAAAAAAAGTCATAGTATAGTATGGCTAAAATTTCCTGAAAAAAAAGTCATAGTATAGTATGTCGAAAAATTTACTTAAAGAAACGTCATAGTATAGTACGTCGAAAAATTTCATTAAAAAAACTTCACAGTATAGTATGTCGACATTTTTTGAGAAAAAATGTCGTTTTATAGTATGTCGAAATATTTTGCGAAAAAAAGTCATAGTATAGTATGTCGAAAAATTTCAAGAAAAAAACGTCCTAGTATAGTATGTTGAAATTTTTTGCGAAAAATTGTCATAGTATAGTATGTCGAAATGTTTTGCGGAAAAAAGTCATAGTATAGTATGTCGAAAAATTTCATTAAAATAACGTCATAGTATAATATGTCGAAATTTTTTGCGAAAAAATGTCATATAATAGAATGTCGAAATATTTTGCAAAAAAAGAGTCATAGTATAGTATGTCGAAATTTTTTGTGAAAAAAAGGCATAGTATAGTATGTTGAAAAATATCATTAAAAAAAAGTCATAGTATAGTATTTCGAAAAAAATCCTGAATAAAAAAGCATAGTATAGTATGTCGAAAAATTTCATGAAAAAAACGTCATAGTATAGTATGTCGAAAAATTTCAAGAAAAAACCTCATAGTATAGTATGTCGAAAAATTTCATGAAAAAAAATTCACAGTATAGTATGTCGAAATTTTGGGCAAAACAAAGTCATAGAATAGTATGTTGAAAAAGTTCATGAAAAAAACGTCCTAGTGTCGAAATATTTTGCGAAAAAACGTCCTAGTATAGTATGTTGAAATTTTTTGCGAAAAATTGTAATAGTATAGTATGTCGAAATGTTTTGCAGAAAAAATTCATAGTATAGTATGTCGAAAAATGTCATAAAAAAAACGTCATATTATAGTATGTCGAAATTTTTTGCGAAAAAATGTCATATAATAGTATGTCGAAAAATTTCATGAAAAAAAACGTCATAGTATAGTCTGTCGTAAAATTTCATGAAAAAAAAGTCACAGTATAGTATGTCGACAAATTTCATGAAAAATCGTCATAGTATAGTATGTCGAAAAATATCATTAAAAAAAGTCATAGTATAGTATGTCGAAGATTTTTGCAAAAAAAAAGTCATAGTATAGTATGTCGAAAAATTTCATGAAAAAACGTCATAGTATAGTATGTCGAAATTTTTTGCGAAAAAATGTCATAGTATAGCATGTCGAAAAATTTCATGAAAAAACGTCATAGTATAGTATGTCGAAAAATTTCATGAAAAAAAATTCACAGTATAGTATGTCGAAATTTTGGGCAAAACAAAGTCATAGAATAGTATGTTGAAAAAGTTCATGAAAAAAACGTCCTAGTATTTTATGTTGAAATTTTTTGCGAAAAAATGTCATTAAATAGTATGTCGAAATATTTTGCGAAAAAAACGTCCTAGTATAGTATGTTGAAATTTTTTGCGAAAAATTGTAATAGTATAGTATGTCGAAATGTTTTGCAGAAAAAATTCATAGTATAGTATGTCGATAAATGTCATAAAAAAAACGTCATATTATAGTATGTCGAAATTCTTTGCGAAAAAATGTCATATAATAGTATGTCGAAAAATTTCATGAAAAAAAACGTCATAGTATAGTCTGTCGTAAAATTTCATGAAAAAAAAGTCACAGTATAGTATGTCGACAAATTTCATGAAAAATCGTCATAGTATAGTATGTCGAAAAATATCATTAAAAAACGTCATAGTATAGTATGTCGAAATTTTTTGCGAAAAAATGTCATAGTATAGCATGTCGAAAAATTTCATGAAAAAACGTCATAGTATAGTATGTCGAAATTTTTTGCGAAAAAATGTCATATTATAGCATGTCGAAAAATTTCATGAAAAAACGTCACAGTATAGTATGTCGAAAAATTTCATGAAAAAAAACGTCATAGTATAGTCTGTCGTAAAATTTCTTGAAAAAAAAGTCACAGTATAGTATGTCGACAAATTTCATGAAAAATCGTCATAGTATAGTATGTCGAAAAATATCATTAAAAAAAGTCATAGTATAGTATGTCGAAGTTTTTTGCAAAAAAAAAGTCATAGTATAGTATGTCGAAAAATTTCATGAAAAAACGTCATAGTATAGTATGTCGAAATTTTTTGCGAAAAAATGTCATAGTATAGCATGTCGAAAAATTTCATGAAAAAACGTCATAGTATAGTATGTCGAAAAATTTCATGAAAAAAAATTCACAGTATAGTATGTCGAAATTTTGGG
The DNA here is from genome assembly GCA_916701645.2 of Sebastolobus alascanus. Lineage (NCBI taxonomy): Eukaryota > Metazoa > Chordata > Actinopteri > Perciformes > Sebastidae > Sebastolobus > Sebastolobus alascanus. The sequence goes on along the minus strand of CAKAOJ020000420.1, from coordinate 393,059 downwards.
CAAAACAAAGTCATAGAATAGTATGTTGAAAAAGTTCATGAAAAAAACGTCCTAGTATTTTATGTTGAAATTTTTTGCGAAAAAATGTCATTAAATAGTATGTCGAAATATTTTGCGAAAAAAACGTCCTAGTATAGTATGTTGAAATTTTTTGCGAAAAATTGTAATAGTATAGTATGTCGAAATGTTTTGCAGAAAAAATTCATAGTATAGTATGTCGATAAATGTCATAAAAAAAACGTCATATTATAGTATGTCGAAATTCTTTGCGAAAAAATGTCATATAATAGTATGTCGAAAAATTTCATGAAAAAAAACGTCATAGTATAGTCTGTCGTAAAATTTCATGAAAAAAAAGTCACAGTATAGTATGTCGACAAATTTCATGAAAAATCGTCATAGTATAGTATGTCGAAAAATATCATTAAAAAACGTCATAGTATAGTATGTCGAAATTTTTTGCGAAAAAATGTCATAGTATAGCATGTCGAAAAATTTCATGAAAAAACGTCATAGTATAGTATGTCGAAATTTTTTGCGAAAAAATGTCATAGTATAGCATGTCGAAAAATTTCATGAAAAAACGTCACAGTATAGTATGTCGAAAAATTTCATTAAAGAAACGTCATAGTATAGTATGTCGAAAAATTTCATTAAAAAAACGTCATAGTATAGTATGTTGAAAAATGTCTTGAAAAAAACGTCCTTGAATGGTATGTCGAAATTTTTTGCTAAAAATTATCATGGCATAGTATGTCGAAATTTTTTTGCGAAAAAATGTCATATAATAGTATGTCGAAATATTTTGCGAAAAAAAAAGTCATAGTATAGTATGTCGAAATTTTTTGCAAAAAAAAAGTCATAGTATAGTATGTCGAAAAATTTCATGAAAAAATACGTCATAGCATAGTCTGTCGTAAAATTTCATGAAAAAAACTTCCCAGCATAGTATATCGAAAAATTTCATGAAAAAAACATCCTAGAATAGTATGTAGAAATGTTTTGCAAAAAAAAGTCATGGTATAGTATATCAAAATTTTTTGCGAAAAAAAAATCATAGCATAGTCTGTCGTAAAATTTCATGAAAAAAACTTCCCAGCATAGTATATCGAAAAAATTCCTGAAAAAAAAGTCATAGTATAGTATGGCTAAAATTTCCTGAAAAAAAAGTCATAGTATAGTATGTCGAAAAATTTAATTAAAGAAATGTCATAGTATAGTATGTCGAAAAATTTCATAAAAAAAAGTCATAGTGTAGTATGTCGAAAAAATGTCATGAAAAAAACATCATAGTATAGTATGTCGAAAAATTTCATTAAAAAAACTTCACAGTATAGTATGACGACATTTTTTCAGAAAAAAATTCGTTTTATAGTATGTCGAAATGTTTGCGAAAAAAAGTCATAGTATAGTATGTCGAAAAATTTCAAGAAAAAAACATCCTAGTATAATATGTTGAAATTTTTTGCGAAAAATTGTCATAGTATAGTATGTCGAAATGTTTTGCGGAAAAAAGTCATAGTATAGTATGTCGAAAAATTTCATTAAAAGAACGTCATAGTATAGTATGTCGAAATTTTTTGCGAAAAAATGTCATATAATAGAATGTCGAAATATTTTGCGAAAAAAAAGTCATAGTATAGTATGTCGAAATTTTTTGTGAAAAAAAGGCATAGTATAGTATGTCGAAAAAAATCCTGAATAAAAAAGCATAGTATAGTATGTCGAAAAATTTCATGAAAAAACGTCATAGTATAGTATGTCGAAGAATTTCCTGAAAAAAAAGTCATAGTATAGTATGGCTAAAATTTACCGAAAAAAAAGTCATAGTATAGTATGTCGAAAAATTTCATGAAAGAAACGTGATAGTATAGTATGTTGAAAAATGTCTTGAAAAAAACGTCCTTGAATAGTATTATAGCATTTTTTTTCGAAAAAATGTCATATAATAGTATGTCGAAATATTTTGCGAAAAAAAAGTCAGTGTAGTACATCGAACATTTTTGCGAAAAAAAAGGCATAGTATAGTATGTTGAAAAATATCATTAAAAAAACGTGATAGTATAGTATGTCGAAATTTTTTGCAAAAAAAAACGTCATAGTATAGTCTGTCGTAAAATTTCATGAAAAAAAAGTCATAGTATAGTATGTCGACAAATATCATTAAAAAAACGTCATAGTATAGTATGTCGAAATTTTTTGCAAAAAAAGTCATAGTATAGTATGTCGAAAAATTTCATGAAAAAAAACGTCATAGTATAGTCTGTCGTAAAATTTCATGAAAAAAAAGTCATAGTATAGTATGTCGACAAATTTCATGAAAAATCGTCATAGTATAGTATGTCGAAAAATGTCATGAAAAAAACGTCATGGTATAGTATCTCGAAAAATTTCGTGAAAAAAATGTCATAGGATAGTATGTCGTAAAATTTCCTGAAAAAAACGTCATAGTATAGTATGTCGAAAAATTTCATGAAAAATCGTCATAGTATAGTATGTCGTAAAATTTCATGAAAAAACGTCATAGTATAGTATGTCGAAATTTTTTGTGAAAAAATGTCATAGTATAGCATGTCGAAAAATTTCATGAAAAAAACGTCGTAGTATAGTATGTCGAAAAAAATCCTGAATAAAAAAGCATAGTATAGTATGTTGAAAAAATTTCATGAAAAAAACGTCATAGTATAGTATGTCGAAAAATTTCAAGAAAAAACCTCATAGTATAGTATGTCGAAAAATTTCATGAAAAAAAATTCACAGTATAGTATGTCGACATTTCGGGCAAAACAAAGTCATAGAATAGTATGTTGAAAAAGTTCATGAAAAAAACGTCCTAGTATTTTATGTTGAAATTTTTTGCGAAAAAATGTCATATAATAGTATGTCGAAATATTTTGCGAAAAAAACGTCCTAGTATAGTATGTTGAAATTTTTTGCGAAAAATTGTAATAGTATAGTATGTCGAAATGTTTTGCAGAAAAAATTCATAGTATAGTATGTCGAAAAATGTCATAAAAAAAACGTCATATTATAGTATGTCGAAATTTTTTGCGAAAAAATGTCATATAATAGTATGTCGAAAAATTTCATGAAAAAAAACGTCATGGTATAGTCTGTCGTAAAATTTCATGAAAAAAAAGTCACAGTATAGTATGTCGACAAATTTCATGAAAAATCGTCATAGTATAGTATGTCGAAAAATATCATTAAAAAAAGTCATAGTATAGTATGTCGAAATTTTTTGCAAAAAAAAAGTCATAGTATAGTATGTCGAAAAATTTCATGAAAAAACGTCATAGTATAGTATGTCGAAATTTTTTGCGAAAAAATGTCATAGTATAGCATGTCGAAAAATTTCATGAAAAAACGTCATAGTATAGTATGTCGAAAAATTTCATGAAAAAAAATTCACTATAGTATGTCAAAATTTGGGGCAAAAAAAAGTCATAGTATAGTATGTCGAAAAATTTCATGAAAAAAAGTCCTAGTATAGTATGTTGAAATTTTTTGCGAAAAATTGTCATAGTATAGTATGTCGAAATGTTTTGCGGAAAAAAGTCATAGTATAGTATGTTGAAAAATGTCATTAAAAAAACGTCATAGTATAGTATGGCTAAAATTTACTGAAAAAAAAGGTCATAGTATAGTATGTCGAAAAATTTCATTAAAGAAACGTCATAGTATAGTATGTCGGAAAATTTCATTAAAAAAACGTCATAGTATAGTATGTTGAAAAACGTCTTGAAAAAAACGTCCTTGAATGGTATGTCGAAATTTTTTGCGAAAAATTATCATGGTATAGTATGTCGAAATGTTTGCGGAAAAAAGTCATAGTATAGTATGTTGAAAAATTTCATTAAAAAAAAGTCATAGTATAGTATGTCGAAAAATTTCATGAAAAAATACGTCATAGCATAGTCTGTCGTAAAATTTCATGAAAAAAACTTCCCAGCATAGTATATCGAAACATTTCATGAAAAAAACGTCCTAGAATAGTATGTAGAAATGTTTTGCAAAAAAAAGTCATAGTATAGTATATCGAAATTTTTTGCGAAAAAAAAATCATAGTATAGTATGTCGAAAAATTTCATTAAAAAAACGTCATAGCATAGTCTGTCGTAAAATTTCATGAAAAAAGCTTCCCAGCATAGTATATCGAAAAAATTCCTGAAAAAAAAGTCATAGTATAGTATGGCTAAAATTTCCTGAAAAAAAAGTCATAGTATAGTATGTCGAAAAATTTCATAAAAAAAGTCAGTGTAGTATGTCGAAAAAATGTCATGAAAAAACATCATAGTATAGTATGTCGAAAAATTTCATTAAAAAAACTTCACAGTATAGTATGACGACATTTTTTCAGAAAAAATTTCGTTTTATAGTATGTCGAAATGTTTGCGAAAAAAAGTCATAGTATAGTATGTCGAAAAATTTCAAGAAAAAAACATCCTAGTATAATATGTTGAAATTTTTTGCGAAAAAATGTCATATAATAGAATGTCGAAATATTTTGTGAAAAAAAAGTCATAGAATAGTATGTCGAAATTTTTTGTGAAAAAAAGGCATAGTATAGTATGTCGAAAAATTTCATTAAAAGAACGTCATAGTATAGTATGTCGAAATTTTTTGCGAAAAAATGTCATATAATAGAATGTCGAAATATTTTGCAAAAAATGAGTCATAGTATAGTATGTCGAAAAATTTCATGAAAAAAAATTCACAGTATAGTATGTCGAAAAAAATCCTGAATAAAAAAGTATAGTATAGTATGTCGAAAAATTTCATGAAAAAAACGTCATAGTATAGTATGTCGAAAAATTTCAAGAAAAAACCTCATAGTATAGTATGTCGAAAAATTTCATGAAAAAAAATTCACAGTATATGATGTCGAAATTTTGGGCAAACCAAAGTCATAGAATAGTATGTTGAAAAAGTTCATGAAAAAAACGTCCTAGTATTTTATGTTGAAATTTTTTGCGAAAAAATGTCATATAATAGTATGTCGAAATATTTTGCGAAAAAAACGTCCTAGTATAGTATGTTGAAATTTTTTGCGAAAAATTGTAATAGTATAGTATGTCGAAATGTTTTGCAGAAAAAATTCATAGTATAGTATGTCGAAAAATTTCATAAAAAAAACGTCATATTATAGTATGTCGAAATGTTTTGCGAAAAAATGTCATATAATAGTATGTCGAAAAATTTCATGAAAAAAAACGTCATAGTATAGTCTGTCGTAAAATTTCATGAAAAAAAAGTCATAGTATAGTAGGTCGACAAATTTCATGAAAAATCGTCATAGTATAGTATGTCGAAAAATATCATTAAAAAAAGTCATAGTATAGTATGTCGAAATTTTTTGCAAAAAAAAAGTCATAGTATAGTATGTCGAAAAATTTCATGAAAAAACGTCATAGTATAGTATGTCGAAATTTTTTGCGAAAAAATGTCATAGTATAGCATGTCGAAAAATTTCATGAAAAAACGTCATAGTATAGTATGTCGAAAAATTTCATGAAAAAAAATTCACAGTATAGTATGTCAAAATTTGGGGCAAAAAAAAGTCATAGTATAGTATGTCGAAAAATTTCATGAAAAAAAGTCCTAGTATAGTATGTTGAAATTTTTTGCGAAAAATTGTCATAGTATAGTATGTCGAAATGTTTTGCGGAAAAAAGTCATAGTATAGTATGTTGAAAAATGTCATTAAAAAAACGTCATAGTATAGTATGGCTAAAATTTACTGAAAAAAAAGTCATAGTATAGTATGTCGAAAAATTTCATTAAAGAAACGTCATAGTATAGTATGTCGAAAAATTTCATTAAAAAAACGTCATAGTATAGTATGTTGAAAAATGTCTTGAAAAAAACGTCCTTGAATAGTATGTCGATATTTTCTTTTGAAAAAATGTCATATAATAGTGTGTCGAAATATTTTGCGAAAAAAAAGCCATAGTGTAGTATATCGAAAATTTTTGCGGAAAAAAGGCATAGTATAGTATGTTGAAAAATGTCATTAAAAAAACGTCATAGTATAGTATGGCTAAAATTTACTGAAAAAAAAGTCATAGTATAGTATGTCGAAAAATTTCATGAAAAAACGTCATAGTATAGTATGTCGAAAAATTTCATGAAAAAAAAATCACAATATAGTATGTCAAAATTTTGGGAAAAAAAAGTCATAGTATAGTATGTCGAAAAAATTCATGAAAAAAACGTCCTAGTATAGTATGTCGAAATTTTTTGCGAAAAATTGTCATAGTATAGTATGTCGAAAAATTTCATGAAAAAAAACTTCATAGTATAGTCTGTCGTAAAATTTCATGAAAAAAACTTCCAGCATAGTATGTCGAAAAATTTCATGAAAAAAACGTCCTAGAATAGTATGTAGAAATGTTTTGCAAAAAAAAGTCAGAGTATAGTATATCGAAAAATTTCATCAAAAAAACGTCATAGTATAGTATGTCGAAAAAATTCCTGAAAAAAAAGTCATAGTATAGTATGGCTAATATTTCCTGAAAAAAAAGTCATAGTATAGTATGTCGAAAAATGTAATTAAAGAAACGTCACAGTATAGTATGTTGACATTATTTGAGAAAAAATGTCGTTTTATAGTATGTCAAAATATTTTGCGAAAAAAGTCATAGTATAGTATTTCGAAACATTTCAAGAAAAAAACGTCCTAGTAGAGTATGTTGAATTTTTTTGCGAAAAATTGTCATAGTATAGTATGTCGAAATGTTTTGCGGAAAAAAGTCATAGTATAGTATGTCGAAAAATTTCATTAAAAAAAATTCACAGTATAGTATGTCAAAATTTTGGGCAAAAAAAAGTCAAAGTATAGTATGTCGAAAAATTTCATGAAAAAAACGTCCTAGTATAGTATGTTAAAATTTTTTGCGAAAAATTGTCATAGTATAGTGTGTCGAAATGTTTTGCGGAAAAAAGTCATAGTATAGTATGTTGAAAAATTTCATTAAAAAAACTTCATAGTATAGTATGTCGAAATTTTTTATGAAAAAATGTCATATAATAGTATGTCGAAATATTTTGCGAAAAAAAAGTCATAGTATAGTATGTCGAAAATTTTGTGAAAAAAAGGCATAGTATAGTATGTTGAAAAATATTATTAAAAAAACGTCATAGTATAGTACGTCGAAATTTTTTACAAAAAAAAAGTCATAGTATAGTATGTCGAAAAATTTCATGAAAAAAACCGTCATAGTATAGTCTGTCGTAAAATTTCATGAAAAAAACTTCCCATTATAGTATGTCGAAAAATTTCATGAAAAAAACGTCCTAGATTAGTATGTAGAAATGTTTTGCAAAAAAAAGTCATAGTATAGTATATCGAAATGTTTTGCGAAAAAAAAATCATAGTATAGTATGTCGAAAAATTTCATTAAAAAAACGTCATAGTATAGTATGTCGAAAAAATTCCTGAAAAAAAAGTCATAGTATAGTATGGCTAAAATTTCCTGAAAAAAAAGTCATAGTATAGTATGTCGAAAAATTTACTTAAAGAAACGTCATAGTATAGTACGTCGAAAAATTTCATTAAAAAAACTTCACAGTATAGTATGTCGACATTTTTTGAGAAAAAATGTCGTTTTATAGTATGTCGAAATATTTTGCGAAAAAAAGTCATAGTATAGTATGTCGAAAAATTTCAAGAAAAAAACGTCCTAGTATAGTATGTTGAAATTTTTTGCGAAAAATTGTCATAGTATAGTATGTCGAAATGTTTTGCGGAAAAAAGTCATAGTATAGTATGTCGAAAAATTTCATTAAAATAACGTCATAGTATAATATGTCGAAATTTTTTGCGAAAAAATGTCATATAATAGAATGTCGAAATATTTTGCAAAAAAAGAGTCATAGTATAGTATGTCGAAATTTTTTGTGAAAAAAAGGCATAGTATAGTATGTTGAAAAATATCATTAAAAAAAAGTCATAGTATAGTATTTCGAAAAAAATCCTGAATAAAAAAGCATAGTATAGTATGTCGAAAAATTTCATGAAAAAAACGTCATAGTATAGTATGTCGAAAAATTTCAAGAAAAAACCTCATAGTATAGTATGTCGAAAAATTTCATGAAAAAAAATTCACAGTATAGTATGTCGAAATTTTGGGCAAAACAAAGTCATAGAATAGTATGTTGAAAAAGTTCATGAAAAAAACGTCCTAGTGTTGAAATTTTTTGCGAAAAAATGTCATATAATAGTATGTCGAAATATTTTGCGAAAAAACGTCCTAGTATAGTATGTTGAAATTTTTTGCGAAAAATTGTAATAGTATAGTATGTCGAAATGTTTTGCAGAAAAAATTCATAGTATAGTATGTCGAAAAATGTCATAAAAAAAATTCATAGTATAGTATGTCGATAAATGTCATAAAAAAAACGTCATATTATAGTATGTCGAAATTCTTTGCGAAAAAATGTCATATAATAGTAAGTCGAAAAATTTCATGAAAAAAAACGTCATAGTATAGTCTGTCGTAAAATTTCATGAAAAAAAAGTCACAGTATAGTATGTCGACAAATTTCATGAAAAATCGTCATAGTATAGTATGTCGAAAAATATCATTAAAAAACGTCATAGTATAGTATGTCGAAATTTTTTGCGAAAAAATGTCATAGTATAGCATGTCGAAAAATTTCATGAAAAAACGTCATAGTATAGTATGTCGAAATTTTTGCGAAAAAATGTCATAGTATAGCATGTCGAAAAATTTCATGAAAAAACGTCACAGTATAGTATGTCGAAAAATTTCATTAAAGAAACGTCATAGTATAGTATGTCGAAAAATTTCATTAAAAAAACGTCATAGTATAGTATGTTGAAAAATGTCTTGAAAAAAACGTCCTTGAATGGTATGTCGAAATTTTTTGCTAAAAATTATCATGGTATAGTATGTCGAAATTTTTTTGCGAAAAAATTTCATATAATAGTATGTCGAAATATTTTGCGAAAAAAAAAGTCATAGTATAGTATGTCGAAATTTTTTGCAAAAAAAAAGTCATAGTATAGTATGTCGAAAAATTTCATGAAAAAATACGTCATAGCATAGTCTGTCGTAAAATTTCATGAAAAAAACTTCCCAGCATAGTATATCGAAAAATTTCATGAAAAAAACATCCTAGAATAGTATGTAGAAATGTTTTGCAAAAAAAAGTCATGGTATAGTATATCAAAATTTTTTGCGAAAAAAAAATCATAGCATAGTCTGTCGTAAAATTTCATGAAAAAAACTTCCCAGCATAGTATATTGAAAAAATTCCTGAAAAAAAAGTCATAGTATAGTATGGCTAAAATTTCCTGAAAAAAAAGTCATAGTATAGTATGTCGAAAAATTTAATTAAAGAAATGTCATAGTATAGTATGTCGAAAAATTTCATAAAAAAAAGTCATAGTGTAGTATGTCGAAAAAATGTCATGAAAAAAACATCATAGTATAGTATGTCGAAAAATTTCATTAAAAAAACTTCACAGTATAGTATGACGACATTTTTTCAGAAAAAATTTCGTTTTATAGTATGTCGAAATGTTTGCGAAAAAAAGTCATAGTATAGTATGTCGAAAAATTTCAAGAAAAAAACATCCTAGTATAATATGTTGAAATTTTTTGCGAAAAATTGTCATAGTATAGTATGTCGAAATGTTTTGCGGAAAAAAGTCATAGTATAGTATGTCGAAAAATTTCATTAAAAGAACGTCATAGTATAGTATGTCGAAATTTTTTGCGAAAAAATGTCATATAATAGAATGTCGAAATATTTTGCGAAAAAAAAGTCATAGTATAGTATGTCGAAATTTTTTGTGAAAAAAAGGCATAGTATAGTATGTCGAAAAAAATCCTGAATAAAAAAGCATAGTATAGTATGTCGAAAAATTTCATGAAAAAACGTCATAGTATAGTATGTCGAATAATTTCCTGAAAAAAAAGTCATAGTATAGTATGGCTAAAATTTACCGAAAAAAAAGTCATAGTATAGTATGTCGAAATATTTCATGAAAGAAACGTGATAGTATAGTATTTTGAAAAATGTCTTGAAAAAAACTTCCTTTAATAGTATTATAGCATTTTTTTTCGAAAAAATGTCATATAATAGTATGTCGAAATATTTTGCGAAAAAAAAGTCAGTGTAGTACATCGAACATTTTTGCGAAAAAAAAGGCATAGTATAGTATGTTGAAAAATATCATTAAAAAAACGTGATAGTATAGTATGTCGAAATTTTTTGCAAAAAAAACGTCATAGTATAGTCTGTCGTAAAATTTCATGAAAAAAAAGTTATAGTATAGTATGTCGACAAATATCATTAAAAAAACGTCATAGTATAGTATGTCGAAATTTTTTGCAAAAAAAGTCATAGTATAGTATGTCGAAAAATTTCATGAAAAAAAACGTCATAGTATAGTCTGTCGTAAAATTTCATGAAAAAAAAGTCATAGTATAGTATGTCGACAAATTTCATGAAAAATCGTCATAGTATAGTATGTCGAAAAATGTCATGAAAAAAACGTCATGGTATAGTATCTCGAAAAATTTCGTGAAAAAAATGTCATAGGATAGTATGTCGTAAAATTTCCTGAAAAAAACGTCATAGTATAGTATGTCGAAAAATTTCATGAAAAATCGTCATAGTATAGTATGTCGTAAAATTTCATGAAAAAACGTCATAGTATAGTATGTCGAAATTTTTTGTGAAAAAATGTCATAGTATAGCATGTCGAAAAATTTCATGAAAAAAACGTCGTAGTATAGTATGTCGAAAAAAATCCTGAATAAAAAAGCATAGTATAGTATGTCGAAAAATTTCATGAAAAAAACGTCATAGTATAGTATGTCGAAAAATTTCAAGAAAAAACCTCATAGTATAGTATGTCGAAAAATTTCATGAAAAAAAATTCACAGTATAGTATGTCGACATTTCGGGCAAAACAAAGTCATAGAATAGTATGTTGAAAAAGTTCATGAAAAAAACGTCCTAGTATTTTATGTTGAAATTTTTTGCGAAAAAATGTCATATAATAGTATGTCGAAATATTTTGCGAAAAAAACGTCCTAGTATAGTATGTTGAAATTTTTTGCGAAAAATTGTAATAGTATAGTATGTCGAAATGTTTTGCAGAAAAAATTCATAGTATAGTATGTCGAAAAATGTCATAAAAAAAACGTCATATTATAGTATGTCGAAATTTTTTGCGAAAAAATGTCATATAATAGTATGTCGAAAAATTTCATGAAAAAAAACGTCATGGTATAGTCTGTCGTAAAATTTCATGAAAAAAAAGTCACTGTATAGTATGTCGACAAATTTCATGAAAAATCGTCATAGTATAGTATGTCGAAAAATATCATTAAAAAAAGTCATAGTATAGTATGTCGAAATTTTTTGCAAAAAAAAAGTCATAGTATAGTATGTCGAAAAATTTCATGAAAAAACGTCATAGTATAGTATGTCGAAATTTTTTGCGAAAAAATGTCATAGTATAGCATGTCGAAAAATTTCATGAAAAAACGTCATAGTATAGTATGTCGAAAAATTTCATGAAAAAAAATTCACAGTATAGTATGTCAAAATTTGGGGCAAAAAAAAGTCATAGTATAGTATGTCGAAAAATTTCATGAAAAAAAGTCCTAGTATAGTATGTTGAAATTTTTTGCGAAAAATTGTCATAGTATAGTATGTCGAAATGTTTTGCGGAAAAAAGTCATAGTATAGTATGTTGAAAAATGTCATTAAAAAAACGTCATAGTATAGTATGGCTAAAATTTACTGAAAAAAAAGTCATAGTATAGTATGTCGAAAAATTTCATTAAAGAAACGTCATAGTATAGTATGTCGGAAAATTTCATTAAAAAAACGTCATAGTATAGTATGTTGAAAAACGTCTTGAAAAAAACGTCCTTGAATGGTATGTCGAAATTTTTTGCGAAAAATTATCATGGTATAGTATGTCGAAATGTTTGCGGAAAAAAGTCATAGTATAGTATGTTGAAAAATTTCATTAAAAAAAAGTCATAGTATAGTATGTCGAAAAATTTCATGAAAAAATACGTCATAGCATAGTCTGTCATAAAATTTCATGAAAAAAACTTCCCAGCATAGTATATCGAAAAATTTCATGAAAAAAACGTCCTAGAATAGTATGTAGAAATGTTTTGCAAAAAAAAGTCATAGTATAGTATATCGAAATTTTTTGCGAAAAAAAAATCATAGTATAGTATGTCGAAAAATTTCATTAAAAAAACGTCATAGCATAGTCTGTCGTAAAATTTCATGAAAAAAACTTCCCAGCATAGTATATCGAAAAAATTCCTGAAAAAAAAGTCATAGTATAGTATGGCTAAAATTTCCTGAAAAAAAAGTCATAGTATAGTATGTCGAAAAATTTCATAAAAAAAGTCAGTGTAGTATGTCGAAAAAATGTCATGAAAAAACATCATAGTATAGTATGTCGAAAAATTTCATTAAAAAAACTTCACAGTATAGTATGACGACATTTTTTCAGAAAAAATTTCGTTTTATAGTATGTCGAAATGTTTGCGAAAAAAAGTCATAGTATAGTATGTCGAAAAATTTCAAGAAAAAAACATCCTAGTATAATATGTTGAAATTTTTTGCGAAAAAATGTCATATAATAGAATGTCGAAATATTTTGTGAAAAAAAAGTCATAGAATAGTATGTCGAAATTTTTTGTGAAAAAAAGGCATAGTATAGTATGTCGAAAAAAATCCTGAATAAAAAAGCATTGTATAGTATGTCGAAAAATTTCATGAAAAAACGTCATAGTATAGTATGTCAAAAAATTTCATGAAAAAAAAGTCATAGTATAGTATGGCTAAAATTTACCGAAAAAAAAGTCATAGTATAGTATGTCGAAAAATTTCATGAAAGAAACGTGATAGTATAGTATGTTGAAAAATGTCTTGAAAAAAACGTTCTTGAATAGTATTATAGCATTTTTTTTCGAAAAAATGTCATATAATAGTATGTCGAAATATTTTGCGAAAAAAAAGTCACTGTAGTACATCGAAAATTTTTGCGAAAAAAAGGCATAGTATAGTATGTTGAAAAATATCATTAAAAAAACGTGATAGTATAGTATGTCGAAATTTTTGCAAAAAAAACGTCATAGTATAGTCTGTCGTAAAATTTCATGAAAAAAAAGTCATAGTATAGTATGTCGACAAATTTAATGAAAAATCGTCATAGTATAGTATGTCGAAAAATATCATTAAAAAAACGTCATAGTATAGTATGTCGAAATTTTTTGCAAAAAAAGTCATAGTATAGTATGTCGAAAAATTTCATGAAAAAAAACGTCATAGTATAGTCTGTCGTAAAATTTCATGAAAAAAAAGTCATAGTATAGTATGTCGACAAATTTCATGAAAAATTGTCATAGTATAGTATGTCGAAAAATGTCATGAAAAAAACGTCATGGTATAGTATCTCGAAAAATTTCGTGAAAAAAAAGTCATAGTATAGTATGTCGTAAAATTTCCTGAAAAAAACGTCATAGTATAGTATGTCGAAAAATTTCATGAAAAATCGTCATAGTATAGTATGTCGTAAAATTTCATGAAAAAAACGTCGTAGTATAGTATGTCGAAAAATTTCGTGAAAAAAACGTCATAGTATAGGATGTCGAAAATGTTTGAAAAAAAATTATAGCTTAGTATATCGAAAATTTCATGAAAAAATCGTCACACTATAGTAGGTCGAAAAATTTCATGAAAAAACGTCATAGTATAGTTTGTCGAAATTTTTTGCGAAAAAAAGTCATAGTATAGTATGTCGAAAAATGTCATGAAAAACACGTCATAGTATAGTATGTTGAAAAATGTCATGAAAAAAAATGTCACAGTATAGTATGTCGAAATTTATTGTTAAAAAAACGTCCTAGTATAGTATGTCAATGTTTTGCGAAAAAATTTCATAGTATTGTATGTCGAAATGTTTTGCAAAAAAAAAGTCATAGTATAGTAGGTGGAAAAATTACGTGAAAAAGACGTCATAGTATAGGATGTCGAAAATTTTTGCAAAACATAGTCATAGTATAGTATGTCCAAAATTTCATGAAAAAAACGTCACACTATAGTATGTCGAAAAATTTCATGAAAAAACGTCATAGTATAGTATGTCGAAAAAAATCCTGAATAAAAAAGCATCGTATAGTATGTCGAAAAATTTCATGTAAAAAACGTCATACTATAGTATGTTGAAAAATGTCATGAAAAAACGTCATAGTATAGTATGTCGAGATTTTTTGCAAATAAAAAAGTCATAGTATAGTATGTCAAAAAATTTCCTGAAAAAAAAGTCATAGTATAGTATGTCGAAAAATTTCATTAAAAAAACGTCATAGCATAGTCTGTCGTAAAATTTCATGAAAAAAACTTCCCAGCATAGTATATTGAAAAAATTCCTGAAAAAAAACTCATAGTATAGTATGGCTAAAATTTCCTGAAAAAAAAGTCATAGTATAGTATGTCGAAAAATTTAATTAAAGAAATGTCATAGTATAGTATGTCGAAAAAATTCATAAAAAAAAGTCATAGTGTAGTATGTCGAAAAAATGTCATGAAAAAAACATCATAGTATAGTATGTCGAAAAATTTCATTAAAAAAACTTCACAGTATAGTATGACGACATTTTTTCAGAAAAAATTTCGTTTTATAGTATGTCGAAATGTTTGCGAAAAAAAGTCATAGTATAGTATGTCGAAAAATTTCAAGAAAAAAACATCCTAGTATAATATGTTGAAATTTTTTGCGAAAAATTGTCATAGTATAGTATGTCGAAATGTTTTGCGGAAAAAAGTCATAGTATAGTATGTCGAAAAATTTCATTAAAAGAACGTCATAGTATAGTATGTCGAAATTTTTTGCGAAAAAATGTCATATAATAGAATGTCGAAATTTTTTGCGAAAAAATGTCATATAATAGAATGTCGAAATATTTTGCGAAAAAAAAGTCATAGTATAGTATGTCGAAATTTTTTGTGAAAAAAAGGCATAGTATAGTATGTCGAAAAAAATCCTGAATAAAAAAGCATAGTATAGTATGTCGAAAAATTTCATGAAAAAACGTCATAGTATAGTATGTCGAAAATTTCCTGAAAAAAAAGTCATAGTATAGTATGGCTAAAATTTACCGAAAAAAAAGTAATAGTATAGTATGTCGAAAAATTTCATGAAAGAAACGTGATAGTATAGTATGTTGAAAAATGTCTTGAAAAAAACGTCCTTGAATAGTATTATAGCATTTTTTTTCGAAAAAATGTCATATAATAGTATGTCGAAATATTTTGCAAAAAAAAAGTCAGTGTAGTACATCGAAAATTTTTGCGAAAAAAAGGCATAGTATAGTATGTTGAAAAATATCATTAAAAAAACGTGATAGTATAGTATGTCGAATTTTTTTGCAAAAAAAACGTCATAGTATAGTCTGTCGTAAAATTTCATGAAAAAAAAGTCATAGTATAGTATGTCGACAAATTTCATGAAAAATCGTCATAGTATAGTATGTCGAAAAATATCATTAAAAAAACGTCATAGTATAGTATGTCGAAATTTTTTGCAAAAAAAGTCAGTATAGTATGTCGAAAAATTTCATGAAAAAAAAAACGTCATAGTATAGTCTGTCGTAAAATTTCATGAAAAAAAAGTCATAGTATAGTATGTCGACAAATTTCATGAAAAATCGTCATAGTATAGTATGTCGAAAAATTTCATAAAAAAAAGTCATAGTGTAGTATGTCGAAAAAATGTCATGAAAAAAAGATCATAGTATAGTATGTCGAAAAATTTCATTAAAAAAAATTCACAGTATAGTATGACGACATTTTTTCAGAAAAAATTTCGTTTTATAGTATGTCGAAATGTTTGCGAAAAAAAGTCATAGCATAGTATGTCGAAAAATTTCAAGAAAAAAACATCCTAGTATAGTATGTCGAAATTTTTTGCGAAAAAATGTCATATAATAGAATGTCGAAATATTTTGCGAAAAAAAAGTCATAGTATAGTATGTCGAAATTTTTTGTGAAAAAAAGGCATAGTATAGTATGTCGAAAAAAATCCTGAATAAAAAAGCATAGTATAGTATGTCGAAAAATTTCATGAAAAAACGTCATAGTATAGTATGTCGAAAAATGTCATGAAAAAAACATCATGGTATAGTATCTCGAAAAATTTCGTGAAAAAAAAGTCATAGTATACTATGTCGTAAAATTTCCTGAAAAAAACGTCATAGTATAGTATGTCGAAAAATTTCATGAAAAATCGTCATAGTATAGTATGTCGTAAAATTTCATGAAAAAAACGTCGTAGTATAGTATGTCGAAAATTTTCGTGAAAAAAACGTCATAGTATAGTATGTCGAAAATGTTTGAAAAAAAATTATAGTTTAGTATGTCGAAAATTTCATGAAAAAATCGTCACACTATAGTAGGTCGAAAAATTTCATGAAAAAACGTCATAGTATAGTTTGTCGAAATTTTTTGCGAAAAAAAGTCATAGTATAGTATGTCGAAAAATGTCATGAAAAACACGTCATAGTATAGTATGTCGAAAAATGTCATGAAAAAAAATGTCACAGTATAGTATGTCGAAATTTATTGTTAAAAAAACGTCCTAGTATAGTATGTCAATGTTTTGCGAAAAAATTTCATAGTATTGTATGTCGAAAAATGTCATGAAAAAAAGTCACAGTATAGTATGTCGAAAAATTTCATGAAAAAAAACGTCACAGTATAGTATGTCGAAATTTATTGTTAAAAAAATGTCATAGTATAGTATGTCGTAAAATTTCATGAAAAAAACGTCCTAGTATAGTATGTCAATGTTTTGCGAAAAAATTTCATAGTATTGTATGTCGAAATGTTTTGCGAAAAAAAAGTCATAGTATAGTAGGTGGAAAAATTACGTGAAAAAGACGTCATAGTATAGGATGTCGAAAATTTTTGCAAAACATAGTCATAGTATAGTATGTCCAAAATTTCATGAAAAAAACGTCACACTATAGTATGTCGAAAAATTTCATGAAAAAACTTCATAGTATAGTATGTCGAAAAATGTAATTAAAAAAACATCATAGTATAGTATGTCGAAAAAAATCCTGAATAAAAAAGCATCGTATAGTATGTCGAAAAATTTCATGTAAAAAATGTCATACTATAGTATGTTGAAAAATGTCATGAAAAAACGTCATAGTATAGTATGTCGAGATTTTTTGCAAATAAAAAAGTCATAGTATAGTATGTCAAAAAATTTCCTGAAAAAAAAGTCATAGTATAGTATGTCGAAAAATTTCCTGAAAAAAAAGTCATAGTATAGTATGGCTAAAATTTCCTGAAAAAAAAGTCATAGTATAGTATGTCGAAAAGTTTCATAACAAAAAGTCATAGTATAGATGTCGTTAATTTTGTGAAAAAAAGTCATAGTATAGTTTGTAAAAAAATATTTGTAAAAAAAGAGTCATAGTATAGTATATCGAAAAAAAGTCTTATTATAGCATGTGGAAATATTTTCAAAAAAAATTTAGAGTGTAGTATGTCGAAAAAAAGTCATAGTATAGCATGTCGAAAAAAGGTCATGGTATAGCATGTCGAAAAATGTTGTAAAAAAAGTCATAGTATAGTATGTCGAAAATTTTATGAAAAAAAATCATAGTATATCATGTCGAAAAAAGGTCATAGTATAGCATGTCGAAAAATGTTGTTACAAAAGTCATAGTATTGTATGTCGAAAATTTTATGGAAAGAAGTCATCGTGTAGTATGTCGAAAATTTTCATGAAAAAAAAATCATACTAAAGTAGGTCTAAAATTTTCATGAAAGAAAAGTCATAGTATAGTATGTCGTCAATTCTATAAAAAAAAGTCATAGTAAAGTATATCGAAAATTTCTATGAAAAAAAGTCATAGTATAGTATGTCGAAAAGTTTCATAAAAAAAAGTCATAGTATAGATGTCGTTAATTTTATGAAAAAAAGTCATAGTGTAGTATGTCGAAAAAAAAATTGTTAAAAAAGAGTCATAGTATAGTATGTCGAAAAATGTTGTAGAAAAAAGTCATAGTCTAGGAAATCGAAATAAAAGTCTTATTAAAACGTGGAAATATTTTTAAAAAAAAATTCTTAGTATAGTATGTCGAAAATGTTTAAGAAAAAAAAGTTATAGTATAGTATGTTGTTAATTTTATGAAAAAAAGTCAGTATAGCTTGTCGAAAAAATTTAGTAAAAAAAGTCATAGTATAGTATATCAAAAAAAAGTCATTGTATAGCTTGTCAAAAAAAGGTCATAGTATAGCTTGTCGAAAAATTTAGTAATAAAATCATAGTATAGTATGTCAAAAAATGTATGAAAAAAAGTCATAGTAATGTATGTCGTAAATTCTATAAAAAAAAGGTCATAGTATAGTATGTCGAAAATTTCTATGAAAAACAGTCATAGTATAGTATGTCGAAAAGTTTCATGTAAAAAAATCATATAATAGTATGTCGAAAATTTTATGGAAAAAAAGTCATAGTGTAGTAGGTCGAAAATTTTCATGAAAGAAAAGTCATAGTATAGCATGTCGAAAATTTTATGAAAAAAAAGTCACAGTATAGTAGGTCGAAAATTTTCATGAAAGAAAAGTCATAGTGTAGCATGTCGAAAATTTTATGAAAAAAAAGTCATAGTATAGTATGTCGTCAATTCTATAAAAAAAAGTCATAGTAAAGTATGTCGAAAATTTCTATGAAAAAAAGTCATAGTATAGTATTTCGAAAAGTTTTATAAAAAACAGTCATAGTATAGATGTCGTTAATTTTATGAAAAAAAGTCATAGTATAGCATGTCGAAAAAAAATGTGTAAAAAAAGAGTCATAGTATGGTATATCGAAAAAAAGTCTTAGTATAGCATGTGGAAATATTTTCAAAACAACATTTATAGTGTAGTATGTCGAAAAAAAGTCATAGTATAGCATGTCGAAAAAAGGTCATAGTATAGCATGTCGAAAAATGTTGTAAAAAAAGTCATAGTATAATATGTTGAAAATTTTATGAAAAAAAATCATAGTATAGTCTGTCGTAAAATTTCATGAAAAAAAAGTCATAGTATAGTATGTCGACAAATTTCATGAAAAATCGTCATAGTATAGTATGTCGAAAAATTTCATAAAAAAAAGTCATAGTGTAGTATGTCGAAAAAATGTCATGAAAAAAAGATCATAGTATAGTATGTCGAAAAATTTCATTAAAAAAAATTCACAGTATAGTATGACGACATTTTTTCAGAAAAAATTTCGTTTTATAGTATGTCGAAATGTTTGCGAAAAAAAGTCATAGCATAGTATGTCGAAAAATTTCAAGAAAAAAACATCCTAGTATAGTATGTCGAAATTTTTTGCGAAAAAATGTCATATAATAGAATGTCGAAATATTTTGCGAAAAAAAAGTCATAGTATAGTATGTCGAAATTTTTTGTGAAAAAAAGGCATAGTATAGTATGTCGAAAAAAATCCTGAATAAAAAAGCATAGTATAGTATGTCGAAAAATTTCATGAAAAAACGTCATAGTATAGTATGTCGAAAAATGTCATGAAAAAAACATCATGGTATAGTATCTCGAAAAATTTCGTGAAAAAAAAGTCATAGTATACTATGTCGTAAAATTTCCTGAAAAAAACGTCATAGTATAGTATGTCGAAAAATTTCATGAAAAATCGTCATAGTATAGTATGTCGTAAAATTTCATGAAAAAAACGTCGTAGTATAGTATGTCGAAAAATTTCGTGAAAAAAACGTCATAGTATAGGATGTCGAAAATGTTTGAAAAAAAATTATAGTTTAGTATGTCGAAAATTTCATGAAAAAATCGTCACACTATAGTAGGTCGAAAAATTTCATGAAAAAACGTCATAGTATAGTTTGTCGAAATTTTTTGCGAAAAAAAGTCATAGTATAGTATGTCGAAAAATGTCATGAAAAACACGTCATAGTATAGTATGTCGAAAAATGTCATGAAAAAAAATGTCACAGTATAGTATGTCGAAATTTATTGTTAAAAAAACGTCCTAGTATAGTATGTCAATGTTTTGCGAAAAAATTTCATAGTATTGTATGTCGAAAAATGTCATGAAAAAAACGTCATAGTATAGTATGTCGAAAAATTTCATGAAAAAAAACGTCACAGTATAGTATGTCGAAATTTATTGTTAAAAAAATGTCATAGTATAGTATGTCGTAAAATTTCATGAAAAAAACGTCCTAGTATAGTATGTCAATGTTTTGCGAAAAAATTTCATAGTATTGTATGTCGAAATGTTTTGCGAAAAAAAAGTCATAGTATAGTAGGTGGAAAAATTACGTGAAAAAGACGTCATAGTATAGGATGTCGAAAATTTTTGCAAAACATAGTCATAGTATAGTATGTCCAAAATTTCATGAAAAAAACGTCACACTATAGTATGTCGAAAAATTTCATGAAAAAACTTCATAGTATAGTATGTCGAAAAATGTAATTAAAAAAACATCATAGTATAGTATGTCGAAAAAAATCCTGAATAAAAAAGCATCGTATAGTATGTCGAAAAATTTCATGTAAAAAATGTCATACTATAGTATGTTGAAAAATGTCATGAAAAAACGTCATAGTATAGTATGTCGAGATTTTTTGCAAATAAAAAAGTCATAGTATAGTATGTCAAAAAATTTCCTGAAAAAAAAGTCATAGTATAGTATGTCGAAAAATTTCCTGAAAAAAAAGTCATAGTATAGTATGGCTAAAATTTCCTGAAAAAAAAGTCATAGTATAGTATGTCGAAAAGTTTCATAACAAAAAGTCATAGTATAGATGTCGTTAATTTTGTGAAAAAAAGTCATAGTATAGTTTGTAAAAAAATATTTGTAAAAAAAGAGTCATAGTATAGTATATCGAAAAAAAGTCTTATTATAGCATGTGGAAATATTTTCAAAAAAAATTTAGAGTGTAGTATGTCGAAAAAAAGTCATAGTATAGCATGTCGAAAAAAGGTCATGGTATAGCATGTCGAAAAATGTTGTAAAAAAAGTCATAGTATAGTATGTCGAAAATTTTATGAAAAAAAATCATAGTATATCATGTCGAAAAAAGGTCATAGTATAGCATGTCGAAAAATGTTGTTACAAAAGTCATAGTATTGTATGTCGAAAATTTTATGGAAAGAAGTCATCGTGTAGTATGTCGAAAATTTTCATGAAAAAAAAATCATACTAAAGTAGGTCTAAAATTTTCATGAAAGAAAAGTCATAGTATAGTATGTCGTCAATTCTATAAAAAAAAAGTCATAGTAAAGTATATCGAAAATTTCTATGAAAAAAAGTCATAGTATAGTATGTCGAAAAGTTTCATAAAAAAAAGTCATAGTATAGATGTCTTTAATTTTATGAAAAAAAGTCATAGTGTAGTATGTCGAAAAAAAAATTGTTAAAAAAGAGTCATAGTATAGTATGTCGAAAAATGTTGTAGAAAAAAGTCATAGTCTAGGAAATCGAAATAAAAGTCTTATTAAAACGTGGAAATATTTAAAAAAAAAAATTCTTAGTATAGTATGTCGAAGATGTTTAAGAAAAAAAAGTTATAGTATAGTATGTTGTTAATTTTATGAAAAAAAGTCATAGTATAGCTTGTCGAAAAAATTTAGTAAAAAAAGTCATAGTATAGTATATCAAAAAAAAGTCATTGTATAGCTTGTCAAAAAAAGGTCATAGTATAGCTTGTCGAAAAATTTAGTAATAAAATCATAGTATAGTATGTCAAAAAATGTATGAAAAAAAGTCATAGTAATGTATGTCGTAAATTCTATAAAAAAAAGGTCATAGTATAGTATGTCGAAAATTTCTATGAAAAACAGTCATAGTATAGTATGTCGAAAAGTTTCATGTAAAAAAATCATATAATAGTATGTCGAAAATTTTATGGAAAAAAAGTCATAGTGTAGTAGGTCGAAAATTTTCATGAAAGAAAAGTCATAGTATAGCATGTCGAAAATTTTATGAAAAAAAAGTCACAGTATAGTAGGTCGAAAATTTTCATGAAAGAAAAGTCATAGTGTAGCATGTCGAAAATTTTATGAAAAAAAAGTCATAGTATAGTATGTCGTCAATTCTATAAAAAAAAGTCATAGTAAAGTATGTCGAAAATTTCTATGAAAAAAAGTCATAGTATAGTATTTCGAAAAGTTTTATAAAAAACAGTCATAGTATAGATGTCGTTAATTTTATGAAAAAAAGTCATAGTATAGTATGTCGAAAAAAAATGTGTAAAAAAAGAGTCATAGTATGGTATATCGAAAAAAAGTCTTAGTATAGCATGTGGAAATATTTTCAAAACAACATTTATAGTGTAGTATGTCGAAAAAAAGTCATAGTATAGCATGTCGAAAAAAGGTCATAGTATAGCATGTCGAAAAATGTTGTAAAAAAAGTCATAGTATAATATGTTGAAAATTTTATGAAAAAAAATCATAGTATAGCATGTCGAAAAAAGGTCATAGTATAGCATGTCGAAAAATGTTGTAACAAAACTCATACTATAGTAGGTCTAAAATTTTCATGAAAGAAAAGTCATAGTATAGTATGTCGTAAATTCTATAAAAAAAAAAGGTCATAGTATAGTATGTCGAAAATGTCTATGAAAAAAAGTCATAGTATAGTATGTCGAAAAGTTTCATAAAAAAAAGTCATAGTATAGTATGTCGAAAATTTTCATGAAATAAAAAGTCATAGTATAGTATGTCAAAAATTCTATGAAAAAAAATTCATAGTATAGTATGTCAAATTTATATGAAAGAAAGTCCTAGTGTACTGTCGAAATTTTTATTAAAAAATCAAAAAAAGTCACAGTATAGTATGTCGAAAACTTTCATGAAAAAAACCTCATAGTATAGTAGGTCGAAAATTTTCATGAAAGAAAAGTCATTGTATAGTATGTCGAAAATTTTATTAAAAAAAAGTCATAGTATGTCGAAAAATGTTGTAAAAAAAAGTCATAGTATAGTATGTCGAAAATTTTCATGAAAAAACAAAATAGTATAGTATGATGAAAAAAAAGGTCATAGTATAGTATGTCGAAAAGTTTCATAAAAAAAAGTCATAGTATAATATGTCGAAAAAAGGTCATAGTATAGCATGTCAAAATTTTGTAAAAAAAGTCATAGTATTGTATCTCGAAAAAAAGTCATAGTATAATATGTGGAAAATTTTTGTAAAAAAGTCATAGTATAGTATGTCAAAATAAAGTCATAGCATAGTATGTCAAAGAAAAGTCAGTATAGTATGTGGAAAATTTTATGAAAAAAAGTCATAGTATAGTATGTCGAAAATTTTCATGAAAAGAAAGTCATAGTATAGTATGTCGAAAATTTCATGAAAAAAAGTCATAGGATACTTTGTCGAAAATTTTCATGAAAAAAAAGTCAAAGTATAGTATATCGAAAACTTTCATGAAAAAGTCATAGTATAGTATGTCGAAATTGTTATGAAAAAAAGTCATAGTTTAGTATGTCGAACATTTTATGAAAAAAAGTCATAGCATAGTATGTTGAAAATTTTATGGAAAAATAGTCAGTGAGTATATCGAAATTTTTATGAAATAAAAGTCACAGTATAGCATGTCGAAAATTTTCATGAAAAAAAGTCATAGTATAGTATGTCGTTACTTTTATGAAAAAAGGTCATAGTATAGGATGTCGAAAAATTTTGTAAAAAAAGTCATAGTATTGTATCTCGAAAAAAAGTCATAGTATAGTATGTGGAAATTTTTTGTAAAAAAGTATAGTGTGTCGAAAAAAAGTCATAATGTAGTATGTCGAAATTTTTATGAAAATAGAATCGTAGTATAGTATGTCGAAAAATTTTCATGAAAGAAAAAGTCATAGTATAGTATGTCGAAAATGTTATGATAAAAAGTCATAGTATAGTATGACGAAAATACTATGAAAAAAAGTCATAGTATAGTATGTCAAAGTCTCATAAAAAAAAGTCATAGTATAGTATGTGGAAAATTTTGGCAAAAAAGTCGTGGTATAGTATGTCGAACATTTTATGAAAAAAAGTCATAGTATAATATGTCGTTAATTTTATGAAAAAAAGTCATAATATGTCGAAAATGTTCATTTAAAAAAGTCATAGTATAGTATGAAGAAAATTTTCGACACCGCAGCCTGTTGAAAATCACGAAAAAAAAGTCATGTCGAAAATCATTAAAAAAAGAATTCATTCCGTGGCCTGTCGAAAATAACGACACAAAAGTCATGTCGAAATCATTCAAATCATAACGCGGCATGTTTAAAATCATTAAAGAAAGGTAAAAAAAAGCCTGTCGAAAATCATTAAAAAAAAGTCATGTCGAAATCATTAAAATTATAACGCAGCCTGTTTGAAATCATTACAAAAAAAGTCATACCGCAGCCTGTCGAAAATCCCGAAAAAAAAGTAATGTCGAAAATCATTAAGTCATGTAGTCCTGTAGAAAATCATTTATACCATAGCATCATACCCATAGCCTGTCGAAAATCATTAAAAAAAAGTAATGTCAAAAAACATTAAAAGTCATACCGCGGCCTGTAGAAAATCATTTCAAAAAAAAATAACGCGGCCTGTTGAAAATCACGAAAAAAAAATCATGTCGAAACATTAAAAAAAAGTAATTACGCAAATCCCGAAATTTTTTTTTGTTAAAAAAATCACTAAAAATGAAGTCATAGTGCTGCCTGTTGAAAATAAGAAAATGCCATGTCGAAAATCACGAAAAAAAAGTAATGTCGAAAATCCTTAAAAATAAAGTCATACTGCTGCCTGTTGAAAATAAAAAAAAAAGTCATGTCGAAAATCATTTAAAAAAAAGCCATACCGCACCTGTCGAAAATCACGAAAAAAAGTCATGTCAAAAATCATTAAAAGCCATACCGCGCCTGTCGAAAATCACGAAAAAAAAGTCATGTCAAAAATCATTAAAAGTCATACCGTGGCCTGTTGAAAATCATTAAAAATAAAGTCATATTGCTGCCTGTTGAAAATTTTAAAAAAGTCATGTCGAAAATCATAAAAAAAATCATTACGCGGCCTGTCGAAAATCAAGAAAAAGTTATGTCGAAAATCATAAAAAAAAAAATCATACTGCGGCCTTTCGAAAATCATTAAAAACAAAAGTCTGTTGAAAATCATTTAATGGTAAATCATTAAAAAAATCATTAAAATCATCTAGGTGTTATCATCTAGAATGTATCTCATAGCAAAGCCCCTGGGACACCACTGACTTACAGGCAAGGCTGAAGGGGAACCAAGGAAGATTGGCGATTGGAAAGACAGATGAACTCCAGGACAGACTGGCGTGGGTTAGTGAGGCTAGCAACTTGCAAACGTGCACCAGCAAAAGCTACAGAACTGAACAATGAGCATACATTGAGGTAAGGTTTGCAAGAACGCAAAGGGACTTAAGATACATAAATCCTTGACCAAATTTAAAGAGGGGAGAAATGCATGTAGCGGACAGTGGAGACACTTAGTAAGACACAGGAGGACTGCAGTCAGGAAGCACCCCACAGCACAGGAGACCTCTCAGCAGCTGTTCCACCCCAAAGCCACAGGAGGGACTCTTGGAATACCACCCCAGGCACCCAACCTGCGAGAGAGAAAGTGAAGTGGCCCCCTGCGAATGACAATACAGGATAGAACCAACTAGATCACGACTTTGACAGATCTAGAGGCCATACTAGGAGGAGCAGCCGAGGAAAATAGACAGCACGACAACAATTGTCTTCAATATGGCCAGAGAACACTTTGGTATGGAGGAAGGACACCAGCGGAACACCTGGAAACAGGAGGGAGAGAAGGGAAATCAAGACCCTCAATTAGCAGTTCAAAAGAGCTAGTGCTGAAGAATAGGAGGGCATAAAAGATCTGACAAGTGGACTTCGAGGGCAACTGTGCAGACCGCAAAAGGCAGAAAGGTCTTGGAGACGGAGGAAGGAGAAGGAGGCCAAGCGAGCTCAGTTCATTCAGGACCCATACAGGTTCACCAAACTCTGTTGGGAGAAGCAAGATCCGGGAGATTAATCAGCCCTAAGGAAGTTGTGGAGGAGTTTCTAAAAGAGAGCCAGAGTGACACTCTTAAGGGCCGGACTTTAAAGTGGAAGTAGGCAGAATCATTTTGGCATCATTGGGCAAAGATTCCATAATAATCTTTCAGCATATTGTAATTCAAGTATTCTGAGAGATAACTAGACTTCTGTACCTCATCATGGCTCTGTTTTCAGGCTTTAGAAAATCTAGCCCGTGACGGCAGACTTTGACCAATCACAGGTCCTTTCGGAAAGAAAGGGCGTTCCTATTGGCTGTGCTCCGGTCATGTGACCAGAACTTAGCGTTCCTTTACCAGATCTTACAATGGCAGCTGCGTCACAAACTTTCGCATTTTACAGCTAAACCGTACTCTACAAGATGATTCTGAAAAACATTTGAGGCAAGAAATAGGCATTACAGTAACAGAATATTGAATCATATTAGATCAGCGCATATTAGACCTAGTTTGACCGTTTGGTCGGAGTTTGCGAGTGATTGACAGCCGGCTCTCATAGACGGCAGCTGGAAAGCGGACCTCAGATCAGCTCTGACTGGTTGTTTTCCTCAGGTAAGTGAAATCTTTCAGATGCTGTTAGGACCACCGGAGGACACAAGACACAGAGGAACATGATTTTTTTCAGGTTACCTGTTTCATGTACTACTGTCACAATATAGCGACCGTTTTATAAAAAATAACTTTTTTTAATCATATCTGCTCCAATCTCACCTACATCAGCTTTAAGTGCACACCCGAAGGTAGGCAGAACTGAAACTCCTGAGGAAGAGCTTGACACCAATGAACCAACATGGAGAGAAGTCCAAGACATTGTAGACAGTGGGGCACGCTCAAATGCACAAACATGCCCTAAAAGCACACGCAGACGGCCCGGCCGGTTATGTCAACAAAGCACAGAGAAGCTCGGATTACAACACACACAGGAGGGAGAGCGTCGTCATTCTCTGCTCAGGTAGACATTACTCCTCTATATCTTTACATATCAAATAGTTGTTTGCTGCTATATTAATGCTCTGGATATCAAATTTAGCACTTTCAACACTTTCTTGTTGCAAAATGCAGTATGTGCATTTATCACGTATACCTAATTAAGTGTAGCGGATACCACCATATTCCATTTTACAATATTCATTTTATTATCTTAAAACAAACAATATAAATGAGAACCAGCTTACAGCCAGGAGTAGCACTGTGCATCTAGGCCACTCACAACATGATGTTGGCACATCTATTAAAACCTGTGTGCAAGACATATTTACACTGATAAAAAAAACAATTCTGCTTAAAAAAGGGCCATACTAAAAAAATAATTAAAAAAAAAAAATCACTGTTTAGTACTACTGTTTAGTTTAGCCTATGGATTAGCAAAGCCTTTACATCACAAATGTCAGCAACCAACACTGAGATGGCATTCATTGTAACTGCTTTGTCAGTTAATACTTTATGTGCCATTACTCTACTTGACCTGACTTGTCACCAAATCAAATCAGAGGAAAAATGTTCCATCTATGGAAGCAACATGCTTTTCGAAATTATTTTAAAGATTTTCATCTGATTTGACGGGCATCTAGTTTTGAAATTTAGCTAGTAAACAACAAAAAACCCAATGTATTAATTTATTATAAAATACAGTAACAGATAAATAAAATACCTCCTCTAACTGTTCTCCCATTAAACACCTGTGTATATTGCACTTATTTTAAAACGATGCATCGGCTCAGAATCTGAAAATAAAAATAAATAAATTAAAACAAATAAAACAGTGTAACATTAGTGACTTGAATGGTATTGTGGCTTTTTTAAAGACATTTCTTCCAGTTATTTCTGAGGTGCAGATAAAATGTCAAGGCTGGGCTGCAGCAGCCCTCATGGTGGCGAGAGCTGAATGAATACGAACATGGAGCCTGTTCTCAAAGTCATAGCCGGCATAGTCCTCCTGCATAGTCCATGAAAAAAGACAAAATAGTGAATAAAATAAAAATGTTAGTTTGTTCATGCTCTGCCCTCTAACAAGCTTTGCAGTCAGCACACTCAGACTGATCAATGCACTCGTTGCCGATCATGTAGCAGCATACCCATTAAAGAAGCAGAGAGCCTCCTGCACATCTCCTCCTGTCAGACACTGCTGCATCTGCTCAGGCATGCAGAGTTGGCAGTTACAGGAACAGCAGAGAGAGTGGGATCTGTGCTCTGTCAATGTCAGCTGCCCATCCCACTAACAAAGTCAATGCTGTTGCACCAAACATTTCCAATGCAAATTCAGGTGGGTGAGGCTGCAGCCAGTGCACCCCAAGCAATGCGGATACCATTTACTGTACTTGTGTAGACACCAACTGATGTAGCCCTTTGGAACTGCCTTCACCACATCTGTTTTGTCACAATTGTTCATTATTGCAAAAGATGTTCAGACACCTCTCTGATATTCTGGGGCATACTACTTTGTTAGCTCAGTGTGGATGGGATGTGGGGGTGTCACGATTTCGATTATAAATTGGATCTCGATCATGGAAAACAAAAGCAGGTTTGGGCGATTATTTTATTTTTCTCTCCCCCGCCTACTTGCATGCGTCCGAAGAAAAATACAGCTTGACTCAAGAAATGTAACAGCCATCTCAGTCACGGTTAAAACTATAAACCAGCACAAAAATCCCAATTATCAACATAAACCACCATGTTCTGAACAGACACATTACATTACAAACACTAACGAAAGTATCGATTGCCTTTTGGAACCCAAAACAGCATATTTAAACTACACAATCCAGCACTCGGGACTAGGCAGGTATGATGGGAAATGTGGGCCTTCCCTGTCGCTACAATAGTCAAGGCACTTCCTGCATGTCTATGGCATTTTACACTGCATGAGTTAGGGATTTTTGGCCTGATTTGCGGTGTCATGACTTCATGCTGAGGTCAGACATCACAAATACCCCTTACCTTAACAAACAGGGCAGTATCAAGTCTCCCTGAGGGTGCAGAACTTTCTGGGTTTCCTCAACATAGGGCAGCATAACAGGGGAAGTCCAATTAACTGAACGAAGACATAATGACGGGAACCTCTCATTGTTTTCAAGTAGAACATGAATGTCGCCTGTGTTTTTCCCTGCAAATGAGTGTTGCCCCTTGTGAAGGCGGACACTTCTGGCTGAGTAGGGGAAAACAAACCTCTCTGTATGCATGGAGACAGTTTTTCAGACCACTTAAACCCAGTATACATCTATGGCCTATGGAGTTTTGTTGGCTGCTATTTTTCCAACTGGTGTGACACCATCAACCCTCTGTAACTCCAGTTCAGTGCCCAGCTGCGACCCACTGTACTAAGTACATTGACATCAAGGGGAACCAAGCATTGGGCTTGTCGCTCCTTTATGGATATGCTATCACCTGATCAGGGAGTGAGTGTATTGATCTGTCAGAGCGCGCACATCCTAAAACCTTTTACAAGACCATGATCAAAAACTTTGACTATGGGTGGAAATAAGACAAAATCCAAACACTCTGCTAATGGCTCAAAATAAATTTAATAAGACAATGTTTTGATCTCAGAGATCTTCCCTAGGCTATGTCAGGGGTAGGGCTGCACGATTATGGCCAAAATGCTAATCACGAGTATTTTAATCAATATTGAAATCTCGAGTATTCATTGATTTTTGCGACAAAATATTTTTATTGCATTTTCACATTTAAATAAACAGAGCACTGCCTTCAATTCCATGTTGTGCTACAGTCCTGTTAATGTACAAATTAGGGCTGCACAATGTTGGAAAAAAAACTGACATTGCAATATTTTTTTTTTCTGTCATATATTGCGATATGGAAACATTACAGGAATATTCACCCTAAATTTTGTAAGCTACATTTTTAATGATAAATGCATCAATCTGGTGCTTGAGAGCAAAATTAAGCGGCCCGCCAAGTTGAATCCCCCAGGCACATGAGCCCGTCTGACGGGCAAAACAAGTAATATACAGTATATTCTACTCTCTTCTACTCTGGACTGCAACCACAACATTCAGGAAAGTTTCTCACAGAATGCCGCTGTAGGGTGCGCATGCAGCGGCATGACGGCTCCAAAAGTGAAGCCCAAACAAAGCCCAGCTGGTGGCTGGCTGTTAGTTTAGGAAGTGCTTGATTTGATATGCAGCAGAGATTTCTATGAGCGGAGCACGCATTTTACACATCAATATCGCAAGGACATCATGTTCATTTAATTGTGGGAAGCCAAAATCACGATCGCGATTAATATTCGATTAATTGTGCAGCCCTAGGGTAAACCAATAATGAAGCCTGTAAGAGGAGGACAAGTCATAGAACTTTGCTACCAACAACTTAAAGTTTATGAACAATCAATTAGCAAATGAAAACCAAATCTTTAGAAAAGCATAAAGCAAAAAAGATATGCAGTAAAGAAACCAACTGTACCTTAGCCTGAAGCATCAGCATTCTGCCGTTCCCTGCAGACTGGAAAAAAAGACAATAAAATATTTATGTGACTTTTTCACCATCTCACATAAGGAAAACAGTCTCTCTTTCTATCACACACACACAAACTTGCCTCTGGGGTGTTCAGCAGCACACAGCCCAGTTCATAGCAGGAGTAGGGCTGCACATAAGAGTTGCTCAGACGACCAACCTCATCCCTTGCAGCCAGATGGAAAAACTGCAAATAAAGGGAGGGAAAAATCATTTATGACACACTAGATAAGTTATAGCTATCATCACCACAGCACTGACTTATGCGTCATGAG
Source organism: Sebastolobus alascanus (assembly GCA_916701645.2). Lineage (NCBI taxonomy): Eukaryota > Metazoa > Chordata > Actinopteri > Perciformes > Sebastidae > Sebastolobus > Sebastolobus alascanus. The sequence continues at coordinate 362,192 of CAKAOJ020000420.1, read as the reverse complement.
TACATTGTTTAACTACAACAATCCCACAACTACAATGATGCGTGCAGTGTATCCTGCATTGCCTCATATTTCCACTCCCTATACATTGTATTATTAATTTGACATAAGAGTACCCCAATGGCATCTTTGGTGTTCTGAAGACATCCGTTTATGGCACCAAGAAGCAGGTTTTTCAGGCCTGCACATGAGGCATCTTCAATCCCCTGAAGGACTAGAACAAGAAAAATACAATTGAGCTACGCCCAATGACAACAAACAAGGCTGCAAAACGACACTCAAAAACTAGTTTGGCGTTTAAAACATTTTATAAACTGTGTACCTTGTGTCATTGTCTGAAGCTTGGCGGTGGAGCAGTTGGGCAGAGCTTTCCACAGATAAAGAATCTCAATCACAGACAGGATGCAGAGTTCTTTCGATAAACTGGGGGTCTTTAGCTTCTCAGCCTGATAAAAATGTGTGCATACATTCTTATTTTCACTGTATTTTTCACCAAGAATTTGCAGTAGAAAATCAGCTGGATACAGACTCACCCTCTTCATGGAGAACAACTCTATCTGATTATTCTTGCGTTTGAAAAGTCTTTCAACATCCTTGAAAACCGTGACAGCTCCCTCCAGATCACCTGTGGCTCCTTGGCACACTACACAACCCAACAAAATATTATGTGGATTAGGAGCCAATACCAACCTCACAAGAAATGCCCTTAAAGCCTTATTTGTTTGTACTGTTACCACCTCCAGTTAAATAGGCGTAGTAGCACTGGGACCAGCGGGACTCGGTCTTCAGTCGCTCAAAGGCCCTGAAGGCTTCTCTGTAGTTCAGTTCGATCATGCTGCACCAACCTAAAATGTTCAACAGTCAGAAATTATGATGCAGACTGGCGCTGAGCAAGGTGGTTTGAAAAGTGAGAGGGAAAATAGTACCTATTTCATATAGACACACATGCTGAATCTCCCTCTGGTCAGAGGCCAGCTCTAAGGCATCGCGGAAGGACGTCAAGGCACTACTGATCTGGCACTAGAAAGAGGAACTCTGTGGTGTGAGTTACAGTCTGAGGCAATATTGAGCTGTCTCAAGGCAGGAGAATAGGCCACAGAGCAGGAGATAATAAGGTTTATTCTTAACATATATTCACCTCGAGGCGTTGGACTCTGCCTTTGAAAAACATGAAGAGGGAGGAGTTTGGATAGATAGCTTCCCTTTGTTGAAGAATGGATTTGGCTTCCATCAGACCCGTCTGAGTGTCTGTGCCATCCAGAGCAAAGAAAGGCTGCACTACTGTGTGGTACCACAGGAGGGCCAAGCTGTGGGGGAAGCACAGAGACTGTAATGAGTGTAAAGATGACACCAGGTGGTATGAAATTAGAACAATTTTGTAATGCTTTTTATTAACTAACTGGTTGATGAAGTGAGTTTAAAGGACCAGTGTGTAGCCTATAGGAGTATCTATTGGCAGAAACGGAATATAATATTGAGAATTTTTTTCTCTTTAGTGGATAATCATGAAAATATGAATTGTTGTGTTTTCGTGACCTTAAAATGAGCCGTTTATATCTACATAGGGAGCGGGTCCTCTTCACGGAGCCGGCCGCCATGTTTCTACAGTAGCCCAGAATGGACAAACCAAACCAAACACTGGCTCTAGAGAGGGCCATACACGTTTTCACGTCGGCCACCGTAGTTTTCCTTGGCACACAGGAGAAGTTTCAGCTGGTTGCAATCTGCAACCTCACTGCTAGATGCCGCCAGATCCTACACACTGCACCTTTAATGAGCGAAATCCCGAAAAAAAACATAATATTGGGCCTTTAAAGGGACTATTTGTAACTTATCACGCGCATAAATCATAACGGGTCGGAATCCCATGCGCGCTCGCGTGTGGGTACGCGCTGCTCCTGCTGCCTACTGCCTGCTTGCACACCGCGCTCGCTCTCACCCGCTCGGCTCGCTCCAACTCCACGTGCACGCGCGCACACTGCAGAAGAGTTAGTTTAGCTCTGAGAATATCTAGTGAATGTGCAGTGGACGTTTTTGCATAAATAAATGCTGCAGCTCCTCCAGACCAACAGAGGTTTCCCGTGTCTCGTGAAGTGACGGGGCTCCGCAGCGACCGGGTGTCGGTGTCCCCCCCCCCCCCCCCGTTCCCTCCGCGGTCGGCAGGCTGAACAGGAAAAGCCAGCACTAGAATCAGCATTGATTTATGGAGAGACCCTCCTCTGGTCAGCTAACATTACTGCCAAGCAGGTGAAATATAGAGTGATATTGTGTGTTAGCTGACGTGTGTCGCCTCGCTGTTTAGACCGCTGCTCGTTCATGTCAATGTAGCGCGAGCAGAAGCGCGAGCACGAGCAACAGGACGCTGACTTTCGTTGACATTGCGGCCACAGGTGTCGCTGTGAACAAGCAATTTCTGATTCTTACATATAGCCCCTTTAACGTCTACTTTACATACATGCATTATTGTATGTATGCTTGCTATGATATATTCAGCTACAACATCTTAAAGCTGCACTAATCAATATTTTTATATTAACTATGGTAAAAATGTGTAATGTGAAACGTGTCGCTCATAGTTAAACATATTTAGCAAATACCGACAAAAATGCTAAATAGCATAGTGAAGTCTTACCATTATTGGCAATTATTAAAGGTTTTATGTACGGCTTTTCCTAAAAAAAAATATTATGATTGTGAATTAATCTAAAATTAATATTTTGTTTATCTCTGTGAAAGATATCTGACATTTGGTTCCTACTTCTAACAAGGCTTGTGAGCTGACTTTGGTATCACGTGGTATTTTTGTATCGTCAGCAATCCAGTTACCTGTTAGCGTGGAAAAAAGGGATTTTGTTACATGAATCTTGAAACGCCACTGCACAAAGTAACCTAAATCTATAGCACATGTATACATGTTGCAAAATGACTTCATTACTCGAAAGATTCATCACTTGACATGACTGTTTGTCTGAGTCACTCGACCATAAAATATGCAGGCTGTGCAACAAACTGGCAACCACTTGTTGTGAAGTGAACTCAATGGAACGGAGGAAAGAAAATGTGACATCTAGTGGCTGAATTCTATCAATGTTATCAATAGCACCTTTAGTCAACATTCAGATTACTTGGTAGCCATGACCAAATTTCCACTCTTGATTTTTAAAAAGTGGTTAAGTATAAATATAGTTGCCAATGTATTATAGGAATAAGCAAGAATTAAAAATGATTAATTATTGGGCAACTTACACTGCAGGGCCTGGGATGAATCTGTTATTTCGTTGATTTTGCATTTGTTAAATAGTTAATAGTCAATAGTCAATTCCATATGGCTGAAAAACGGATTAATCATTATATAATGAGTTAGTGATGAATATCCTTGTAATTTAGGATCAGTAATTTTTACTTATGGCATGATTTATGGTAGCCACCAACACAAGACAGTACTTCATCTCACAGAGATGTCATCTTATGTTTCCAGTACTTTGTCATATTGTTTACAACTGCATTGAGTTAGATCCTGTTTCAGTTATAGCCAGAATACAGATACAGAAACGTACTCACTCACATACTCACGTAGCTAAGGGGGCCTTCATGTCCTTACTTTCACTGGCGTACGTGAGCGCTGACAGGCCTTGAAGGCGGTCGCCAGGGAAGCCCAGCAGGTTGACGATCTTCAGGAGGTGCGGCGGCACCATCGAGATACAGAGGTGGAAGAGGCCGTAACCAAAGCTGACCGAACCTTTTAGCCGATCCAGAGCCTCTGGGCTGATACCGTCCAGTCTCAGGGATGGGCTCGGCCCAGGTGAAGAGAAGCGGCTGTGGTTGGACGTGTCAGGGGAGGACAGAGATGGTCGCGCCATTGCTTGCTGTTCAGAGGCTCTTCTTCTTCTGCCCTCCTGCAGGTGAGTGATGTCGCTGTAACATTTGTTGTACATCTTCCAGGCTTTACGGAGGATCCAGCCTCCTTTGATGTATGCTGCCAGGAGATTGAAGCTGAGGTCAGCGAAACATGCTATGCTTTACAGTGGCCTGCTGGTTATTTAAAAAAAACAAAAAACAAATATGCATCTTGTGATATTAAAACTAAGATTACAGTACTGCGAAGTTTATTATTTTCATTTCACACTGATAAATGTGCAGCGTTCACAGTTAACCACCAAGTACAAAAGGTTCACTTACATGACAGCTCTTGTTTGATGAAAGACAACACTGCAAGGTAAACCTGGCAGTCTGCAATGATGATCTGCCTCTGGAGTCGGTCCACTGCGGCCACCCCCGACCTCTGAGAGTCCATCTGCCCACACAAACACCTCACTCTTATAGACTGATGTGACAGGCAAGCTAACAAACAGCAAACCTGGACATTATGGTACAACATAAAATGCTCCTTTTCAGGCAAATTACATCTGCTCTATATATATATATCTATATCTCATTAGTGTCGAAGAGGTTACTCACACTCCTCTTGATCTTGTTTTTAATGGTCTCAATGACACCAGTGTTTTCACTCTCGCACAGTTTCTCTGTAGCTTTGAGGTCCTCAAAGGCCATCTGCATTTTCTCCTCCTCAAACGTCATCATGGCATTCTACAAATAGGTAGCCAGATAAAATAACCCTGTTATTTACAAACAGTACAACTATTCCAAAATGAATGCTGGTGATCCACAAGTCCTACAAGTGAAGCAAGACTTCTAATCCTGGATTGAACCCTGGAGTCCAGAGAGCAGGAAAACAAAACAAAACTGTACTAATGAATCTTCTTCTTACTTTTCAGATTTCATAAAGAACAAACAATATGTAGGAGTTAGGGCTGTCCTCCACCAAAGAAATTCTTAGTCGACTAACACTCATAGATTTTGTCTATGTCATTTTTTTTTATTTTGTCAGTCTGTAAAATCTTGCAGATGCCATTAGGAGCACCGGAGGACACAGAGGCACATGATCTTTTTCAGATTACCTGTCTCATGCACTACTGTCAGGATATAGTGACCGTTTTATAAAGAAAACTTCTTTTAATCATATTTGCTCCAATTCTACCCACTGCTGCTTTAACTATGGACAATCATGCGATTAATCACGATTAATTATTGACAGCCCTATTTTATTTTATTTTCCACTTGCAACGTAATATCTGCTTTCAACGTGCTTTCAGTTGTTTATTTGGGACGGTTACACTCGCAATTAATTTTAATGATCTTCCTTTTGTTCCTATTGAGTTTCACAATGCTGAAAAGATCAATTTAGTCTGTCACACCTCTATTTTTGTGCCAGAAAAAAATAAACTGGCTTTGTACCTGGCAGGAACACAAGGGAAATTCCTTGAACCTTATTATGAAACATAACTGCTTTTTAAGTTGAATTTACAATCATTTTTGTAAGCATTTGGACCATAAAACAAAACAGCAGAGTGCTGCAAAAGGATGTTGCTTCTTAACTCACCAGAAAACTCACAAAACTGGCCCCGAAACTCATCAAAGGACTGTGGTTCCTGAAACAGAAGATCAAGAACAGATAAGTGACCTGTCAGCGAGAGTTGTGCTGTGTTAACAGAGGACAAAACACAAGTTCATGGGTGGAGTAACAAAAATGTGTAAAGCTGGTTTAATGCATCAAGCACTGGATTGATTCACTGTAAAAATCAAGATGACAGTCAGACAAAAGCAACTTGATTAAATAGGAACGTGGAAAGTGTCACTGAGCCCCTTCACCTCATCTCCTACATCCATAATGCAACACACAAAGTCACCTTAACAGAGCCAGGGGAACCTTATTGGGGAACTGGTTAATACTGGAAGTCACAAGCTCACCCTCAGTTGTTGTTATGCATATTTCACTTCCCTCAATCTTTTTTTACTGATGTGCAATCAAAACAGGATGACCCCTAGTGCTAAACGCAATTAGTGGAGGTGACATTTACGCTTTCACCAGGGGTCAGGACACACATAGGGTTTGCCCTTCTGTGGCATCACAACATTCAAGTTGAAAGCAAACCTTTCCTAGACATAATCAGCCCTTATAATAACAGGAGAGCATGATTGAATGTATACAAAATCCTGCAACCAGCAAGTGTACTAGTGTGTGGTGACCTCTTTAAACAACAATATGTGTACTTGTGACCCATCACAGGTTGATTACAATGAGGTCCACTAATCCAGTGGTTTTTTTTGTACGCGTTTTATTTAAATAGGCCTTAAAAAAAAGGTAAAACAATGGTAATTCACACGAAAAAAAAGAGGATAAATTAGAGTCACGCATAAAAAAATATTATTAGTATAGCGTAAATGTACAGCTGCAACAATTAATCGATTAGTTATCAACTGTTACATTTTTTAAAGACAAAAAAATTAAAATTCTCTGATTGCAGCTCCTTAAATGTGAATATTTTCTGGTTTCTTTATTCCTCTATGACAGTAAACTGAATATCTTTGAGTTGAAACATTGATCAACACTTTTCCTCATTTTATAGACCAAACAACTAATCAAAAAATAATCGACAGATTAATCAACAATGAAAATAATCATTAGTTGCAGCCCTACATAAATGTTTATTTCAGCTCTTCTATCCTGTAAAATGTCTCGTATAACCTCTTGATGACCTCACAGGACGGGAACCACTGGATTAAAGGATAATTTGCAAGTTTAACTTTTGTTTGTTTGCTTGCTTGTATATTTACACATATAAAAAATTAAAAAGATACAGTATTTAATTTGCAAGGGCATGTGAAGGATTGCCTAAAAACCCTCCAGGGGTTTGAAAAGTGGCATTCTCCAGGCAGCATATTACATGAAATAATTACAGTAATGTAATATACACAATTTGTATGTATCTATCTATAATTTTAGACATAGTAACTCATAGTAAAAAACAGAGACATAGTTTAGCAAAGTACTTGACAACAATGCATCCCATAAACACCCATCGGCTATGCAAATATCAAGAAGAGTCATTCATAACTCACTGTCAAAGATTTACTTAAACTAGGAGCATACGCTCATTAGGACTGTGTATTGGCAAGAATCTGGCGCTACGATACCTATTATAATACAAGGGTTTACGATTCAATATATTGAGATACTGTAAGTAAGACGATATATTACAATTTTTTAAATCAAATTGTTTGGAAAACTGGCACACCACCATATGCATAAAAGTTTTATTTGTTATGCAAACAGAACAGTGTGATCTTCATTTGCATTTATCACAGTCCCTGTAACATCCAACATCATAGCACCACTCTGAGAGGACACATACGCCTAGAGGGCACATCTCTTTGCAAATGAAATAAAGTATAGACTGAGCTAATCTTTGCATGTAGACTACTAATTAAAAAATGTATCCAGTGTTTTTGGCAAACATAATATTGCATGATTCAATTTTTTCAATATTTTCATACACCCCTAATGCTCATGTGATATGGCATAGAGTGTTCATAGGGCAAGAAAGATAAACAGAAAATAGAGAGAAAACAAACACAAATAATTTACAACTTTTACATTTGGATACTAAATTACTAGGTCAGTGTGTGCAACCATCCAATTGACAAGTGATTGTAGTGTGAACAAACTAGCTGTTAACATAAAACCTATTCAAAGTAACTGAGAGCCAGCTACTGACATGAGAAGAATACTGTTAACCTTTCTTTGAAAATATTTTCATTATTACACTGATTGACACACTTATAGCCGCCTGCCACCACATAATAATAATAGCAATATCATTATAATTAAGTCATTAGACTGTGTGAGCTTCACAAGTCCACATCCTGGGAGTGTAAATATTTGCAAAGGGTATTTAAACAAGCTTGTGACCTGATCGTATGGTCACAAGGATGTTCGGGTTTTTGTTTTGCAAGCTAAGCAAAGACAGTCCTGAAGGGATGACTTCTACTTGTGCTGGTTAAACACAATAGCTACACTTGTCATAACATTCATAACACCCCCCTGTAGAGAACATTTAATCACTGAAATGTTAGACAGACAGACTGCTCACCTGTATAATCTGAAGAGCTCGTCGCTCTCCTTGAATCCATTGTTGAGCAGCATATTGATTCCTTTCAGAGCCAGCTCTGCGTCGTTGATACCGTCCGTCTTCTCATCCTCCACGCCTCCCGGGGCCGGTTCTGTCGGGTCCGCCATTGAGACACCCGAAACCGGAGGTGAGGAGCTGAACTCGGCCGTGGACAAGGAAGGACGGAAGGACTGAGGGAGGGAGGGGACCGTGCGGTGCGTCTCGTTAGTTTAATGCAGGCTGAATTGTCTCAGCCAGTGGCGCAGTTTTGAGCAAACGCAGTCATGTTCATATTCTTACACGAAGAGACTGATAACAGGTTCAAACAGTTAACAGCTGGCTACCTGTGCAAGTGTGCTAGGCGTTAAACCAGCGGTCGGTTGTGGTTGTGTCGCTGGCTGTTCCGTATTCTGCCGCCTGACCGGTGATCGTGTGTTCCTGTGCAGACAGGAAATGTGCTGCCTTTGTGTGCTATCGGAATTATCAGCTTTCCGATCACACAACGAGGTGCAACTAAGCAATAATCACACACGGGGTGCAACTAAGCAATAATCAACCGAGATGGAGCTTTTAAAAGGGAGAAAGGAGCAGTTAATATTATGTCTCGGTTTGTGCGCTCTGTCCTGTCATAATTTTACTTATGTGTTAAAATGTGTCATTTCACAGGATGAGGAGTTGTACAATTTTATACAAAAGTCTGTGACCAAGACATTTGTCACCTGATTAGAAATTTCACCTACATATCCAGCTTTCTGTCTGGACACTTAAAGTGCGGGTAGGCATCATTGGGCAAAACTTCCATAATAACCTTTAATCATATTGTAATTCAAGTGCTCTGAGAGATAACTATACTTCTGCACCTCCTAATGGCTCTGTTTTCAGACTTTTAAAAAATCTAGCATGTGACGGGAGACTGGCCAATCACAGGTCATTTCAGAGAGAGAGTGCTCCTATTGAGCGTTTTTTATTGGCTGTGCTCCGGCAGGTGGGCGGTGCTTGGTATTTCCTCAACTGATCTCAACATGGCCGCCGGGTCACAAACTTTCTCATTTTACTGCTAAACAGTACACTACAAGATGTGTCTGAAAACATTTGAGGCGAGAAATAGGATTACAGTAACAGAATATTGATTAATATTTGATCAGCGCTGCCTAGTTTGACCGTTTGATCGGAGTTTGCGAGTGATTGACAGCTGCTCAGAGACAGCAGGCTCCGGCTCAGCTCTGATTGGTTGTTTTCCTCCAGTCTGTAAAATCTTGCAGATGCCATTAGGAGCACCAGAGGACACTGGAGGACACCGGAGGACACAGAGGCACATGATTTTTTTCAGATTACCCGTCTCATGCACTACTGTCAGGATATAGTGACCGTTTTATAAAAATAACTTTTCTTAGTCATATTTGCTCCAATTCTACCCACTGCAGCTTTAACAAACATTGCAACAGGAAATACAAAGGGGCCCATTTACAATGTTTATGTTGTCAAGTTTGAAAAGGTGATCAGATTGTGGGCTCTTCTCATTTCTCTGTTTGTACATCCTCGCCTCCTCTCCCCTCCCACCATGTGATTGGAGGAGGCAAGGCAGAGACAAGAGAGAGGAGTCAACGCAACAGGCATTTAACAAAATGAGATATCCTTGATAATTCAACAATGAATCCCATGTCTGAAAAAATGCATGTTTCAGTACATATACTAGTTTGAATTGTCACCATGAAGTCAAAGGATAATTTTCAAGACCTCCTTATGGCACTGAAAAGTATTTATAAAGAACATTAATTACAAAATAGCTTACAAATCAGTGGTCACAAGACAGGAATGCATGTAAAAATCATCATGTCCAATCATCATGCATATTTTTTCTTATGTCACAAAATTTTCCACAATTGTACAAAGCAGGAAAGTAAACACTTTCTGGGGAGTTTAAATACATCAAATACATGTTGTTGTTTTTTTTGTTATATTACTTTCAACATTATAGTAATATGGGCTAAATGGTCCCAAACATGACTTGTGAGACTTATTATTAGAATCTATATTGGTTTCCAACTCATAGACAATGCTCCACAAACAGTACGTGCTGTTCTCTAGTGTAACTGATATTAACAGCCACACAGAACACCCTCATGCATGAAAAAGGAATGCAAAATGGAAAATTAATTCAGAACAACAGTAATACAGTATGGGGAAAAACCATGTGATTTCATGGCCTGTGTGTTAAAATGCAGAACTCTAAATGCTGGCATGTGGATATGAATATAAAACAGCTAGGCAGCCCCTGAAATGTCACTGAATTGAGCACCGTGGGTGTAAACGTAATTATTCTAGTATAAACTTTCCAACAAACAAACAAAAACAAATCAACTAATAATGTTGATCTCCATTAAAAGCACCATCACAAAAGGCATTATTTGTTTTCTTAAAGTGCTGGGCTGCTCCTACGGCAGCCCTGACCAATCACAAGCATATTCAGTAGCGTTTGATTGTCGACAGAAAATTAATGGACCAACACATCAGACTGTAAAAAACAACTGTTAGAATATGTGAATTGGTGCCCTGATACATGATTTTATCACAAAATAAATACATAAATGTTTAACCGAGCAGCAAAATATTATGAACCTGTAAGCTGCTGCTCATATCTCTATTTTACATACAGACTCACACACACACTCACGCTGAAACACACTCCTCATAAAATATACATTCTCACACACAAACACATTCTCTGTCTTGGTAACAGATTGCACATGGTTGGCGGTGGACGTGGTCCCAAGGTTTGTTTCATGATGACGCAGTCAGACGTTCAACCTGGACACTCTTTGAGGTTGACCGGACCGAATGCACTCGACAGCCTGTCGAAAGAGACCGATTCGCTGTTGATCCTCATGTCCTGGATGCATCCCACAAAGGACGATGTGACAGGGAGCGTCTGTTGCATTGGCATCTCTGCAGCAGAAAGGTACATGTGGTCACTATGTGAGAATGTATGTGTGAATAAACTTAAAGAAACAGTGTGTAACATTTTGGGCGATCTATAAGCAGAAATGGAATATAATATTCATAACTATGTTTTCATTAGTGTAAAATAACCTAAGAATCGTTGTGTTTTCGTTAGCTTAGAATTAGCCCTTCATATCTACACAGGGAGCGGGTCCTCTTCACGGATTTCGCAATGTTGCTCCGCCACTGGCTCTTATGGCTTTTATTATTATTAAGGATGGCCTCTGAGCGAGGCGAACAGTGGTTCTGCACTCGGCGGTTCACGTTAGCGCAGTCTTGGAAAGGGAGGAGTGAGCGGAGGGTTACTCAGTTGGTTGCCATTTGCAACCACACCACTAGATGCCCCCAAATCCTACACACTGTACCTTTAACTAAAAATATAACGTTTATATAATAAAATGTTTTGTAATGATTGGACAAACAATTTCTGATTTATAGTCTGATTTGTGTTATGCCACGGCCATTTTTGCATCTGTAGCGCCCCCTAGTGGTCGTTTTGAATGAACATTCAAGGTATGTTCCAAGTACTTTTGTGGAAATATCATGTGATGATAGGCCTACGGGTTGTGGAGTTATGTCTGTTGATGTGCTGAGTCACTTCCTTTTGAAGTTTATTGGTCAATACAGTGGAAACCGCTTATAGATGATTATGATAACCAATTTTTTGTTGTTGTGCATCATTTCTAATGCAGATTACCATCTAATTGACATTTGTATATTTATTACATGAACACAAAGTGATGAAACGGACGGCTTCGCTATTAACTGATTCGTTGCCAATTCTGCATTTTCCCTGCGAGGGTTAGGCATTGTCGTTTTTGGCCGGCACTGCAGCGCGTGCGTGTATTCAGAACAGCGCCCCTTTGCCAGGGCTCCTGGTTCTCTCACCCAGCAGCGGCATGGAGGGAGACGGGCACCGGTCTGCATGTGTGCCGCAGAGCTTGGTGAGGATCGGCAAAGTTTCACTTTGGGGGGCATTACGTGACATTATCAATCCAGTTGACGAGGGCGGCTTCAACCACAAGTGCTTTATTCCCTGTGCACATTTGTTTTTTATTCAGAGAAAATGACCCATTATGATATCAATGTGTACACAGCACAGGTACCAGCTGGAAAGCAGACAGTCTGCGAGGCAAAGTATTAAGGGAGTAAAGTAAAAAACAAAACAAAAATTCAACTAACGTTAGTCTAACATAGTTTTCCATGTTTTTCCATATGTTTTTATGTATGAAAAGACCCCAAATGAACACTGTAAGCGGACTACTTGATTACTATAAGTGAAATATTTAAACAGCATTTGTATAGAAATGATTCTGTCCCAAGCTTTTTGATCCATATAAGCGGTTGATCACTGTAACTGTGATCACTATAAGGGTTTGCCACAGAAAAATGTGGTAGCAATCGGACGGATCTATGGTCTGGAAGATGTAGAAGATGAAATGTGTTTTTCAAAAAAATCGAAACGGCGGAAAATCTACTAAGGCAGACTTTAGTGGTTCTTGAGGATTTTTTGTAGAGCACATTGAGCTTGACATGTGTGTCAAATTTCAAGTCAATCAGGCTTACGGTGTGAGGGGTGTGGCCTGTCCAAAATCACGTTTTGGGGCATTAATGACAGCGCCACCATGTGGCCGATTGGAGTCATATTTCTTGGGAAGCACTTACACATCATTTCCAGTTATTGGGCCAAATTTCCCCATTCCAGCTCACAGTAATTCGAGTAGATTAACTCTCAGATTAACAGATTGATACTCACCAGGAATGCCACCCACATACAAGGAGTCTTTGGTCAAAGTTATAGTGGAAGATTGTGGTCCAATCTTGTAACTGTCCACCGTGTCCACGTGCAGTTGCACAACATTTCTCCTCTTGATTACTAGAAGACACAAAAGACGATTTATATCAGCGTCCTAATAGCTTCTAACAGCAGTTTTAGTTTGTCTTGGATGATGTCGTTTCATGATGTGACTGTGTGCATTTTACCTGAAATTTTATGAAACATTCCATCACATAAAGAAGCTTTTGGCTTCACCGACACCATGAATTCCCCTTTGCCATTGTTCGCTTGAGCCACCACCTGTAAATGGGGGCATGTCCAAACAGTGCTTTTAATCACGTGGACAGGGTACACACTTAAAGTAAAGACATCTTGTCAGTCAAGGTTAAATGTAGGCGCTGTTCTGTAATGTTAAAGTCCTTAAAAACAAAGACAAAGACACTAAAGGGATAACTGAAAACTACTATTTCGGGTTAGAAGTATCCGTCCAGAAAAAAAGAAGCTGATGTGGCATCATTAAACTGACTGTGAGGCCTCACCTCTCCTCTTAACATGTAGACAGTTAGATAGTGGCCCATTGCAGGTCCGTACTGGTTCCAGCTGGAATCACCAATATGTAGCAGGAGTCCAGTTGGACTCCGCGGACGAATATTAAACAGCAGCTCAAAGCTGGAGCCTATAACAAAGGAGTCATCTGAAATACAGAAAACAGATATCATCATGATTGTCATCATTGGAATTGTTATAGAAAGCATAATTTAGACTGTAAGTATCAAAATAATGAGGAGGCAGCCATGAAATTAACATATCATGGAGACTGGAAGGAACTGACATGTAACTAATTTCCTATAAATGTCTTTGAAAGTGTTATCTAATTTGGTACTAATTATAGAGAAAATGGTGACAGGGTACCTTAATTAATCAATTTAAATTAATATCTAGAGTGTAAGTATTTTACTCAGTGCACAGCAGGTAAGTTCAACATGCAAAAATGTAAATTAGGCTTCCTGCATGGTTGTACATTACTATCATATTGGAAAATTAACAAATATGTACAATAAACATTTTTTTAAATGCATTACTTGGGTTAAATGGATCTCTGTTAGTTTTCCAGTTATTAAGGTTTTAGCATTTTTTTTCAAGGACATATCTGGGAATATTCACAACTACATATAACACCCCCCATTTTTTAAATGTAACTCTAATTTCCAGGTTTCTTTCCATACTCAGTCAAATAAATATAATTAGTATTATATTAAATTATACCTAAAGACATAGTCTATGTCAGTATACTAACTATTAAATTATTAAGAAATCACTAGACCTGTAAAATAATATATATATATCTATATACATATATATATACAGTATATATATATATATTTTTTTTTTTCTTTCTTTTTTGCATATTTATGTAATCTGTATACATTTTTATATGCAAACTTAAAACCTTCTTATTCAGTCAGGCCTTTCCTTAAGAATGGTGGTTATTTTATTCACTTATTTTATTGTATTTAATTTGTATAATTTTGCTCAATTTTATTGTTATTTTATTAATCTAGTTTTTACTTCACACTGTTTTACTACTATTACTGTTATTATAGGTTTATTTCCATTTTTATCATGTTAATGTCTCGCTTGCATTGTCTCAAATTAAAAAAAATGTTAAATTGTTGAAATTCTTTTGTCTTTTCTGTTGCCTTATTTTCGGTATTTTCGTCATCTGTGAAGCACTTTGAACTGCACTCACCTGTATGAAAGGTGCTACACAAATAAAGTTTGATTGATTGCTAATATTTCTGTGAGAAATTAATATTCATATTGCTAAATGGGAATAACCTTTAAAATTCACATACGATCACTCTTCTTGGAAATACCCCACTCATGTCTATTGACATGTCTATCTTAGCACCTTTTCGGATAGGTCTATACTCTTATATATACTGTATATACTCTATACTTTTATTTATTAGCATTTTGTGTCATTGACTTGTTCAGAAGGAGGCAAATTGTGTGGATACGGTTGCAATTCCTACTGACTGCTGAAAGAAGTTGATAGAGGGAAATTATGGTCGTTAGATATGCTTCTGTGTATTGAGATTGTTATGAGAGAGATGTACTCACTGATGAGGACGTGTGCTCCATTCCCTGAGAAATAAGCCCCTCTTTGTGTCTGTCCCTCAAAGCAGGGCCCAGCACCGTGGTTGGTGGTTGGTTTCGACATCGGTGCTCCATTCATTTTAAAATTGCGGATACAGCCGGACACACTTTGCTTTGGAAGGGCCTTCAACTAAAAAGTAAAAAAAAAAAAAATAGAGAGAGCGACATTAAAATTTGTTAATGTTTGAGTGTGTGAATTGGCCAATGAGTACTTTTTTGTTTTACCTTCAGCTCTTTGTGCAGAGACTCTGGGGCACTGCCCAGGTACACAGGTGACACAAACTGCTGCATGGATGTCAACTCAGCATTTGTCAGCTGACCATCCTGGGCTTTGATCCCATCTACAACCAATCGAAACTTCTTCTTCTCCAAACTGAATATGACCTGCAGGCAACATGTTCACACACACACACACACACACACACACACACACACACACACAAGGAATGATAAAGTGTTTCGCTTTGCTCTATAATGTGGATTGAGTGATTCAATGGTAGCAGCAAAATGCATGTGATTAGCATGATATGAGTCCACTGACCGTGTGCCACTTTCCATCATTGTACTTCTCCCTGTTGAAGATCTCTTTCTGTTTGCCCACAGACAGTCTGATCCTGCCTTTGGAGATGTATAAAGCGAGATGAGAGCGCCCACCTCTGGTAGCAGCGAAGAACAGCAGGCCTTCAGAAGCTCGAGTCCTGACATCCAGAGAAAAGTGGGGCCTGGAGAGGATAAAGAAAGATACCATCTTTAGTGATTGTGTGTGTTTGCTCTGATATAACTGTAGCATTGTTCTTGAGATGACAGACTCAGCCAACCATGCTTTTGATTTAGAAATCTTCCACTGAAAGTTTCATGTGTGTGCATGCATGCATGTGTATTGTGAAATGGTGCAGTAACTACTCACCTGGGCTGCAGCACCTGTAGTGGAAGGCTGTAGCTCAGGCTGCTAACAGGGCCGCCCATGCGATACGCATTTTGAACCACGGCTGGTAATGCACATGCTGATAGACTCTCATTTATCGCCTGCATCACAGCATCCTAAACAAACAAAAGAGACACTCAGCAGAAGGTACAAAGTTGGTCACTCATCTTTGGGGAAGTCTCCAAAGCGGGTCCACTTGTCAATAAAAAAAGAAAACGGGAGCATACAACAAGATATAGTGGTAAGAATTACTACAATCATAGTTAGCATATATAAAATACTATATACAGTATATTGCATTAAATTGGGGCTCCGCAAACAGACAGTGAAACAAAAGATCTTCTACGCAGAACAATGAGGACATGTTGTACACTGACTAAATGAATGCAGCTAACGATTATTTTCATTATTGATTCATCTGTCGATTGATCGACTAAAATAAAATGTTAGAAACCCAAATAAATTCATTTGACTATCATAGAAGCCTGAGAGAAACAGCAAACATTCCTAATTGTGAAGCTAGAGTGTTTCTTTATTATTGTTATTTTGCTTTTAAAATGACTTAAAAGAAAATCTAAAATGTTGCAGATAAAATTTCTGCTGATCTACTACTCTAATTGTTCTGTAGACCAGATGTCTCCTAAAGAGAGTTAACAACCAGCATTTAATAGTTTTGATAAATTGATAAATATAATCTGGTAGTAATGATTTCATCACTCATGTAGTTATTAATTGATGATCACTGGTGGGTCAGTGTGGATCTTGGATCAGATGCTTTATTTTGGTTACATTGAGGTTTTTACTGTCATCGTGAGTTTCTTGTAGCGGCACAAACCTTCTGTTTACTCAGAGGTGTGTTTGGTTTCAACATAGTTAGGAATTTTGAATTGTGCTTGCTCAGTACAGCATGCAGGAAAGTAGTGGCTTATATAATTTGAGTGATTTCCACAGGAATGAACTTGTTATAGAGTTGCAGAGATATTTAAGTGTAAACAGACTCAAAGACCTTTTTGAAATGGCTCAGGTAGTCCCGATATTATAGAAAACACCAATAATGAATGAAAGACCACTCCACCTCCCCCCCCCCAAAAAAAAAAATCATATTGCACATGGTGTTAAATCATGCGTGATATGATTATATGAATCTGAATTTCACAGATTCGTCTCTTCTGTATTTTGGATTTCTGTTACATCTTTGGTTAATTTTTCCTCTAAGTCCAGACTGATTATTGCATTGTATGAACTCATGCAGCAGCTGAGAATTTATTATTCAGGCATTCATCTACTGCGGGTCAGTGGATGTTGGAGAATAGATTATGGCGGTGATAAGGCCTCCGTTAATCAAGTGCATAGAGCTTAGTAAAGTATGATGGGCATGCAAGATCCATCGTGATTTGAAGAAATGATGTAATCATGCTTTGATAATGTGTCTGAACACAGTAAGCTCTGCTAGGCCCTCGCAAATTTTACCCGGAGGCCTGGCTTAGCTGTGAAATACCAACATTTCATCTCAGGAAATGCTTCCAAACATCCCAGTGGTAATTTATTATAATGTAAATCAGTATTTCTAAGCCTTAATGCTGGGATCCCATTCAGAGTTTAAAGAGATGGTTTGGTTGTTAAGTCAAGTTTATTTATGTAACAAAATCCCACAGGGCTTTACTGGCCCACAACAGCAAGGGTTTCCATTTAATGCATTTTAATTTAAAATAATATAACAAGTTTGAAGTATCATTTGTGTCGCTCTATGTCCATAAAAGCAGAAGTAGAAGTAAAACAGCGTAATGGGCCAATGAATGTTGAGAAACTCAGATGCAGATCCTTTTGTGTTTGTATGATTATTAATTTTATTTGATAAGTTACGATAATCAGGCATGATTGAGTGTTTCCATCCAGTCAGGCAACAGTGAGTTAGAGGGAACGTGCTTGTGAATGACTGTTAGAAAGTGGTTCATTACTGAGTTACATGAAAGAAAGAAAAGAGACATGAGCTGATTTCAAGCTTGTTATTATATTATTATTATATTCACAAGTTTTTTGTTTGTAATTACTGGATGTTTAAAAGAATAGACAGAGATACAATACATTTGATAATTCTTGTGATTAATGGGAATGTTCATGCAACTTTGCTTTATTTAAGTACACTGCAGATGAAGGAGCTTGTGCATAAGCAACAGAACATTGCGATGCAAGCTGCCAGTTTTTTCATGTCAATATTAGATTCTTGTCAGCGTCAGCAGGTCTTAGGGCTCCTTCTTCTTCATCTCTGGAAATGAGGCAGCAAAATATGATGTAAATAATGTCAACATAAGACACCCTCAACAATAGTATTATACAGCAGTTTCACTGCACAAATGTATTAAAGTTACAAAAGGGAAAGATAAAGATGGGTATGACTTACCCATCAAGTCACCATGTTCATAATGTACATGCTAGCTTTGACAGTTATACCTTTAAATAAGATGGATTGCTCTAGTCGTTAAACAATAATGTCACTTAATTCAAAGGAAAGAGATTTGCTTTGGAAAGAAGTTTCAATTATTTCATCCAAATGTCAGGTTTTTCCACTTGTTTACAAAAACAATATACAAACACTCACTTTCTTAGAGGCGCGGTCCAGCATCAGTTGAGCGAGACTGTCAGCGGTACACACATCCACCAAGACATCTCCAGTCGCCTGGAACTTGCTCAAGTCCTCGGCCTTGAACAGACTGGCTGGCCTGTAAATACAACAAATGGCATTGATATAATATAAACACCATACATCAAAGTACGTAGATATTTGGTGCACAATCGATCTCTGTGTAACTTCAATAATAAAAGCTGTACATAAATCTTGAGGTGTTTCAAAATGATGCAGCTATGGAATGCAAAGTGAGGAAATATTACCGTCTTGCAGAGCTGCACCGATTAATCTATTAGTTGTCAACTATTAAAGTAATCGGCAACTAATTTGATTTTTTTTTTTTTTAAGGAAAAAAAAATTAAATTCCTCTGATTCCAGCTTCTTAAATGTGATTATCTGGTTTCTTTATTCCTCTATGACAGTGAACTGAATATCTTTGAGTTGTGGACAAAGCAAGACATTTGAGGACGTCATCTTGGACTTTGGGGAAACACTGATCGACATTTATCACCATTTCCTGACATTTTATAGACCAAACAACTAATCGAGAAAATAATAGACAGATTAATCAACAATGAAAATAATCGTTAGTTGCAGCCCTACCGTCTTGTGTAGAGGTTGGAAATGCAGCCTTTGAAGTTGTCTTTTCCCAGGAACAACTTGCCACCTGTGTCAGGTATCTCAGTGCCGCCACTCTGCTCCTGACCCATGTCTTCATCATCAATCATCAGCTCGATACTGTTTGGAAAAAAAATCATCACAGTAATTTTTGTACACTAGCTTTAGATTGAGTTTGTTTATTTTCTTTTGCATTGTATTTGAGTTCAACTGCTGGGCAGCTGGTGTCACTGTCAATGTTCATTAATCTGAGACTCTGAAACTGAGCCCATATACCTGCTGAAATCACAGCAAACCACAGACTAATGTGAATAGTTGTGAAAAACATTGTTAAATATGTATGGAAGTCAACATTATTTATTATGTCTGAATATAAAATCATTGCCTCTTTCATACCTTCCACCTTTCTTATTTATAGTCAAGTAATGCCACTGGCCATCATGATATTGTTTGTTTGATTTCCAGATCTTGTTGTTGAAATTGAGAATCACGTGGCCATTTTCCAATGCAAGATTTATCCCATTAGCCTGGAAAACAGAAACAAAATAAAAGGTTTTAAAATCTGACCAAGTTCTATCTGTTGTCTCACACAACTTCAATCTCATAAAGTCACAATTAAAACATGAGATTTCAAAATAAATGTTAAGGACTAACCAGCTGTTTGTCCTGCAGGATGAGACCCTGATTCTCTGTGCTCTTGAATCCGAGGGAGACAGTAAAGTCTTTCTCCAGACTGAAGTCTGGCTTAAAGTCAGATGACAGAGAGCTCCCCAAGCTGAACTCTGCTTTACGAGAAACCTAGACAACAACATGGACATTGTACGTCAGTTAATTAGTTGACCAAAAAGCCTAAGTGTGGTTTTATATGAATGCTGGTTTGGGATGCAGAGGTTGACGTCCTACCAAGGAATCCATGGGACAACCTTTGCTGATGCCCACTCGCTCTGCAACAGGTTTAAAGTCTTTATTCAGCTTCATATTCTTCAAGCATCCTTTGAACGGCTGTATGGTGATGTTATATCTGTGAGGAGGAGCAGAAAACTCTCAATAATGTGGAAAAATGTTGATCACCTAACTCTCAACACACAATGATTAAGATGAAAATTGATAACCACGTACCTTTCTCTCAGGTCATTCGGGGCACCACCAATATAGAATTCTTTAAATCCACTGTTTTCGTACACAGCTCGGGCTTTGGCCACGTCTTTATTGGCCACACGGACTATCATTGTACCCTTGCTACTAATGATGAGGATATCTGCCCAGTCATCTGTCTGAAGAAAAGATAAAGGCACAATATGCGGTTGAATTGATGATTCTTCATTTAAAAATGTTATCCGGTTGAGTAAAGGTTAATTGAGTGATTGCAGAAAACAACAAAAAAAAGCTTCTTACCGGGAATGATTTCACGTTTCCTGTAGCTGGTGCATCGAGCAAATTACTACGTAGGAAAACGACTCCCTTCTCCATCGTCACGGTGAAGTAATTGTCCTATATTGCAGAGGAGACAGAGTAATCACATTCTTGCAAATAGTACATATAATTCTGTTCAAAATGCATCAAAACATAAGATTTATAAAGTAACCATAACAACAATAATTTACCTCACTTCCTATGTATAACAGCAGGCCGTTCTCTGAACGAGAAAAGACGGTCATACTGATGAGGAGGACGTTAGATGTTCTATCGATTATCACTTTGCCATATCCAGTGCCCTCATAGTAGTCAGAGTCCATCGGAGGTACATATCTGGATAGATGGGAGAAAAAGTCACAAAATAATATTAAAAATCTCATTCTGAAGTTAATGACTTAAGTTACGGACAGAAGTTACTGACTTCAACAAGCTTCAAAGAATTTTCCCTTTTCTATCCCACCTATTCAGGATCACAGTGGGGCTGGAGCCTCCGCAGGCATCCATTGGGAAAAAGAGCTCACAAGTCTAACGTAGGGCTAACACACTGAAAAAACACAAGTAAAAGGCTACAACCAAACTGACCTACATGTCTTTGTGAGGAAACACCCAGATCACTACAGGAAATCCACAAAAACAACAATAAAACAAGGAGATCATATAAGCGCCGCATAGAAAGGGCCAAGTTAAAACCCTTGTAGGGGCAGCTACCAAAGAGGGGTGGGATGGAAATTTTTATCCATTCATGCCACAGGGATGACATCAAAAACTGGGGTGGGATGAGACTGAAAATGTCAAAATCTAGATGGCAATACAATGAAAAGACAACCTGTTGTTTTTGGATGTTGAAATAACGTCGCAGGTTAAAGGGATAGTTCAGGTGTTTTGAAGTGGGGTTGTATGAGGTACTTATCCATAGTCAGTGTATTACCTACAGTAGATGACGGTTGGCACGCCCCCAGTTTGGAGAAACAGACAGAAGTTACAGCACGGAAGCAAATCAATGTACTGCTGTGGTAGGGCCGACAGCAAAACGTATTTTAGCCACTTAAAAGAAAGGCCCACCTAAAAAAATAATTTCGGTAGTCCTGTCTGCTTCTCCAAACTGGGGACGCACCGACCACAGTCTACTTTAAGTAATACACTGACTATGGATAAGTACCTCATACAACCCCACTTCAAAACACAAACAAATATCCCTTTTAAAATATGATTACAGAAAAGGCATAGCAGCATGTTTATAGTTCAAAAACATCCAGACTTTAGTCTCAACACTAACCATACTTGGACCTACCTCTTGCATGGAGGGACCGCATTGATCTTCTCTGCCTTTTTGAAATTGTAGAGACTGACGCCTTTGTCGTTAAAAGAGTAAAACTCAATACAGCCCTTGTACTTGGGGACATTGAGATAAGGTGGCGGCTGAGGAGAAGCAAAACAGAGAAAGATATTAATAAAAACCCATGCTAGTTAGACATAAAGAAATGATAAGTATTGCTGTTCTTATTTCCTTGCTTGCTTACAGTGAAGGTGTCGGGGTAGCCGCCAACGTAGAAAACAACATCACTGGGACTGAGGTCCAGCAAGTTCTTGTTCTCTTCTCCTTGCATGTTGCTCTCAATTGGCACACCGGGAGTGTTTGAGGTAATATCTTTGGTGAGGCTTATCTTTACATCTTGGTAAATCCTAAATCGGAGAGGGAAAAAAGTATCACATTTACAATGTTCACATTCTTCACAAATGTCCTTGGTCTTTTTCACTTTAAATGCTGGGTATTAAGTCACAGCGGATACGAATGGAGATGAAAAATGCCATAAATGTGCACTTAAACTCACAGCACTGAAATTACAACAGAATTACAGTCAGTTTACCTGCTTAGGTCCACTTTATCCATCTTGGCCGGCTCAGAGGTGGACATGGTGATGAGGTCCGTTTTCCCACGGATCTCCTTTCCGTTGAGCTTGTACACCCCCCACAGCACGCCGTCCCTCAAAACCATACCGATGTAGTTCTTAGAAGACTAGAAGACACGGTTTGTTAATGCCTTGTGTACAATCAAAAACTAGATCTTTGTATTAAACTACCCATATGCATTTGGAGTCACTTACATCTCTATTGCCGAGGTACAACACAAACATGTCTCCTTTGCCTGGGGTCTGTCTGCGTCTGCGTCTTCCATCACCCCTGTCTTGAGGTCTCTGCAGCGCCAGAGACAACGCCGTGTAGGCCTTGAGATCATCAAGATTCTTTGGTGCACGCATCTCCACGTGGCCAGCGCCTTCGAACTTCATTGGGATCACAATCTGGAGAAAAGACATTAAAAAAAGAGAAATTAGACCCATCAAGGAAAAAGAGGGGACGAGCTGGTTATGGATGTGTTTACAGAGTGGGACCTCACCCTGTTGGCTGCGTCCCGGGCTTGTTCAATGAGATCTTTGATCTTCTTGATGTTCTCAGATATGTTGCTAATGGGTGAGAACTGCGAGGTCAGGTTCTCCACCTCCGAGATCTTATCATTCAGAGATGGGATTGTGTCCAGCAATTTCTTCACTGGAAGTAGAAGAGGGAGAAGACAAATTGAAATGTGTAAAAAATGCAGCATCTTTAAAATTGCAGCATCCTTAAAATGTCGAATATAAAAAGTGGTTATTCTCTACCATAAAGTACAAAAAAAGAAAAGTATTGCCTAATATGAAGACACTGTTTCAAAATCTCACCTGACTTGTCCACATCATCCAACACATTGCCCAGGTTGGAGTCCACGGGGGTGACACTGATCTTGTTAATTTCCTTTCTGATGTCATTCAGTTTGTCCATGGTGTCAGTGGCCGTGTTGTTGGCCGTAGTTGCCTTCCTCTTGGCGTCATCAATCATATCACCGATGTCATCTGATTTGAAGAAATGAGTGATTAGGGAAAGTGAAGAGGAAATATGAACCCTGGCAATAGACTCAGACACAATCAGTTAAAGTGGACCCATTATGCTTTTGTGCTTTTTCCCTTTCCTTTAATGTGTTATATAGTTTTTTGTGCATGTAAAAGGTCTGCAAAGTTACAAGGCCCAAAGTCCACGCCAAAGGGAGTTCCTCTCCTCCACAGAAACACTGCTCCTGAACTGAAACGCCTTGCTTGAAGTCCCGCCTTTTCTTCTGTAATGTGGTGATGCCACCAAGTAATACATTTGCATAATACCTGCCTAGCGGCTAGTTTGGCACGCCCTCAAACAAAGCTAGTTAGAGTGGAGCTGGAGCGGAATCTGAAGAGTTTGGTTGAGTTGATCAATCACAACAGAGTGGGCCAGCTGACCAATCAGAGCAGACTGGGCTTTTCGGGAGGGGGGGGGGGGGGGAGGAGGTCAAACAGAGCATTTCAGACAGAGCCAGTATGAGAAAAATAGAAAAATAAAGTGTTTCTTGAACATTAAAGCATGTAAACATGTCCTACTCTCACCTATGGTCATGAGGGCTGGGTTATGACCGAAAGAACTAGATCATGGGTACAAGTGGCCGAAATGGGTTTTCTCAGGAGGGTGGCTGGCGTCTCCCTTAGAGATAGGGTGAGAAGCTCAGTCATCCGTGAGGGACTCGGAGTAGAGCCGCTACACCTTTGCATTGAAAGGAGCTAGCTGAGGTGGTTCGGGCATCTAGTAAGGATGCCCCCTGGGCGCCTCCCTAGGGAGGTGTTCCAGGCACGACCAGCTGGGAGGAGGCCACGGGGAAGACCCAGGACTAGGTGGAGAGATTTTATCTCCACACTGGCCTGGGAACGCCTCGGGATCCCCTGGTCAGAGCTGGTTAATGTGGCCCGGGAAAGGGAAGTTTGGGGTCCCCTGCTGGAGCTGTTGCACCCGCGACCCAACCCCGGATAAGCGGTTGAAGATGAGTGAAATGAACATGTTCTAGTAGAAACCCAAAATACAAGTATGAATCTTAAAATAAGCATAATAGGTCCTCTTTAAATAGTCATGCTAAAGCTATACTGCTTTGACTTGTGCTACCTCTCTTGATGCCGTTTAATTGGTTCTTTGCATCAAGCAGGTCTTTCTGAAGAGCTTTCTTCTTCTTGTCAGCGTCCTTTAGGCTTTTCTTCAGGTCAGTGACGTCGTCTGCGGCTTCTATTAAACAAAGAAAGAAAGAGTTAGAGACTGACCTTTTGGGTTATTTTAAAAACAACAGTTTAATAGTAGGGCTGCATACCTTGAAGGTCTGTCTCTAACTCCTGTGCAATCTTCAGTCGGTCAATACTAGTGTCTTTCAGGTTTTTTGCTCTTTGTGTGAGCCTATCATTTTTTACATTCTGAAGGAAGAAAAGAAACAATTTGGTTAAAGTGAAACAATATTCTTAAAGTATTCTCTCTGACACAAGAAGCGTGTACTTCATTTTTAAGGTATCAAGTCTGTGGCTTACATTCAAGGCGTTGTCTGCTGCACGTTTGGCCTCATTGGCTGCAGCCTCAGCAGCATTAATTGCATCTGTGATGTTCTTATAGGCGCCAATAGCGTCTTTGGCGTCACGCACCTCAGTACGTCCACTTGTGTCCTTCACAGTACTGTTATACAGGAAAACAAGGGAGGAAAATAAACCCAAGACACA
This sequence comes from Sebastolobus alascanus, assembly GCA_916701645.2. Classification (NCBI taxonomy): domain Eukaryota; kingdom Metazoa; phylum Chordata; class Actinopteri; order Perciformes; family Sebastidae; genus Sebastolobus; species Sebastolobus alascanus. Next base: position 337,075 of record CAKAOJ020000420.1, on the reverse strand, counting down.
TGGATGCAAATGACACACTATTCTTGAAAGGTCATCTTCCATAGCATAAACAACAGACAATGTTTTGCTTAAATTCATTACAGCTCAGATTATAATGAGATTGTGTCTTTATTATAAGCATTAAAGACCTACTCCTCAAGTTTCTTCGCCAGCTCGTTAAGTTTCTTAGCATGTTCCTCTGCAGCCACCACAAGGTCCTCCTTGGCTGCGGCCTTGGTGATGTCATTCACCTTCTTGGTCAAGTCAGTCTTGGCACCATCCATCTGTGCTGCCAGCTGTTCATATTCCTGTGGAGTAGAAGGACAGGTGAATGGGTATAAGTTATTCATAACAAGCAGGAAATGCCATTTAGCTCGCCTCAGAGCACAGCGAGCAAAAACACAGATCTTTATCTGAGTGGACGGCATGTTGGGACCTGACGGCTCGCTCGTGTGAGATCAGAGATGAAGCTTCTTTATTATATAACAAAGCTACAGTGTGTCAAAATGTTTTGGCTCATGCTGAGAAGCAATAAAATATGAGATATGTAAGTGTATAATTCTGAGTGCAGAGAATATTTCAGGCAAAGAACATGCAGGTTACAGTTTGCCAAACGTACCGTTTTGCTGTCAGATAGCATTTTCACCAAATCCTCTGTTTTCTGCAGCTCATTTTCCGCCATGGCCATTTGGTCGAGAACAGTCTCCCGCTCCTTTTTTAAGTCTTCGATACGTTTCTGTAGGGAGCACATGAGTCAGTTTAGAGTACAACAGTGAAATGACCATAAAAAGCAATAATAAACTCACTTTGTTCACATAATACCTTACTATACTAACCTTAATGTATAACAGCACTTTTATGTTATGAACCACTATACAGTACATCCCCAATCATAATTGTTTATGAGACAAATCTTGTGTATACATATGATCCTCATTACGATTTATTTCCTCATAAACCATTAACTAACAAGCCCACGTGTTTCTAATAAGCGATTAACTGGTTGACTGTGTGAGTTATTACCTGCAGATCTCCCAGTGCCTGAGCATTGAGCCCGTTCTGGGCGTTGGCTTTTTTCAGCAAGTCCACCGCCTCCTTCAGAGCCTTGTCCAGGTCCTTCAGCTTGCCCTCGTAACCCTTCAGAAGGCCCCGAAGCTTCTCTGCTGCGGCCTCATTCTCATCACACTGCTTACTTACATTATCCTTGACGTAGTCCAGCACTAGACAATAGAATAGGATAGGTTAATGGAAATATTTTTGACCAGTCTGCAGTTCTTTGATGAAGCAATTCTGGAGTTGTTTGGAAGAATTTTCTGAAGTGTAGACTAAGTATCGTACGTTTCTTGGCCTCGTCTCTTTCTTTCTCAGCAGCTGTCTTCTGAGGGGTGAAGTTCCTGTCCTCCATCTCCTTCACCAAGCGCTTAGCGTCTTCTAGCATTTTAGCCAGGTTTTCATTGGGCACCATATCACCACTGACGCCAGCCTCCTTCAGTTGGTCCAGCAGAGCTTCAAACACACAAACAAAAACACACTCAAGTCAAGACAGCGCCATTAAATTTTATTGGATACTTTTATACTGCTTGTAAAGATAAACTATATATGCAGATGAACCAAATATAAATGCAGAAAACAGAAGAAAGTAGGATGTCAAAAGAAAGTTAAAAAACAAAGCATTAAGACAATAAAAGGCAGAACATAGTCAGAGTTGTGCTGCTGAATTTAAGTTCCCTTTACCTTGGACTTTCTTGAGCATGTTTCGAATCTCTGAGTCGAGATCTTTAGCCCTCTTGTGGGTTTTTCCAGCATCTACCACAGCCTTGTCAGCATCAGCCGCCCTCTTATCTGCCTAAATAAAAATACATACCGACAATACACATTTATACACATTTTCAGTCGTAGTATTGAGCGCTGATATTTTAATAAAATGCTACAGTACAGTAGACCTCGTCTCCATCGCTCTACCTTGTCTTTGAGTGTACCGATGTCATCTGTGAGAGTGCTAACGTCATCTTCCAGCTGGTTGACTCTGGACTTTTGTTTGTTGATGGCGGAGCTGAATTTGTTGACAAGAATCTGCAGAGAGCACAGCAGCAGAAATGTAAATGAAGCTGCATAAAAGGGAAATTCAGATGTTGTAGGTGGTGGGCTGAAGCTTGAGGCTGTTTTCAAATTGTGCTGTTGCTATTCACTTGTGTCTCATGAATGCACAAAAGGATGCACACTCAAACCAAGTGGATGTAACACTGAGATTATGAGGGAATGAGGCACGACAAGTCGGCGCGACATCCAGTGGTGTAGTCTCTAACTCGTGGTGACACACAGGCTGTGGGACAAAATTCTCTGAGATTGCTTATCAGCAGGAATCTCGTATGTTTGAACAAGCACACCCATCCTGCGCCATACTGTTTGTGTGTATTTGTGAGAAACGGACATGTGCAAAGTGCAAACTATAAAAAAAAACTAAAAAAAGTGGATCTCATTGTGCTTTTGGTTATGCAGGATTTGGCATACTTTCGTGGCTTTTGAGTGTTCTCCAAATCTATGACTCTTTTAAACATCTTTAAGTGCTCTTCACCTCGTCTTCAGCCCTAGCTGTAGCCTTCAGAGTTACAGTACACTGACATGTTACCTTGGTGTCTGACACGGCCTTTTCCAGCTTATTCAGCAGATCCTGAGAGGAGGCACTGGCAGTGGCGTTGTCCAGTAGAGTCTTGATCCTTCCGAACTCATCATCCAGCTTCTCCAGATCATGTAGTAAAGTCTGGGCACAATTATCACACTCTGGAATACAAAAGAGGATTGCATTAGCAAGGGATCATACTCAATTCATTGTACACTGCATCTTCACAGCGTCAGACCTCAGTTATTTCTGTTAATTCACCTTGGCAGCGCTCATCGGTGTTTGTGTCTCCCGGCTCCAGTGTGTTCTTGCAAACTGGAGAAGAAGTAATAGAAAAAGAACATTTCAATTAAATTACAAAAAAATTGAAAAATGCCCTTTTAACCCTTTTAGATCAACTCACTGGTCATATTGTGCACCTATTCAACAATACATGCCAAAAACATTTTTAAAAAAAAATCCATTTCTTCGTATTTTTTATATCAAAATCCAATTATCTTTTCTTCCTGTAAAAAAAAATATGACGTGTGCTTACGTAAGCTAGTACCAACCAATTTCAACCAATAATAATATCATGACATCCATCCATCAATCAATCTACAACTTTTAGAGACGAAGGCAGGTGTGTGTGGAGGCTCCGTATCGCGCTTCATTCTAAGCCCGCCCACTACTGAGCTGCCCAATCAAATGTGAAAGATTTGATTTAAATCCCTCTTGTAACTGTACACCGCTCACATATTCCTTCCAGAAGCTAAAGGCGCTCTAACTTCCGTTTCACTCGGACTTTAATGAATATGTATAACGATTTGAAAACAGCATAAGTGGAACTAGACTGTAGCAGAATTAACTTGTGAATTAATGCAGTGTTTGAGTCCACAATCTAACCTCCAGTCCTGGAATCACAGTTGTTGCCATTGCCATTGCAATTACAGGGCTGGCATCTTCCTCCTATCGTCAGTGGATCACCATAGTAACCAGGTGCACACCTATGGGAAAAACAAATAAGTAAGACAGAGAAATAAGGAACCGCACAGGATTTAAACTGATCTGTCCATACAGACACTCACCTCTCACACACTTCTCCAGCGTAGCCTGCTCTGCATATACACTCAAAGTCTCCAAACACGTCTTTGCAACCGATTGCAAAACTGCAGATTGAAAGGGAGAGATCATGATTTAATCCTTGAAATACACATTTCCATTTGATTATAGCACAGCTGTTTGGAGGTGTTTTTTTTTTTTCCCCACCTGTTTGCGGGCTCTCTGAATGGGCACGGGCAAACTCTGCATGTCCTCTGAGCCGCGTTTCCATAGTAACCTTCTTTGCAGTGCTCACATCGGTCCCCAGCCGTGTTGTACTGACAGTTCTGCAAATGACATCAGGTATTCATTAAACCACTTGTTAATACATATATGTGAAGTTGAGCTGCAACAATTAATGGATTAATCTGTTTGAGTAATTCTTTAGAAAAAAAAAAAGTCAAAATCTGATTCCAGCTTCTTAAATGTGAATATTTTCTGGTTTCTTTACTCCTCTATGATAGTAAACTGAATATCTTTGAGTTGTGGACAAAACGAGACATTTGAGGACGTCATCTTGGGCTTTGGGAAACACTGATCGACATTTTCACCATTTTCTGACATTTTATAGACCAAACAACTAATCGATTAATCCAGAAAATAATCGACAGATTAATCGACAATGAAAATAATCGTTAGTTGCAGCCCTAATGTGAGGAACGAAGGGTGTAAAGAAGCAAAATATCGGCTAGAAAATGTATGAAAAAACTAAACTCAAGTACTGTGAGTGCATTGCAGCTAGTCTTTTACGCACATGCTGTACCAACTCAATCAAGTCTTTTATCACACTTGGGAATGCAAACGTCTAGGGGCAAAGAGAAGAGACACTTCGCTGCCAATCAATCACAGAGACACGGCAGAGAGAGTGTGTTCAGCCGCTAGTGTCCATTTGTCTTTGAGCTGCCAGGGTGTGGATCCACATTGCACACACAGGCCCGGTCTTGAGTGTCTTGCATAACAATAACACAACAGAGACGGCTGAGATTTTGAAATGCGTGAAGGCTCGCCCTCCCATCATGGGGAATAATAAGCGAGAGGGGCCCCGTAACAGGAAATCAGGAAGCCATATCAAACAGTGCTTCTAATGTGGCCCACAGATGTACCCTGAGGTTGAGAGGTCTAGACTCTGACTAAACTGTGGCTCACACTGGAGGTATGTGTGGGAGTCTACTGTATACCTGTGGTCATGAAGTCACTAATAAGGGTTGAGGGTTGAGTGTGTTTCTTACCAGGCACTTTCCTGTCCGGTCTTCACACTCATCAGCCAGGCCGTTGCACTTACAGGGCACACAGCGGCCCAGAAACGGCCCACTGCCATCTCGGTAGAAACCAGGAGCACATTTCTGAAAGAAAACACAAATATAAAGACATGATTACCCAACTTGAAATTATATAGTTATAATTCAGAACTCACTAGAACAATTATGATACGAGGGGGCGGACAATATATTTGTAAATAAAATCATGGTATATTTAATAATATATCATGATAGACTATATTTTATGGAAATACAATTTTGTTTTATAGATTTTTTTACAGATTAAATAACCAGACAGGAGTAAAAAAAACGTAAAAAAATTAAAGTCGTTCATCACAATGATGTTTAAAATCCTGTAAATTCAATATTGCTAAAAACTACAATTATTAAACACATTTCTATCTTCTTAGGTTATATACTATCATATTGCCCAACCTTGAATGATATCATGTAAATCATTACTACATTTACTACATCTTAATAATCTAGTCCATTTAGAAAAATGTAAAGCCATGTTAAAAGTCCATGTAACTGAGAAATGCAGCTGCTTTATGTGAGCTGGTTTTAGTCTCTTCCTCGTGTGTTTGATGATATATATATATATATATATATTATATCCTGTGTTTTATATCTATTTAAACTGTAACTGGTGTTCTGTCCTGGCCCAGGTCTCCCACGGAAAAGAGATTCTATCTATGATTTCCTGGTTAAATAAAGGTTAAATAAAAATGATAAAAAAAACAACAACATATATATAACACAATTATCACTGCTGTTTAGCGGAAAGAATAACTTGTGTGAGAGCTTGCAGAGCACACAGCAATGAACTTGACCTGAGTTGAGTGTCATTAACAATAAAACACTGTAGAGCCAAAGCATGCCCTTTGCTTTCAGAGATAGCAGTCTTCAAGTCATGGAAGACACACCTGAGGCGCTGAGAAGTGTTACCTGCAGCTAAGGTAAAACAACATCCCTTCAACAACAAGATACATCTTCACAGATTTGTACCTGAATCTGAGAACTGGCAGCGCTGCTGTCATTAACAGAAGGATAGTGAACTGTCTGTCCTCTGCCATGCACCGAGGGGTAGCGTACCCCCTGGGTGCCTTCATCGTTCAGTGATGGATACTCTATCCGCTGAGTTCCCTGGTCATGAAGCGACGGGTACTGTATCCTCTGAGTCCATCTGTCGTGATGCCTGGGGTAGCGGGATCGCTCCCCTCTCTCTCGGGGCCGGTGGCCAGCGCAGCAAAGTCCAATCAAAGCCCAACATAGCAGCAGGGTCTGTAACAAAACCCCCGTACACCGACGCCTATCCATACACGTATCTGACATTCCTAACGTTAAGTCTGTGTGAAATAATGCTCCACTCTCCCCTGCCTCAGCCTCTTAAACAAACGCACTCACTACATGAAGAGGACACGCCCCATCTCCTACCTGAGTCAGCCTTGCAGATCAGCATGAGTGTATGCAGGCACACAAGTACACACATGCAAGTGCTCTCTATCTCCTTTTCTCTCTCTCACACACACACGCACACACATAAAATAGCTTGAGACACATTCAAACAGTCAAATGTGGGTCCACGCACGAGCACACACACACAGGAAATCCACTATTTCTGAATAGAGAAAAGGAAAATCACAATATTATAAATACTGCTTTTTACTTAAAGCTGCAAGGTTGTGGTCTACTTGAAAAAGCATGTCAAACATGTATTAATATTCTGTAAAATTCTGTTTGTGTGTAAGTGTGGGTGTGGTTTATAACGGCGTTTGTGCAAGCATATGTGACTGAGAGGAAAGTCAGACATCCTCAGACAACAAACTCACACCTGAATCACGCTCCTCAAACACACGACAGACACAACTAGGTGTGTCGGGTGTACTGACACACACACACACACACACACACACACTGTTGGTGCACTCAGGTTTATGAGTAACAATGTGTTGCCAACTGCCACACCCCACGTGTCAAGGCGAGGCGTCTTGTCATACCGCCTCAGGGCACATATAATCACTTCCTTTAAACATTCCCGGTCAGACTGTTGCTCAAGTAAACACAGGTAGGTAACCACATCTATGGCAACAGCACTCCGACAATTAAGACAAACATTTCTTGATATTACTGTTTCTCTCCACTAACAAATGCTCTCTGTTACATGAAAAAAAACTCCCTTTTAATTAGTGGTTTGCTTCTCATTTTCAATCAGCGCTCTGTGGGTAAAAATCGTGTATACAAATCAGACCTGAGAAGCACAAACAGCCAAGTCAGCATCATTCCCAGGATGAAAAGAATTCAAGTAAAGCTTTTTTTCCCCCTACATCACGATTGTTTGCACTACGTTTCTGTGAGCTGTAGCCATGCCAATGATTATAGCTGTATAATCACTAATATAATGTCTGCGTGATTGTGCATCGTATCACAGCCCGCTGCCCGGGGCTACACGATTTGACTGTGAATCTCTCTGGCTGTTTTTTTCCAGCACATTACATCCAAAGCTCCTCTGCTGATGAATTTTTCCTCTTGTAAAAAAGGGTGTGGTACTTAGTTCAGGCGTGTCAGGACACCTTGAAAATATGAGGAGAGGTCCAGCTCCTCAAAGACAACATAATGCCATTTCAATCAACACCTTGCTACACCCTGCTTGTTATCTCCACTGCTTCTCAGACCCCAACCCATCTAGTTCATCTACACACCTACAGTATGTATTTCAGGTGTAGAAAATACTTTTTTGAATATGGAAGTTATTTTTCAGTACGGAAGAGTCAATGAAGCCGGATTCCTCCCAAGGTTCGTCTATACCGGTGTTTCACAAACTTTTTTTCTGGGGACCAACTTTTTAAAACTGACAAACCACCGTGACCCAATTTGCAATAGGCCTTATCTATGAATTATGAGAGTAGCAAATTTGTGCGTAAATGAACATTCCTGACCATTTTTACTGCCATTTCCACCTCACCTCATATTATCTTGAATAGGTAAACCAGCCATTTTGAGATATACGTTTGATAAATCACAACTTAATTTTAAGCACGTGTTACTGAAAACATGTACTTGTGTTAAATAGAGTACTGAAACCCAGAAATGAGTTAGCATTTTAGCACTTCCGGTTCCCTGGTCTGGAAGTCAATGGGTTTTTGGTAAGATGCCCGAAATAAGGTCTGTGGTTAACACAAGCTTAAGAGAAAGTTTTTAACGTTTTGTTCTACGACATAAAATATGTCAATAAATATCGCACTCGTGAATTTTGAAGCTTGCTAACTTCCTGGTATGCCTACAAAAATACGTCGTCCCTGAGCACACTATACTTGAGACCAAATAAATGCATATAGGCTGAGTTAACAGGCTCTGGTTTTTTTTACTCTCATCAGTAAAACAAACAGATTCAATGTTATAAGTAGGCTACAATTATCAGAACAATACGAACATTCAGGCTCCCTCATGTGGCTCAAAGGTGAACTGCAGATATAAATGTTAAATAAAATACAATGGAAGAAATTCTGCAAATTTATTTGGCGACCCCGATAAAATCTCCTGCTACCCACCTCTGGTTCCTGACCCAGTCTTTAGGAATGACTGGTCTACACCCAAGACAGGATTTACTAACATGCTAAGATTTTAACGATGCCACACTTGGTTGTTGCTTTAAATATGAGCTTCTTTTTTCTATATCTGTTGTGTTCGTAACCTATCAAGTTCAGTACAGTCTATTATTTGATTTTAAAAAAAAAATCACAGTTTGTAAGAGAATAATCAAAGTCTTCTAACATTTATCTACACCAAGGTTATAATAGCTTTGAATTTTCAATTAGTTTTTATTTTATTTTAAGTTTTGACTCTTTGATTTCATTTTAGTTTAGTGTTAGTTAGTTTTTGGAGTGTGTTTGCTAGTTTTAGTTTAATTTCAGTTTTCAGAAAGGTTTCGTTTTAGTTTTTTACATATTTAGTTTAGTTTTAAAGTAGTTTTAGTTTAATTTGTTAGGGCCAGGTATAATGTCGCAGAAGTTGTAGCTATATACATACAAAATACATGGTTGGAGAACAGTGTAGGAATGGCCATAATGTTTAATGTTCTTTGCGCTTCTTTAGCTAAAAAAAGTCAAACTGAAATTAATTTACGTTCATTTTAATTATTTTTTTATCCGTTTTTAACCTGGAAATAGTTTTAGTTCAGTTTTTCTTAAAGGATATAGTTTTTATTATATTTATTTAATTTCAGTTTACTACCAATATTTTTCACTGCTTATTTTCGTTTTACTTTCAGTTTTCGTTGACTATAATAACTCTGATCTACACACCTTTATACCTTCTTTTTTATTCAAAGAATAAAGACAAACAAAGCACTATTGAGGGATATTTAATGGCCTTTAAACTCACCTCACAGGAGTCTCCGGTGTACTGAGGGGGGCAGGAACAATCTTCCACAGTGTTTCCAGGACCACCGGTTCCCGTCACAGTCGCCCCCTCCAGGCCCACCTCCCCTAAGCTGAGTCGCTGGGTCTGAGTGAAGTACAAGGCTCGGATCCTCAGGCCAACCAGACCAGCTAGGACCATCATCAGCTCCTCTCTGGACACGGGCCGGTTGGTGACAGCATGGCGCCAGTTTCCCTGCAGACAACAGATCAGTTATTTATGATTAATGCTGAGAAATCTGTAGGGGGAAACTACATTCAAAAATCATATTTCATTAGAATTCATATGTCATAAAACACGAGAGGTGCATAATATTATACAGTATATATATATATATATATATATATACATACATACATATATACAGTATATCTGTCTAACTGTTTAACAGGGCAAGATCTTTCAACAACGACCGGCCAGATTGTCTTTAAACTTGGTATGAATATTTATAGTCCTCTGAGGATGAATCCTCCCTGTTCTTTTCTCTAGCAACATTATCAGGATAAAATTTCACTTATTCCCAAAATCTGACAGCAGATTCCTGTGAACTTTTTCAATATTTTTATTGAATTTTAACATAACACATCTTTGACCAAGTACTAATAAATAATACTTAAATAAATGTAAAAATAAATAATAATAATAATAATAATAATAATAATAATAATAATGATAAATAAATACAAATATTTATACAAATAAAATAAAAAATACATATATATACATACATACACATATAGATAGAGAGATAGAGATAGATAACATATATATATATATATATATATATATATATATACATACATACATACATACATACACATATAGATAGATAGAGATAGATAACATATAGATAGACATAACTGGCTCTAAGAATAAAAAAAATAGCTGTGTGTAGGTCATCCCCTTCCAACACTTTCATATAATGTGGTTGATTTAAAATCACAGCCTTTAGATTGTAAGTGAAATAGAGGGAGTGGTTTGTACTTTACCTCCAAGAGCTGGACTCTGCCCTGATACAGCTTGTCTGGAAGTGGGACTTGTGGAGCCATGTGGATCAGGGTTATATTGTGACCCTAGGGGGGAAATAACGAGATGGATGAATAAGATGTGTTTCTGCCACTGATAAAAACAAAGGGGAGGTCTAAGAGTGACAAAAACAAGTAGCACTACGCACAGTCAGCACAACATCAGGTGTCCTGTCCATGAGAGTCATCCCCTCACTGGGAATCCCAAAGGATTTGGACTGGTAGGTGAGGAAACCACCATAAGATGAAACCTAAAGAGAGAGGGGAAAAGCCCAAATATCTGTCAACTTATCTGAGAGGACTGCAGAGACCACTCGAACACAGAAATTAGCTTAAAGGAAAATTCTGTAACTATGCAACCTGGGTCATATTTCACAACTAGGAAGTAACAGTCAAGTCCAACATTTCTATCAGTTATGTTAGTATCTATTAATGTAATTACTACAATTTTATGGACATTCAAGTATCTTTATTGTTATTGTATAAAACAATGGAAACAGTGAAACATCTCCCCGAGTCACGTAGTGCAAAATATACAGTAATGATGGATAAAAAAGAAAAAGATAGTTGCTAAGAATAAATATACATTAAAAAGATAGATAGTTAGCACTTATTGACACAATAAAATACAATGACATTAGAACATTTCTAAAATGGAGTCCATAAAAGCAAAAGAAGATGAGGCAAAAAACATTTTTCACATTTTCTGACATTTTATAGACCAAACAAGTAATCGCTCAATCGAGAAAATAATCAACAGAATAATCGACAACGAAAATAATCGTTAGTTGCAGCCCTAATCTGAACCACACTATTTGAAAGTGAAAACACACCTGAAAGGTGTGACAGGAAGGTGAGGGTGAACTGAAATGTCCATTACAATGCTCTACTGCATTAAAAAACTTGCAACAATGGTAAGTGAGGTAGTACGGAAATGTTACTTTAATACTCATTTAATTGAATTTTTCAGAGTCATTTAAATATAAGTTTAAAATGGGAACTAGCTAGATTGCGGCATCGTCATATTTCAATGTTAGTGAGTAAAATGGGGAACACGGACAAAGCTTTGAAAAAGGGAATTTTCTTTTAATATTGTCTATATTTTGGCGATTTCTCCGGATATACTGTATCTGTTTCCACATCTAAACATTAGTAAACATTTATTGACATTTTTGTTGTCATGGTGTTCCCCCCTTCAATGACTCACCCTGTCTCCCAGGTAGGACGATGGTGCCACCCAGTGTAGAGTCTGAACTGTGGGAGGAAGCTCCTGGATGTCTGCCACCACCGTGTTACTGGCTGTGTTCAGCACAGAGGTAACCTCCTCCTGGTCGGGGCTTTCCAGACGCCAGACTCTCATCTCAACAAACTTATAACAGGGAGTGTTTGGGGGTTAAAAGTGGCAAATCCATCCTAAAACTGTACTGTATTCACAATTCACAAGTGATAACAGACTCCACGGGCGTGTAACTTATACAAATACACATAATATTACAAACAGAGATGACTGTGAGTCACAGAACGTACCCAGATTCCAATGAAATCACCACTAAGCAACACCTGTATGTGAAGCATTCATTAACCAAATGACGTTCACCACATCCATCAGCCAGAAAGCTCTGCAGGCAGAACATTTCCAAAGGCATTCACAGACATGCAGGGGCACGACAAGCAAACACACCTTCCCCCTGCGCTTGCTGGAGCTCTGACACTGGTCAGTGGCTCCGAAGCAGAAGCAGCTGGTACAGCCGAGAGAGTTGGAGGGGTCAAAATAGAAGGAACCTTCCCGACAGGTATCGCACTTGACGCCAGCGACATTTCTCTACAGACATGGCAGCAATGATGGAGAGAAAGTCAGAGCAAAGGAAGACAAATAAACAAAAAATGAGCGAGAGAGAGTTTTTTTAAATCAGCAAATAGATGGAATGAACTCACCTTGCAGAGACACCTCCCTGTGTCTGGGTGGCAGATGTCGGATGTGACGCCACCTTTGTTACAGTTACAAGGTACACAGTCAGGGAAGCGATAATAACCTGCAGCACAGCGATCACACTGCCGGCCTCCGATCCTGGGCTTGCAACTACAGAAAAATACACAGGCACATTATCTTGAGATGTGATTTCATATGTGGTTCATGCATTTATAAAGTCAGATATTAGCAGAAGTAAGGAACAAACTAAATTTATAAATACAACTGAAATAGGAAAATACAGTACAATCACATTTTATGCAACACTGTACAGTGTGTTGCTTTATGCTGCTATTTGTTCATTCTTTCTTTTTTTAACAGAGACATCAACTGAGCGGTGGAACTGATTTTGAAACTGAAAACATACATGACAGAAAAGACATGACTGGACTAATGTGAACTAAACCCCTCATTAATCACTTTAAGCAGTTTGGTGTCATCTTTCACTCTCTGTTAGAGGCTGCAGGCCTCACATTCCACCTGTTATCATCACTGAAAAATGAGTGCATGAAAGAAAAAATGTATTGGCAAGGGACAACCACTATATGTGCAGCTGTTTAATAAGTTCTGTGAATTACAGAGAAATGACTCCATCATACAATTAAGGGGAATTAAGAATATATTATATACGATGATACATTTGAGCAACTTTTATCATAATGTGACAATTCAACTGTCCAGTAGACAGTACAGTTAATCTATAGTTAACATCAAATAAAAATAAATAGGAAACAGAAACATTGCAGGTCATCATTGAGCTTTATAATGATTAAATGTAGGGTTGGTAGTGTTGTTCAAATATATTTTTTGTTACATTAGTTGAAATTCTCATTACATCCCGACAGCAATAAATAAACAAAATGCTCGGACAATAAAAAGAAAAAATCCGTTACTTGTGGCTGTCGAAGGACTCTAATAAACCCGTCCCATCATTTCATTCGGCCTGAATGTAATGATTGAACGAGCTACCTGCCTGCCTGCTTGCACTCATTGAGTGTCACCAGAGTCTTCCACAAGCTCCTAGCTTGACAGCTGTGAGTACTAACAATAGCCGTGTTCGTTGTTTATGTTCATATTGATAATTTTGGGGGAGAGGCTTTGGAGGGAGGCCTGAAGCAACGGACTGTCAGTGTTGCTTTCTCTCTAGATTTAGGGACGTTTGGAATTAGTTAGCAGCTAATGCTGGTTAGCCACTTTCATTGGTAAAAGAGTTCGCAACACTGGGTTTGGTTTTTCAGTTGGATCATTTTTAAAATCTAGTGTACTCTTGCTAGTTTCTCAGCATTACCGACCCTTTTTTTTATGTATTTGCTCTTCCAAAGTGTGACTTAAAAATATTCTTATTGGTTAGTCTTTTCCCCCTTTTGTCATTACAAATTGACGTTTTTAAAATAATATCTTCTCTTGTCTAATCTGAATTTTATGTTTTAATTGAGATTCATTTTTACTTTATATCAAGAACTTTTTTGATTTCAGTCCCGTAAAATTTCTGTAACATGGAAATGCATATTTTTACATCCCTTATTGTTTTATACACAGGAAACAAAAGAAAAACGACATACTGTGTAGAACACTGTTTAATTTACTATTCTCTAGGGCTGCCCCCTCTTAGTCGATTAGTCAACTAATCGGTTGTTTTAGTCTCAGTCGACTAAGATTTCTTTAGTCGATTAGTCATTTTTTATGCTTTTTTCATGCTGAATGACTTATTTCCAAGAAACTTATGAGCACATATCTGGTAAACACAAGATTTAAAGTGGTGCTTTTGTGTGATTCTTTGTGGAGAAACTCAGTTTTACAGATCTGTCGATTAAATCAACTTATCATTTAGTCGACAAAATCGTATGAGTGTTAGTCGACTAAGAATTTCTTTAGGACAGCCCTATTATTCTCACTAATAAACGCCAACCTCCAATCTTAAAAGTGCACAGCCTTGTAGGTAAGTAGGTTTCCACTTACATGCACTGTCCGGTGATGCGGTTACAGTCCGGCCCTGCGTTGGCTTTGATGCCATTTGGAGAGCATTCGCAGCCCTCGCAGCCCAGCAACGGGTGATAGCTGAAAGTCTGACTCTGACACACCTCGCAGGCGGGTTTGACCGTCTGAGGGGGGCAGATGCAGCGTCCTGTCACCTCGTCACACAGTCGGCGGCCACATTCACACGCTGCAGAAGGGAGAGAGGAGATTTCAAATGCATTTCAAACTAACTAGAGGTCAGATAACTCTCACATTCTAACCAGCACAAATCAGAAGTAACCGTCCACTCACGTCTGCAGTAGGGGAAGCCGTAGTATCCCGTGGCACACTTTGTGCACTGTCGACCGATGACTTGCTGCCTGCAGGGACACTGTCCTCCAACTGGCTCACATGTGGTCCCTGTAGAGCCGGACTTGTCACAGTCGCAAGGCAGCGCTCCGTCATTATAGGCTGCTACAAGAGAGCGGGCAGAGTCTCTGCAGAACTCGGGAGAAGTTCTCGGGCTGAGGGAACAGAAAAATAAAAGGAGATCTTTCAAATACAGATGTGATTTATACTCTGTTATCACAGCTAGGGGGCACCATTTCCAAAACCTTCCACTGTACTGTTTATTATTGTAAAACTGTGGTGAATAAATGGATTATTGCACAAAAAAAATCAAACAAAGCATCAATATATCATAGAGAGAAGAGCTTATAACAAAACAAATCAACAACTGATTTTGTCCAGTTTGGATACTTACTCAATATAGAAGCCTTCTCCTCTACACTGCTGTATGAAGACTGCAGATTTATCCAGTGGCTTCTCTTTCAGGAGATCTGGGGTGTAACTGCTATCAGGAACCAACAAGATATAATCCTACACAAAAGACACAAAGCATAACAAATGATAAAAACACACACAATCTCACCAGAAACTTCCAGTTTGTTCTATTTTGTGCTTAATGTATTCATATCAGTATGAGTGATAAACAGATAAACTGGGGATTGTTCTTTTTTATCTGAAAAAGGGAAAGTAAAGCAAGTGAACAACAGGCAAGCAAAGCCCATCTTGCCTGTGCCCTACAGAGGTTGGAAGCTTAGCTTTTAGCTTTTAGAAAGCTGTGTGGGGCTGCCAGGTGGAATACAGTCCCTTCATTGTTGTTGTTGGGGATATGGCACAACACTGAGGAGAGAGGACCTCAACATGCCAAGTCCTCAACCACAACAACTCCAGCACAAAACACAGACTCACTCCTCAAACCTGCAGACTTTACACGGAAGTATTTCTATTTTTTTTTCTCACATTTCTATTATTTCATTTCGTGGGTAAACATAATTTGGACAGTGTTTGACTTGTCCACCGACCAGAATAAGTGTCTTCTTGGGTGGCACGATCACAGAGATGGAGGGCAGCTGCCAAGTTTTCTGTTCAAAGTCGAGGGCAATGCGTCCATCAGCGATCACAACCTCTCTGCAGCCTGAGACCGCCGGGCAGAAGGATGCATTTATTGAACCTGTGAGAGAAGAGCAGAGTTTGAGTTGATTGGAGAAAAAGGAAGAATTGCTAGCATGCTGCACAATAATCCGTCCCAACACTAAAGCCGTATGGGGAAGTGTGTCCAAGGCCTTTGATCATCTTGTCATGAGCCCAGGGACTTAATCTGCTCTTAAGGAGGGATCACCCCCTCACTGAGAAGGCTTTCCCAGTCACTGCCCAAGGCACCATGCTTATATCCAATGGAAGCCAATAAACTCTTATTTAATTTAACGAGTGAGACTACCACTTCCTCCAACGCACTCACCCTTCCACTCACGCCCTGCGCCCACTCGGACCTCTACGGGGAAGGAGGTATGTTCAGGCTGGTGATAATGGACCACAACCACATACCTGCCCGGGAGGGGCACCTTGGGAGTGAAACTGATCTCCGTCTGGAAAAAAGAAAAGGAAGCTTAAGCGTCAAACTGTCGAGGGGAAATTGAAAGTTAATGTCAGGGCAGAAGTTGCTCATTGAAGGAACTCCCAGCAGCAGGGTAAAGTCCAGAAAATTATTCAACAAGGTTTTCACCTGAGGGAATTTAAGCAGTATCCCATCACTCTGTGGTTCACGGACAGTGAACACCCCTGTCTGTCGTCTCCGTCTCCAGTCCTCATTCTCTCCTCGTTGGGGAGACACAGCTGGTGCCGGAGATAGCTGTCCATCACGGGCAGCATACAAAATCCAGGCTGAGGTTGGCTTGTCGAATTGCCTCGGAACGCAGTGCCGACTGGAAACAGTAAACAGCAACAGGATGTTGTTACTTAAAGCCTGTACATAGTGTTTGCCAAGCGCTATTGTAGCAGAACAATGTCACTTGTTAGGAGAGGGGTCAGTGGCGAGTCAGAGGTTGAGACCAATAAAACAACATTAATCTCCAACAATCCTTTTTTAAATCCTCTGGTTATCCCACTCTTTCTCTCTTCAATGTGCAGCAATCCTGACATCACATTCTAAATATACACACACGTCTAAGGAAAGCTTTAGTACACAAACATGTCAAAATGTTTCCTACTTTTAGGGCTGGGCGATATGGCCAAAATCTTCTATCTCGATATAGGTAATTTCATATCTAGATAACAATATATATCACGATATAGCATGTTGTCTGGTCGTTCAATAAATCAATAGTCTATATGAAATACACACACAAACACACAAATACAGAGTAATCAGATTAAGACAATAGTTTGATCACATTTTCTTACAAATATGAGTTAGTATATGCTTGTTATTATCAATTTAGACGACATAATTGTGTATCACGATATCTCGATATATGATTTCATCAAGATACGATTTCATTGAAAGATGCTAAATTATCATATTGAATTATCGCCCAGCCCTACTCTCTACTTAACAGAAGATCTTTAATATTCTGTAAATATGGAAGCAGTGTTTATTAAAATGGAGAATGTGTCACCAAGTATTTGAATAACCGGTAAACTTACATAGAACCACTTAAATGCAACGGCAAACATTTTAGATGCTAAATAGTACACAATCAGTTTAAAGGCATGAACATAAAGTGTGTGTCAATTATTAAGCCATCAACACATTCAGTTTTCTTTCAAGCATGCATATTTGTATGTTATCTTAAGCTTAATTAAACAATTTACCTTTGCTTTCAAGTCAATTCTATGACGGCATATTAGGGCCATTGTATAGGTAAAAAAATAATAATTACGGATCCAGGGGAGGGGGGTAATAATCCGAAAAAAAATCAGAAGTCGTAAATTTACCAGAAAAAAAACTTTGATATTCTCTGATTAATTAAAGTGGCAAATGCACAAAAACAACTCTGAATAATAGTGGAGTTCAAAACCGTGGTAACTAAAGATAGTAATAAATACCATAATAACAAAACTTTAGGAGCAATGAAATTCAGACGGTGGTTGGCGTCGCCACGTTTATTTTACTCGTAAATGTATTACTTTAAAATCTTGCCAATTTGTGATTTTTTTTCTCGTAAATTTGCTACTTTACTGTCAGAGAATATCCAAGTTTTTTTCTTGTAAATTTACGACTTTAATCTCTGAAATTCTGAGTTTTTTCTCAGAATATTACCCTCCTCCCCGTGCTCTGTACTGTTTTTTTTACCTGGCAATAATACGCCGTGGTACAATTCCCACATTTCTTTTTATGACATATTTTCTTTTTCAACACTGTTCAGGGTGAATTACACAGTAAATGACAGGACTGCACACTGACAGCTATAAACATAGAGTATGTGTAGCTGTAACATCTAACCTGGTCATAGGTTCAGAGTGAGGGTAGATTTAAGTGTGACATAGAGAGAAAGAGAGAGTTTGACCCAAGTTCAGCTTCAGGTAAATGACCTTACACAGCTGGAGGAATGTGGAAAACAGATGTGTGTCTCCACACTCTAAAGCAACAACACAATACAGAGGTGT
The DNA here is from genome assembly GCA_916701645.2 of Sebastolobus alascanus. Taxonomy (NCBI): domain Eukaryota; kingdom Metazoa; phylum Chordata; class Actinopteri; order Perciformes; family Sebastidae; genus Sebastolobus; species Sebastolobus alascanus. Next base: position 318,817 of record CAKAOJ020000420.1, on the reverse strand, counting down.
ATTCAGCATCATCTCCTAAATTACAGCTTACATTTATGGGTGTTGAAAGGGTTTCTTCTCGATTAATAATATTAAAAGCATGCAATGGGGTTTATTCAAGGTAACTTACCTGTCTTGGGTGAAGCGGCCATGAGTGGAGACACACAGCACCTTTGGGTCCACATACTCAATGGAGAACTCTTCTGCAGGGACTGCGTACACTTTGTACTACAGAGAGAAACAAATGCATATTAAATTGAATGCTGCTGTCTAGTTTATGAGCTATTATGAATCTTTTGTGGAAACATTTCCCTCACCAGCAGGAATGATGTTGTGGACGTTTGCAGAAGAACCTCCGTCTTGTGAGTAAGCTGCAACACTATCACCTGATTACTGCTGTCCACCGCCACACTCCGGCACAAAAAGCTGCAAGGGTTAAAGACACACCACAGTTGAAAAACATACATATTCTACAACTTTCTAGCTCTAAAACACGATTATTTTTCCAAGTTGTAAAAATGTTTTGGAAGCTGAAGCAACAAATATAGACTCACCTGAAGGCACAACTGTAAATGTTGGCCCTGGCTGGGATCTGGCCTCCTGACTGGCCACTGATGAGTATGTTGACATTTTGGACAGCGTCCACCTCGCTGGCGTACTCCAGGACAAGAGCGTAGGGTCCAGGACGAGGCACACGTAGACTGAGCTGGAGCTGCGACTACAGGACACAGATCACTTTATCAATTTATTTTAATGAACTCTAATAAAAGGACAAACTACTTAAGGGAGGTAAAAAAAAAGCAATCTAAAGAGATTATAAAAGTGTGTTCAAGATTTGGCAGCATCTAGTGGTGTGGTCGCAGATTGCAACCAACTGAGTACCCCTCACTCACTCACCGCTCACTCCTCCCTTGCCAAGACTGTGATAACGTGAGCCGCCAAGTGCAAAACTGTGGTAACGCTGTTCGCCTTACTGAGAGGCCATCCTTACCATAACACTACTTTAGGAGCAACGGAAGTTAGACGGCGGCTGGTGGTACCACGGTTTTGCACTCTGAGGCTCACGTCGCCCGCAGTTTGACAAGCGTGTCGGAGAACTATGGTGACCTTCAGGTAACGTAAACACATGTGAGGCTCTCTCTAGAGTCAGTGTTTGGTTTGCCCGTTCTGGGCTACTGCAGAATCACGGTGGAGCAACATGGCGGACTCTGTGAAGAGGACCCGCTCCCTATGTAGATATTAAGGGCTCATTCTAAGCTAACGAAAACACAACCATTCTTAGTTTCAGATGATTATACACTAATGAAAACATAGTAATGAATATTATATTAAATTTCTGCTAATAGATCCCCCAAAATGTTACACACTGTTCCTTTAAAAGATTTAGCCTTAGCTAATTGAGAAGTAGCCTAACCTGTCAAAGGACCTCAGTCTATTTCATAGCTTTGTGTTCAACCTATTCATGCTTTAAATGTACAATACTGAAACCGAACTCTGAATCCAATACAGTAGTAATTGGTTAAATCTCTATAATGTACGTAGGCATGTACTTAAATCCAGGCCTTCTACCTGTCTGCCATTGAGAGCGGCCATCTCAGGGTGATCTGGGGTGGGACGGCGCACACGAGCCTGCCTCCTCCTGCGCCCGCTGCGGCTCGACAGTTTTCCTTGTGAGCCCAGAACAGAGCTGAAGCCATCCATGGCCACATGCTTATACAACAGACAGCTGAGAAAGAGAGACACGGGCATAGTCAGAGTCAGCAAGAATGATTAGAGATAATTACATGATCATCCTGTTTTAGTTGATGAAGCCAAGTCTAACAGATTCATAAAACATTTATTACCGTTAATAAGAGGAATAATTTTTGAAATTGTTGATTGCTATCTGTTCTGTAAACTCTCTGCTAATGTAGTGCATAGTATTGAAAAAATAGGTGATTTCTCTCCTTACCCTTTGGCATGTAGCAACTCGTCTGTATATTATGATTTTTTATGGAAATAAACAATAACACCTGTACATTTTAAACCCTCATATTTATCATGATAGACTTCGGTCGGTTCATGTTAGGTTAAGTTGAATCAAGTCAATAATTGTATAGGGAAAACTTGAGCAGTGAGTGCAGTATGAAGAAAAGAATGGATGACTATGAAAACAAAACCTACCTGTGTCATGCATGAGTGGTGAGTATGAAATACGGACAGACCTTAAAAATACTGAAGAGACATTTTAAAGACTTACTTTGTATCTCTGTTTGCAGCAGGTAAGTATGTGCAGGGCTGGGTGATCTTCTCCTGCAGCAAAGGTGCCTCATAGTAATCCCGGGGCAGCAGCACTAAATAGTCCTGGAGAGTGAGAGTGACAACTTGTACTTTAGTATTCAGTCTATTGTACATCAGTGTTAATTTTGGCAGCTTTTTTACATTTAGTCTTAGTCTTTAGACGAAAAGGCTTATTAGTTTTAGTCATTTTTATCCTTCATAGTTTTAGTTGATGGCAACTCAAACGTTTTAGTCCAATTTTAGTTGACAAAAAGTCATTACATTTTACATTTATTTTTTTTTATTTTGTAATTTTAGTAGTTAACTTATTTCACATAAGATTTTATCATTATCTGATGAAAAACACAGATTGAATGATTAAGAAGAGTCCTCCTGACTGCGCTCATTAGTGATGCGTGGGTCAATGCGTCATACGCAGCCGGCCCGTTGTGAGAGCCAATCTGCATCGCCCGATATGCAAAAATATGCATTGATCAACCACCCGAACCCGACCTGCAAACCGCAAACTTTATGCATTATAGTAGCACAATTGTCAGGACTGAGACAAGGACAGAGACGGACTGAGCGCCGCCGCCGCGTTGTGTGTTTGAGACAGAAAGAGAGTGACAGAGAGAGGGGAAGAGAGGGGGGAGGTGACAAAAATAAAGAGAGATTTTGGTAAAGTTTTTATTTTTTAAACTGCATTTTTGTCTTTCGTCAACAATATTGCATATTTGATATCTTCACTGTTAGTGTTTAATGACGTCGGTGCCATCTCTTCATCGTCTCATTGTGAAACCTATTTCGTCATAGTTTTTGTTAGCAAAATTAACACTGTTACATTACACTGCTATTTTTCTCCAATGAACAAATGAACAAAGTGTAATATTACACAAGAAGACTCAATTCATGTCTTCCTCATATACTCACCAGCAGAACTCCCTCTGCCCTGATGTGAATGATCCATTTCCCCGGGGTCAACGCAAAGGGCTCAGCGAAGCCCTCTCCTGGGACGGTGAGGAAGGATGGGGAGGGACTCTCAGGGAATATTACTTCCTTACTCTGATCTGACCCTGAGGAACAGCAAGCAGAAATGTCTGTAATGTCACACACTCACAGTTGATGGGCGGGACATAATCAGCAGAAGACACATCACGCACCAGCTTAATGACATACAGGAAATGGGTTATCTATTGTATTTCTTCAATGACGAGTTAGATTTGATGGTATGAAATTTAAGAGCTGATTCAATGTCAGAGGCAGCCTCACCTGCAGTGCCTCTGTTATTGGTAGCCTTGATGCTACCGGTCACACTGGTGCCGCTCGGGTTAGTGAACCTCAGAACCACACGGAATAAGTGCTGCCTCTCATCTTTTGGGTCAACATGCACTGTTACTCTGACATCACTCTGCAGAGACAAGAGTGGCACACAGCTGACTGCAATGGCACGGGTTTGAGTAGACGATGAGGGTATAATGTTAGGAGAAAAATCATGTCAGGTGGGCAGAGAACGTAAGCAAACAGAGCTGGTTAGTCAACAGACAGCAAGCGAGGTGAAGAAAGGGAAAAAGGAAGGCAGGACCTTCACTTACAGTCACAGCAAGACTGAGAACCAGCTTCGTCCACCACCAAGATCCTTGCTCTCACTCTTGCTCTCCCCTTTCTTTGAGGGGTGGAGTAGCGCATTACAATATGGAAAAGGCCAGGAAAGCCAAGGGTAAGCGTTAGGATCACCTCCGGCTGAAGAGAGATAGTGTTAGTTCTAAGAGAGCTCCACAATCCCACATCAGCCCTGATATAATAGAAGGTTGTGTGCTTGAAGCAGGAATATCAGTGCAGAGGTAAAAGAAAAACAATCATAGTTGCATCAGAATAGACCCAAAAAGGAAGCTATAAGGTTATTATAGTGGCAGATAATCCCCAAAATAGACTGTATTTTATAAGAATAATCACATCAGTGTATCAAATATATCAAGGTACTGATGTGAATTTGTACTAACCTGTGCAGGAGACATTACAGCATAACCTCTCCAGCTGAAATCTGGGAACTCTTGGGGGTCATAGCCAAAACGCACTGGTCTGGCGTTTGGCGAGGTGCCATCCTCGACCTCAAACTTCAGTTGGTGGAGAGTGGGGAAATAGTAGCTTGGTGCCGGCCTAACGAGGTGCATGAAAGGTTAAATGACAACTATGTTATATTTGCAAAGAGAAAATATTTCATGTTAAATGTTGCCTGAATCTTAATGGTACGTGTCCACGGCGGCGGTTTTTGGTGAGGGTTCGCGCCGATAGAAATAGAATGAGTAGAACGGACATTCCCGTTCAAATTAACGTAGAAGGATATTCAGAGTGGCGGACATTTTTATGTGTACCGTTGCCATTGCAACCATTGTACTAGGCTAAATTCTGTATAAACCGACTTGCAGCAAGTTGCAGACTCACTCACGCCGGCATGACGTGTAATACAAGAGCGTCGGCATCTAGTGTGCGTGTAGTTCCGCCATGCCGGCTGTCCCTTTTATAAGTAAGTAAGAAAGAAAGTATGAATTGGCCTTAATAGACGTCGATTCGGCTCTGTGACTACCTCACCACCGGCTTAGTGGCGGAGCAACAATGCGTGACCTACTTTATGGCTCCACTGACGTGTGATGTCACCATAACAACCAACAACAATCGCCATTTTCTTTTGACATAGTCAAATGACCACGGCAAACACTTCAATGTCCATTTTACTCTTATTCTATTTCTATGGTTGTGCCGCTGCTGCCCAGCATTGTTTCCTTGATGGGCTGCCACTAGTAGGAACTAGAGCACCTGATTGGACGAACGCTTTCACTCGCGGGCTGTCTGCTACCCGATTTCAAACCGGACCAACATGGCGGCCCATTTGGAAACTGTTTTCTCTTATATTACGAAGATACTTGACTGAAATGTGTTTCTGAAAACATTTCATGCGAGAAATAAGCCATGCACTTGCTGAATCTGTCTTCATTTTAGATTGACTAGGGTTAAAAAGTTTTTCGGGAGTAGTGCTGGATGTCCCTGATTTGCATAAAGTAGCCCAGCCCTCAACTTTATGCAAATGAGGAGCGGCCAACGTGACGCCCCGTCTCTCAAAATGCAACCAGAGTGCATTGCACGGTTACTTACATAGACAATGAATTGGAAGCGTGGAAATGACAGATCCTGTGGACACATACCTTAATGCATCATGACATTCAACACAGACAAATCTTACTCAGAGCATTCACGGCCGACTATATTCTTCCGACACCGACACTGTCCCGACGTCTCATCGCACGCAGTGTCAATGGCACCACCTACATCACACTGACAACCTATCAGGGAGAGTAAAAGTCATTATTTTTGATTAAAGAGTAACTTAATACCAGACTGAAAGGCAGTGTGTCCTTTCCCTCTCTGGTTGAGAGTTTGGAATGTTTTGAACTGTAACCACCCCAAACGGTGATGTCACGGTGTACTGACCACCTGACCACCCTGAGTACACATATTGAATATCACTGCACCAAGTTATTCTGTTTTTTCTGAGTCTTGAAGGTAATGGCCTGCATGTTTATTCACTATTCCTCATATTATCATGTGCTATAGTAACACAGTTAACAGTACATACTATGTAAGTGAGATGTGGTGTTAGTAGTTTGGTTAAGAAGGATGTCTTACCTTCACAGCCAAAATACTTCTTTTTCTGCAGCAGGAAGTATCCATCCTTACAGGTTTCACATGCATGTCCGCATGCATAAGGCTTACAGTAACACTGTCCACTTTTCTAAACAAACAGACAATCAGGAGAATATTAGATAAACAAAATACATGTTAATAAATCATGGCTGAGCCATTCAGTCAAAACACTATATGATAACTGTCTAATCTGAATCACAATTTGGCCAGATCCCGACCGACTTTACTGTCTTTCAGAGGTTGTAGCAGCATCTCAAATTAATCTTCAGGTTTCCAGCTTTCAGATGATGTACACCACTTCTATGTGAAATATACAGTTGACCTGCTATCTCCCCCTAAATACCCCGTCTCCCCTAAAATAAGACAAAAACAGCCCTATGGCGGGTCTCTTAGGGTTAATAAATGTGCATCAGTCACTGCAGGTAATAATGAAATACTCACCTGTTCACACTCTCCAACACCACTCAGAGTCCCCTTCACATCACACCGACACTCTGGTATGAGACAGAGAGACAGAAAGAGAGGGGAGAGGTTATGAAAGGATAAAGGGGGATCTACAGTGAATAGACTCTGATTACAGGATTTTGTCACTTTCATGGGTGAAACACGACGGCACAAAACCCCACAATCTTCAGAGATCTGCACATCAAAGGTCCAGGGGAGCTTTACTGCCATGGCTTGCTTTCAACACAGTGAAAAAAACTTCCCCTTAATGTCCGGCCACAGTCAACCAGAGGCATTCTTAGGATATTAAAAGCTCTTTTTCCCCCTCGTCATGTGTCTTCAAGCAGCGCGGTAGTGACAACATTCTTGTTCTGTAACATTAGACAGGTATCTGGACAAAGCCCGAAGCTGTTCCCTCACCGGCTGGATAATGGGAGCCACCTTCCCAAAACTAAGCATTTTCAGAGGATTAGGACAGAGTTATTTTTTTGTAGAGGTGAAGTCCAGAGGTATTGTTTTTAATGGGTACTCATTACTGCAAAGTCACAGCATGAAAGCTCACAGGTTCACTTGCAGCTCCTTTATTTATGTGTTATTCCTCTGACAGCTCCCCTCTGAGGGACAGGAAGGCAGATCCGGTCTTGTTGACAGGAGAAATGTTGACATATCCTCTGGGTAAGAGAGGCCAAGACCCTTATCAGTGCCTTGTCAGATTGCTACTGGTGATTTAATACAGTGGGAAAAAACGAGGTCAGTGATCGGAACTAATACTCCTGGACAGAAAAATGGAACTGGGGCAAATCTGGCTGACAGGAGGTCAACTAAGTATTTCCTTTTTTCTTAATTTCTTACACTGTTTACAAATTGACGTCAATAATAGTTTTCCACTCACTTACCTACACAGCCACCAGAGTTGTCTGTAGCCAGACTCCAGTAGAGAGATTTACATCTGTCACACAGGGTTCCCTCTACGTTTGCTAGACAGCGGCAGGAGCCCTGAAACCACAGATAAGGAATCTTAGGTGGTTGTTGAAACTGGTAGCTACTATAGAAAGTCAAGTTATATTTGCCTAAAATCTGATTGATTGAAATCAGTTGCAAGTGCCTGCATATTGTGCTGCAGTGCCAGATTTCTGATTGACTGGTAATTTGCAGTTTTTCCTCCTTTCAAACATAGCATATGTTCCAAAATAGAGCAGGAACCGACCTTCCAGAAACTTGTTATTGTTTTACTTCCTCTTCAAAATGGAAGGAAGTCTCCTTTCCTTTATTTTAATTGCATTTACATTTCAGGGAAAAAACACTTCCTTGTAAAAACTCTGCTGGAAGAAGTTTTAGCAGCACAGCTGTGTTATCAGTTATACAGCTTTGAGGTAATGTAAATCCACACCCAAAAGGCTCAGTGCTGGATTTAGACTGTGACCACTTTTGTTATCAAAGCTAATAAAAACATGATCGAAGTTGGGCTTTGCTAGACAAGAAAATTACAGTTTATTCAGAGTGACGTACCGTTTGTGGATCATTGAGCTCAGTTCCTGCTGGGTTACACACACTGATGGGAGCTGGAAGCACAAAATAAATCCACAACAAAGTAAAAAAAAAAAAAAACTTTAGTAAGTCAGCAAATTGTATTTTTACTTTCTGAAGTGCATGGAAGTAAACATGGCTCAAAGTCAAATTGTTTATATTAAGGGGGACTGAGAGAGGACTATCAACACATTAAACAAATTCTATCCTTCAACAATTACACATTGCCGGTGTAGGGCAGTAATGCAAAACTCAGTAACACATTACTGTAATATTACGAGTAGTGTAAGGGATTACAATTTCCAAAACAGGAATTATATTACAGTTACTAATCCAAGTAATGCTGCGTTACCAGAACGCAATTTGTTTTTTGTGCCAGGCAGGCTTATGTTACGATGACGTGAATGCACAGCAGGTCAGTGCATCTTTGCATCGCGTCGAGTTGGACTTTGGTTAAGTTTCAGGTGAATATTGCCTGGAAGCACATGTGACTGTGACCTGAGGGAGAGGAAGAGACAGGCCCGGTTCTACGGGGACGCAATGTTTAATATTTTTGCATCCTCAATTGAAATTTGAATAATAAATGCCAAGCGCAAGGCGGCAGGTCTGGTTGGCCGTCTCCATGCACACCTTCTATTTTGGTTCATGCATGTACAAAATGGCTGGGTGAAGGTGAATATAGATCAGCCTTTTCACTGGTCTCATGGTTGGAAAAGAGGCGATGATACGCCCTGGTAACCGGACGTCTCCTTTAAAAAAGCAGAATATTGAGTTATAACCGACCAGTCTGATGTGTCTAGAGGTCTGTATGGTTATACTGTAGTAGCCTGGTGTCGTTTTCAGGCAATTTAATGAAGGTAAACACAGTGAACGGCCGTGCCTAACGGCACAGCACTCTAGCGTAGCACTTCTCAGCTGCTAACTGCTGCTCCCAATATGACTTAATTTATGATGATGTGGTTACCTGAGCACTGCGGGAACCTGAGTCCAGAGGCACAGCGGTCACACTGCTGGCCCACCACCCCTGGGAGACACAGACACTGACCCGACAGTGGGTTGCATATGCTGCCATATGAGCCTTCCGGTGAACATCGACAGACTGGGGACAGGAAACAAGCTTAAGTATGAACTTCAAATGTAAGTGTTATCATCATTATGGTTAGGTGAATCTGGTATGAAAAAAGGGTTTAAAATGTCTCCTGGTTTTTGTCCAGAATCTGATTTCCTACAGTGATTCTCAGTTGTCTATTCTTGGGAATGTGATTCCCTAGAAGGAAGAAGTCCATATATTTCTCATGCTCCAGCTGTGTGTGAAACGCTGTGTTAGGCAGAATACATAAACAGAAATAAAAGTGGGTGACAACATAGGGTTTTTACGGGATACTGTGGGAGAATGAGCATGTTTGAGAGAAGATGCCACAGTAAGCCCAGTGAAACCAGCAGCAACATTTTTTCCACCAGCACTCAGATCCCATGTCCCCTGTCGTAGTTACAGTGGTGGACGTAGAGGGATCAAAGCCACTCACCAGCACAGTCTGGGTATCCATAGTAGCCTGGTGCACATTCGTCACACTCCTGCCCGGCGTAGTTGGGAAAGCAAATACACTGGCCGCTTGGACTGCACACACTGTCGGCCACACCGCCCCCGTCACAGGCACACGCTGGAGGAAGAGAAAGAGGGTTGTGAGCTGCTGCTTTTGCAAATTTGCACACTTAGACAATCCTGAGGCACCGATCAGACAGAGTGCGTTTTAGCAGCCTGGGGTGGCTTTTGGTAATTGTTTTTAACGACAGTGAAGCGTTTTGTGCGCTGTCTTTTGCGTTGCTGAGCGCCTTGTGTTTTTCCACTCTGTGCGCCTCATGTTTTTACAGGAGCATCTTGAATGTCTCGACTCGAAAAAAATTCAACTCCGAGCAGAAAGCGCCCGGCGTCATTAGCGTTTTTTTCTCATTGTGGTGAATTTTGCTGGATACCTGGAGCTATATGACTTTACCAACCATAGTTACCATGATCTGAGCACCTAACAGCATGCCTGGAGGCAAATCAGTGAGGTATTTCAGATTTTGTGTTGTTGTTTTAATTTATTTAAACTGCACTATTAACTATTTGAGCCACGTACGGTTCATGGTCTGTATTAAGGTCATGTTAGCACTCTGGTGGTTGCGTAGCAACAATATAAAATGTAAAGATGCAGCAAACTGCAATAAACGCTCTGTCTGATCGGGCAGTGGGCCTCGTGTTTTCCACCTGCAAAACGTGCTCTGTGTGATCAGGGCCTCATTCTTCATTAGAATCAAAATAATCAATCATCAATCATTTTATCTGTATAGGACGGCAAGTTTCTTTAAAATTAACATGAAATTGGTTAAAAAATACCTCTATTCATTTATACAAACAGCGTGTAATTGTTAAAATGACATAAGCTGATGATAAAATAAAATAGACTCTGTTGGTCTGGGCTTCTCAGGAAGGTCATGTTAGAGCTTCTGGGTTAAAGTTTCAAAAGTCTTAAGCTTAGAGTTTAAAATGGCCAAATACATAGCGCTGCTTGAAGTGTACTTGCTCCAGAAACTAGTGCAAGCAGGTTCATGCAAACAAAGGAGCACTTTTGTGTAACAATAAAGCACAAGCTTGCTGGACGAACTTTTAAAAGTCTTGGCACACCAAGCCTGTAACTGACTGCAATGCCGTCTTTGTTTACATCTACATTATAACAATCTATTTCCAAATAAAGGTCATGTTTCATAATCATTCAGTTAGACTGAGTGCTCATTGGCATGGTGATTCTTTCTCACATTGGCAGTTCGGGAAGGAGTGGTATCCTGGTGAACAGCGGTCGCACCGCTCCCCCTCCACACCCTGACGGCACAGGCAGCGGCCTGAAGCATCGCACACCCCGTGAGCCGTCCCTCTGTAGTCACATATACACTCTGTGCACAAACACATAAGAAATGTTTATTTGAACAATAAAAGTAAACAAATTAAATCCTAACTAATAGAAATTCAAATGAGTAACCCTGTTGAACCCTGGAGCCAGCTTATAAATGAGCCTGAGCTCTTTCTTTGGTGCAGCAGCTGAATAACAGGGAATGACAAATACTTCCGCCAGTTGTATTCTCATATTGTGGCACACAGTGGTACGGCTACACTGGTGCCCACGTCTTGCCAAGCATCCCCTGGTATTGGTATGTGAATAGACTTGGCACTAAGACAGTACAGCAACCAGAGATACTGCTGCCACAGTTTATCTTTGCCCCTAAGCAGCTCCAAAACATTAAAATCAGCTTTTCGAAGGCTGCTGATAAAATTCCTTATCAGTCAGCTCACAAGATGAAAGATACTTTCTTCAGTCAAGTTAAAGGAACATTATTGTTTACATTCTCTGACAAATGATGACAGAGGGTTAAAGGTCTTTGTTTTAATAGAAATGCCATATTAATGAGTTTCCCAGCTCGGAGGAAACCAGAAAAGGGAATTTAGAAGTGGGGCCATAACTAATAATAGATTGGTTAGTTCTCACAGTCCCAACTGACTAATGCTATCCGGAGAGGACAGAGACCACTTGAACTTAGATTCCCACTGACGGACATGATAATTTAAAACCATCAGTGTTTTTCCTCAACAATTGCAAGAGATCTGCTGTCAAGGAGCAGCAGATTTACTCATTCTGACCACAGACTGTGTATAACAAGTGGTTGTATAACATTGGTTTGTGGACTGCCGTTTTGAAGCATCGAGTTCGACATTTTGGCCGTCGCCATCTTGGTTTTTTGTAACCAGAAGGGACAAGAGAAGGTTGGAGCTAATGGTGCCTTCAAATGAAACTTGTGAGCTTGTGTTTACAACATGGGAAGTCGTGTACACAATATGCTTGGTGTTAAAGTGGTTAAGTCGTGAAGAACACCGCTGCTAAGCAACGGCAATATTAACGTTACTGTCGGCGTCTAGAAGCCACAGAGGCTAACAATTTAGCAAGCTAGCAAGTGGGTAACATAATGCAGTAAATGCAAAGGCATAATCAACATTTTCCTCAGACCTATTATAAAATTATGAAGAAAAACAACATACGACTAAAATTACAATATATTAACTTATTATGCACCGAAATGCATAATTTTCATGGCTTTCGCCATTTCTGACAACGTCAACACACATGTCACAACTCGTAAACTCGTCGTTGTGGTCGTGAATACCACAAGAGGGGGCATTACAGGGGCGTGAACACGGTAAACATGACCCCATTTGAAGGCACCATACGTACAACTGAACACTGAATAAGTCATTTATAAGCGACCAAAATGTTACAATTAACAACAACACAACAACAACAGGAACTGAAAACACACTGTGAAAGGGTTAAAGTTGTAAGACGAAAACACTGAAAACACCCAGATCGGACAACACCGTGGTAGCGACCTGACAATCACAAGGTAGCCATGCCTTAAAGCATACCCTGCTTTATGGTCTATTTGACTCTAAATGGGACCATAATTTACTAAATGAACATCATGCTGTATTGAAGAAGACTTGAAACTAGCGACTCTGACCATTAACTCATGTTTACAATGTTTACTGAGGTAAAGTGAGAAGTAGGGTCACTTTCTCATAGACTTCTATACAATCTGACTTCTTTTTGCAACCAGGAGTGGCCCCCTGATGGATATTAGAAATAATGCAAGTTTAAGGCACTTCAGCATTGACTTTGCAAATTTCCCCACTGTGGGACTAATAAAGGAATATCTTATTTTATCTTCACTTTTCAGACCCGGAGGTTGCCCACTGATTCTGACATTACACAAGTATTTTAACCGTACCATTAAACCCAATCATAATATACTGCCAGTTCTGTTTTTATAAGGCCTACAAACATGATCTGACCTTTAGTCGTGCCTGTATACATTAAGCCTTTATTGACCGACCCCTGCCACATGCTCTTAAAATTTAACTCTGCAGAAAAGTCAGACTCAATGATGCCTTCTTACATAGTCCTCTAAAGCCCTTTTTAACAACCTGGGCTGCCTGTAAGTAAATGTGACAAAAAAGTCAAGGACTACCCTGTAAAAGAAGCTCTTCTTCGTTTTTTGTTGCTGTTGTTGTTTTGTTTTAGATACAGTAAATGCAAATGAGAAGAAGCAATAAAAGCAGGTAACATAGCATAGCCGTATAAACACCTCTATAGTAGCACAACATATCAGGCGTAATCAAACTCACGCTGACACCTGGGTGGGCCGAAATAACCCGGAGGGCAAGCGCTGGGCCCTACACAGAGAGAAAGGAAAAAGAATGGAGAAATAAAGAGGATCAGTAATAGCATTTTAAATGATTGTTTAAAGACATCTGTCAAGCTAAATTGTGGTACAAGACACTGAATGATTGAACTTACCCACAATAGGTCCTGCAGGGGATTTGGTGGTTGTCTGGTATACGGGATATCCTGATTGCAAATGACAGACATGAAATTAAGACCTCCACTGACGGGAAACTTTGATCAAGCAAAAACCCCAAGTGTCAACTTTGTTTATCTTAGTGGAGAATTGCTTTTGCTGTAAGATTTTAAATTCACATTTAAAAAACCATAAACAAGCGAACGCAATGCAGTTAGTAAACGCTATTAAAGTAATAGGTCGACATTTTGGGAAATTTGCTCATTCATTTTCTAAATCGACTTTGATCTACTGTATCACACATACTAAATGTAGAAATTTTATACAGTGACTCAAAACAGCAGAGAAGAATCTCTTGAAACCCAGACAGCCTCTTAATGACTGTGTCAGCATGTTTAGACTAGTTCATCAGTGCTAACAGTCTGGAGATGAGAGACACAGTTTTATTAATAACTTCTAGTAATAAATCTGTCTATTACTCATAAAATTACAAGTCTGAATTAATCAGTCTACAATTAATTTCATGTTTATATGACATTAAAAAAAACAATACTCCGGGGGGCAGATTACAAATTTTTGATATTTTTGTGTATTATGACTGTATAAAACAAGCATGAACATTTTAGATGATACCACAGAACAATCAAAGTGGTGGTACAGCAAGGTTATAATAGTTCTGAATGTTCAATTAGTTTTTATTTTATTTTAGTTTGACTTTTCAATTTCATTTCAGTGTGGTTTTAGTTAATAGTTTTAGATTGTGTTTGCTAGTTTTAGTTTTATATATTTATTTTTAGTTTGTTAGTTAGTTTTGTTAGGGTCAGTTATAATGTCTCAGAAGTATGTAGCTACATATACATAAAAAACATGGTTGGAGAACTGTAAATGGCCATCATTTTTAATGTTTAATCTTCGCACTACTTTAGTGAAAAATCTATGTTTCAATGTCACGAGAGATGACGGAAATTCATGCCGTCTCCTTTTTTCGGTAGAGATATATTAGAGCTAAAAAAACTAAAACTGAAATGAATTTACATTTTTATTTTATTTTTATATGTTTTTTAATATCGTTTCAGTTAAGTTTTAGTTTTTCTTAAAGGATACAGTTTTTATTTAGTTTCAGTTTACTAACAATATTTGTCACTGATTATTTTCGTTTAAATTTACTATATAACCCTGGTTTACAGTGAAAAGAATAATTAGGATTAGAGAAATAGAAATGTGAATTTTTACATGGATAGCATGCCTCTCTATGACCCATTATATGGACTAATTGAACTAATTCCTGTTAAATTCAGGTTTTAAAACATAAATGTCCCCTCAGAGAAAACAAGTGACTCTCAGTTATATGTTTATTCATATTCCAGCTGCAGTAAGTTCACCCAGAGACCTTAAAAAGGACTTATTTCAGTCAAAGACCGGAAGAAAACATAATAACTACTCAAAAAGATGACAGATGAAAGACTGGGTGACTTATCTCTACGCCTGGGCAGACTCCTGAGTCTGTAGCCAGATCAGAATGAGATAAGATTGGGAAACTCTACTTTGCGTGTCTATTATCTGAGTCTATTTGTTTTGACCGAGGTTTGGTATGTGGAGTCAATACTGTAGCATGTGCATACATCCTCCTGCATGTAGCCCTGCAGCATTAAAGCCATACTTCTTTGAGTATATAATAATAGGAAGTCCAAAAGAGTTGTATTCTTCCCTCAAGGGGGAAAACTGACAGACCGAAACACAAAAGGCTAAAATAGGGTGAACAGGAAACTGATTCCAGACGTCAAAGAGTGGGTTCAGTTTCACCTGACTGTACCTTGACAAACACAGACACATCATTTCATCAAAGTTTTCTCTGTTATCCATGATTCAAAGGGACACGGGTAAAGGTATATTGGGTATCCAGTATGCGATAAGAGAAAAGAAAACTTACGAATGCACTGCGGGTAGTAATAGTATCCGTCAGCACAGAGATCACAGTTTCCTCCAGCAAACTGTGGCTTGCAGAGACACCTTCCAGACCCCATTTCACAGCCGGCTGTAGTCCTTTCATCACACCTGCAGGCTGGTGGGGTTGCATGTTTTTCTTTCAGTTAACATTTACACACAAATGTGCACAGATGCATCGATGTAGACTAACATGGACATCCATAACACAAACACAGCACAGAATTATTGGTTATAAGGCAAAAATACATTTACTGTAACATAAAATATCAGTAACAAGTAGAGAACACTTTCAACCATCCATCATCTCAAAATGAGAGATCTCAGAAGCAAATAATGATTAATGATTAACTTTACTGACTCGGCTTTTGCCAAAACGAACACCTTCCTCTTCTAAGCTGACTTTAATTGAGTTTGAGGATTTTATGGTTTACTTTTCAAAGCGCTCAGGGCAACCAGTTTAATTCCAGTACTCTCTTATGTCCAAACACAACTGGCAGCTATTTATATGGCGAGGAACAGCCATGGACCATTAAAGTAATGTAAACAAGAGTGGAGCCCAGTTTAGCAATAAGTCAAGCGGTGGTGCCAGTGGTGCTTGTGCAACAGTGCTGTCTCAAACAAGACACTGATGCCTCATTTTGAATACAACACTGTTTTGGCTTCGCTTGTTAGTCATACATACTGCAGGTCAAATACCTACAGGGTGAGATGTTATTTAGCTCCCAAACGTATCTACTGCTGTAGCCTGGAAATTAGACAGATGGCAATGTTCAACCCTAACAAGTTATATTTTCGTAATATGCTTCCATTGCATAAATTAAAGAAAAACTGGTTGCAGAAACTGATTTGAGCTGGTATCTGAAGAATTTCTACTCTCATGTGATTGAAAATTGGGCATTTCAGTGTTACATTAAAGGGAGCATTGGAAAGAGCATAGATGGATACGGCTTCAGTTCCCCATTAGAAAGGATTGTCTGACGGCGAGGTAAAGCGGTGAAAATATTCTAAATATAGCTACAGTATACACTTAAAATGACACTGATTTTTTTAGGTGAGCCTTTCTTTTAGGTGGCTAAAATATGTTTTGCTACTAGTACATTGCTTTGGTTCCGTGCGGTAATTCCTGTCTGCTTCTCCAAACTGGGGGCATGCCGACCGGCATCTACTGTAGGTAATACACTAAGCAACTCACACAACCCCCACTTAAAAACACCCGAACTATCCCTTTAAATCAAGGAAAAATGCAACTCAGCAGAAAACGCAACTCACGTATACATCCTGTGGGAGACTCGGGAGGTACTCCATAAGGCCTGTAGAAACCTTCAAGGCATCGCTCACAGTTCACTCCATCAGTGTTGTGCTAAAGAAGAACACACAAATAATGTGTGAGCCATAACTCCTACATAATATATCAGGGAGACTAGAATGACAAGCACAAGAGTCCTCTTTGCTCTGTAAAGTAGAATATCTCGTTTAAAGGAACAATGTGTTGCATTTCGAGGGATCTATTAGCAGAAATGGAGTATAATATTCATCACTATGTTTTCATTAGTGTATAATCACCTAAAACTAAGAATAGTTGTGTTTTCTTTGGCTTAGATTGAGCCCTTTATATCTACATAGGGAAAGGTGGTTTCGGCCTCACAAAAACAAAATGGTGCAGTATCAAATGCTCGTCAGAGGACTCCATAAAGATACACACAGACAACATGGAATTTTTTTTCGTTTTTTTATACCCTCCACCCTACAACCACCACACAACCACACACAGGAATCAGTTTAGACTTGACATGCATTTCATACCTGGCAGTTGATGCACACTCCTCCTCCGTCGTACCTTCCGAAGGTGTCTAAACTTGCTCCCCTCTTTTCCACCTCTGGGTCGTAATAACAGTCAAAGGCATGGGAGAAACACTGGCAGGCTGAGGAGGAAACCCCCGAGAGACACACACACACACACACACACACACACACACAATTATTCTATATGCCTCAGCAAACCACCTCTCACTCCACCGTCTGTATTTAAGCACCTTAAGCTACTCATTCTCCAAAAAAGGAGTTTTAAGTCTGGTTGAAGAGAAACTATAAAATCCACATTAAACAAGAAGGCACATCCTCTTCCTGTATACCACCCCTGTGTTTCATTAATGTTTATGGTTTATGGTTAGCGTGCATTTCCACTGCATGAGTGCACTGATTAGAGTCTTCTTCATCTTCCTCTCTCTTTTGTGGCTGCTACAAGGTCATTTTTCATGAGGGGGAAATTTGTCAACAGTCCAAAGCAATTAGATTCCAGCTGACAGCGGCTCTGCTGGCTGACTGGATGGCTCGCCGATAAGCTGGCAAGGGGGACTATCTGGTAGGCTGGCGCGGGCCTGGCTAGCCGACTGACTAGCTGGCTAAGCTGACAAACAAAAGCTGTTATCCTGGAGCTAGTTGTCCACTGTGCTGTTCATCATACATACCATATGAGGAATGTCCTCTCAACTCTTCACCGAGGCTCTCTACAATACCATAACAGGGCATCTACAACACGGCTTAAATATCAGAGGCAAGAGGACACTTCAGTCCACTCGGGGGGCCGTAATTCAAGAAGCCAGCAGCTTTGTTTACACACCGAATGAACCATTGTACATGTACACTTACGGAGACACTCGTTGGGGCTGTCAGCGTTTGCAACACGCCACGGCTTCTGGTTAAAGCCCGGGCAGCAGCGGTCACATGACTCACCACAGGTGTTGTGTTGGCACTCACAATGGAGTCTGCAGACAGGAGATGAGACACCTGGATTTAATGATGCACAGATTTTCATTTGCAAGCACAAAACCCCAAAACTTTCTTTAACACTTCATTAATTGATTTTTCCCACTTGGGGGCAGCAAAATAAGCTGTAAACACAGTACTGATATTATTACCTTATTAAGTTGTTATGGCAAACATGTCAGCACATAGCTGCCTATTCATACGGCAGATACAGAGCAACATTAGCATTCATTTGAAGGTGTGTTTCAGACAACCTGATGAATGTAAGTCCAACATTCCCTCTACTTTTAGCTCTGTTTTGGTCTCCACCAACTCCTGAGGGAAATATCTGGATCTTTTGCTGCTAAGTAGCTAGTGCTAACTTTGTCTGTCTGTTGTTTTGTACTGGGCAAATAACATATCAGAGCTTTTTCTTGAAAACAGTGAGACGGAACCAAAACGGTAAAGATGGGGGCCGTAAAACCAAAACAATGAGCTGAAAGAACTCAGCTCAGAGTCGGGTGATAATTCTCTGTGTGTTTGTCACTCCGAGTGACACCTTTCACATTATACATAGTCATTTGATCCATTGTTAATATAAAATATTGATCGGAGCAGTTTTAATGCATACTTTGGGTGTCTCGATGTGGGGTTGTATGAGGTACGCCCCGAACACGGAGAAGCAGACAGGAGTTACCGCACAGAACCAAAGCACTGGTTTGGTGAATCCGAACTAACCAAAGTCACACAGTCACGCAAACTAGCCAATCGAAGCAGCGGTAGACCAGCAACTCCATTGTTCTGCGAGGTAAAATTACTGGGTTTTTTTCGTTGGAGTCTGGTGGCTTTGGTGGGAGCATACTGTAGACAATGGCTTCAGTTCCCTGTCGGAAACTGTATAGCTGTGTCACCGCAAGGTAAACTGGCAAAAATATTCTAAATATAGCATACACTTAAACTGAGGTCTACCTTTCTTTCAGGTGGCTAAAATATGTTTTGCTGCCGGCCCCATTCATGGCAGTACATTGCTTAGCTTCCGTGAGGTAACTCCTGTCTGCTTCTCCCAGCTAGGGGCGCACTGACCGTCATCTACTGTAGGTAATACACTGACTATGGATAAGTACCTCATACAACCCCACTTCAAAACACCCTAACTATCCCTTTAAGCCAATGTTGAGATTCATTTAAAATGGCCAAGTTGCTAGCAAACAATAAAACACAATGAAGAATCCATGAATGCAATCTTCTGTTGTTTAGCTGCTGTTCAGAATACAGAGGACAACGGTGATTCAAAGCAGCACTTTATCACACATCTTGCCCTTTTACCAACTGTTTACAAAGTCACAGCCAGTAAACAGAGTAACTACAATAATCTGAATGAGTCAATGTAGGCTACAAACATATGAGGTAATTGTCCTTCCTCAGAAACAATTCACTATCAATGAAATCACTAAATCAGTCAGCATCTCTGTGGTCTTTGCCTCTATGTTTTCAGCATTAGGTCATCTCAGTACACTGTTTATACACAGGAGCCCATTGTAGAAAAAGACCGTTCAGCTCTGTTAATGATTGAACAACTGAAATGGATTTACTGGTTGAAGTTATACTTCAAACTTAACTTTTGAAATGTTTATAAGGTAGCAGTTATAATTAATGACTGATGAAACTCGCTTCAACCTGAGCGTTCTACAAAAAAGTGTCAAATATGTATAGCATTGCTTAAGGTGAAGAGCATTACTTACTTGTGTGGGTTGTCCTGGTTACGCCCCCCATCACACACCTGTGCATGCCCATTACAAACGCAGCGTCCACCGATGCTGATGTCTTTGATACTATAGTAATACTGTCAACAAATAGGGAAAATGTTATCACCAGCTACATTTCAAAGTAATTTTCAAAGTAAAATAAAGTAGTGTTATCAGCAACATCACCCACACCAGAACAAATGTCTGACTTTGCTTGGCAGCAGAAGTGAGTCACACATGTTGACTAGTACAAACGATCAGGCTAGTTTTATGGGCTGAATCACAGCATTATAAAAAAGAGATAAGATAAGACTCAACAGCTGACATTGCTGATTTATTCTCAGTATGTCAAATAAAGACAAATTAATGAGCTGTTTTGGACATGAACCCTGAGGAGACATTTCTGGAATTCAAGTGATTTACTTTATACAATTTCAATAAAGCTTTGTTACAGGATATCTGAAGTCACTACTTAAACATAAAACAAGAAAGATTTAGCCTCATTACGCTGACGCTACAGTTATTTATTGACATATATTCTGCTGCTGTAAGGAGAAGTGCCCTATTATGCACCTGCAGCCTGGTGGAGCTGTCCAAGCCAGTCCTAGCTGTCTCTACCAAAGGAATTACCCTGATGATTGGACAGACAGATCTGGCGTGAGGCCCTGACAAGGATGAATGTGTGAGCAGGAGGCAGCAGGTTTGTGTCAGCAAAAAGGAAGCTGGAGGGTAGGTGGTGCAGAGTTGTAAATGTGGCTTGCCCAAATGGGAGACAAGCGTCTGCCAGCATGACACCTTTGTGTGAGCTCGTACAGTATGAGCCTCACCCTGCGTGTGACGGTGGGATCTCTATGGGCCTTGGAGATCAGGTGGCCCAGCAGGGTGCTGGTGCGGAGGAAGCGCAGGCGGATGTTGGTGGCCTTTGTGAAGTCTCGCAGCACTGGCGAGTAGGTGAAGTTTTTGGAACCCGGACGACCGTTGACCAGAGACACCACGATCTGGACAACACAAATGTATTTATTTCACAAGGTAGTTTTTGATACCTCTTAAAATTAAGCAACTTTGGTCTTCCAAGAACTTAATATGATATTTCACCTCTCCGTTCTCCAGAGGGAGGATCCGTGAGTATTCAGTGGTGCAGAGCTGGTCATCATCATGCACTATACGAGAATTGGGCTGCTTTCCAAACTTTTCAATACACTCACGCTTTGAATCTGCCAAAAAAAAAATAAAATGAATGAAAAGCCTTTTAACCTGTCACCCAATATTCCATTCATTTTTTATTTTAATGTAAAGACAATAATATTATCACATGGATGACTTCTATAAAGCTATTCTCTATCGACAATTAATATAATACACCAATACCTAGATAATGAAACATTGACAATTGTTGTGTTCAGGTGCTTGCATGATATTTAAGAGTGAGCTGCCAAAATACCTTGTATTTACAGATCAAATCAAATTCAGAAGGCAGCGAACAAGCAGCATGTTAAATTAGGGCTGCAAAAAACGATTATTTTCATTATTGATTAATCTGACGATTATTTTCTAGATTAATTGATCAATCATTTGGTCTATAAAATATCAGAAACTGATGAAAAATATCCATCCCAGTTTCAAAGATATATAATATGATATAAAACAGAGAAAAGCAGGAAATCTCCATATTTGAAGGCTGAAAAGAGCATTTTCTGCCATTTTGCATTAAAAATTACTTTAATGATTAATCGCTTATCAAAATAGTTGGTGATTATATTTCTATCGATCGACTAATCAATTAGCCGACTAATCATTGCAGATCTATGATAAATTGATTCATATATATGAGAATAAGTAAAATATGTAATATGTGACATTTCTTGCATTAAAGGTGCAGTGTGTTGGATCTGGCAGTATCTAGCGGTGAGGTGAGGAGATTGCAACCAACTGAAGCCTCTCGGGTGTGCCAAGTGTGTTGGAGAGCTACTGTGGCCAACGAGAAAACGCGAATGGTCCTCCCTAGAGCCATTTGGAGCAGAGCCAGTGCGTAGAGTGTGTGTATGTGGGGAGTGAGGGGTGAAGCAAGAGAGAGAGAGCGGCGGCGGGAGCGAGTAACATTATCGACTCCGGCCCAAGCAGGAAAAGTTAACAGAGTTTGGTTTGTCCGTTCTGGGCTACTGTTGAAACATGGTGGAGCAACGTGGCGGACTCCGTAGAGAGGAGACCCGCTCCCTATGTAGATATAAACGGCTCATTCGAAGGTAACGAAAAAACAATTGTTATTTTCAGGTGATTATACACTAAAGGATACATACTTATCAATATTATATTCCATTTCTGCCAATAGATCAACCTCATTGTTACACACTGGTCCTTTAATATGTGGGTTTTTGTACTATTGTTAATCGGACAATTACAGGAAGAGTAACATCCAATTACGGAGAATCCTGAGAGTTTATAAAGAAGTGGAGTCTGTGCATGAACGTGAATTTTGGATCAAGTAAAAATGAGGACAAAGAGAAACTCAGATATTGTAAATCTGATGAGTCACAGCTGTGTCTGCTGGCAATCTGTGTGCACAGGTGCCTCCTGGATATTATTAGCCAACTCAGCAAATCAAGAGTATGTATTCAGGTATGAAGTTCAGGTACTTTGGAAATGGTATGACATTACAGGCCTAGTGATTAAGTCAGAAATGTACTGCATGCCACCACTTGCTACATTCTACACAAAGTCTACCCCCAAAGCATTAAAGTTTTAAGTCTGACATTCATCCTGGAATTCATTCAAAGTTATTAAATGTTCTGTTGTTGGTTTTGATTTCCTCTTTTTTTCACACAACCAAAAAAAACCAAACACTTCCTGTCTTAAATTCTTAAGCAAGCTGATCAGTGTGTCGGGATTAAATGTGCGCTAGCAAACAAATTTTAATCCATCTTCACAATGGGTCTTTTTCAGAGTAGACATTTTGACTTGTCATGGCAGGAATGACACAGGCGTAATTAATAACGATAATAATGGCTACATTCCTCTCAGCGGTGCCAGTTCCGGGGCCCTGGTACTCCACATGATGGATCTCTGGCATGGCTTAGCGGGCCATTGTTAGTTACACCTGTTCATTTCCTTATACAGAGTCGAAATGTCTGCCATGAAAAAGGCCCATTTTCAAACAAAATCTGCTAATTATGATTTAACAACTGTTTATTACGAAGACAAGATAATCCTCCGACAGGATTCTGTTAATGAATGGTTGCTGCTGTTGTGTTTTTGTGCTGTACTTCTTAAGAATCACTTTCCAATCTCTTTCTGTGTATTCCAAACACACCATCTGAAGAGTAAACCTGCTACCAGGTGCAATAAACAAAAAGTGTCAAAGCTTTCGTCAAGCGGGGATCACTATGGAATTATACAGTCGACGAATAGCAGACATTTATTTACGTAAGGGATAATGTACAGCGAGCTGGTCATCGTTGTGAAATAAACCCTGACAGGGCGATGCTGCACCCCGACACAGAGGAGTCTTGAGTCGCCCTGAAGGGGTTTCTTTCACAACAATGACCCGCTAGCTGTACATTATCCTGCTTATTACAAGGCTACTTACTTAAGAAATCAATAATTTCACACAAAAACGGTCCACCAGAGTCTGACATCAAAACTGCGTCCATAGCAACGGTCTGCTATAAATAGCATAAATAAATAAATAACAGACCGTAGAACGCTGTGATTGACAAACCAGAATCGAGTATTCAACAAAGCCGTGTTATGAAAGATCTCTTGGGGAATACCAAGCACATGACCGGAGCACAGCCAATAGGAACGCTCTCTCTCTGAAGTGGCCTGTGATTGGTCAAAGTCTTCCGTCACGGGCAGAATTTTTAAAGGCTGAAAACAGAGCCATGAGGAGGTGCAGAAGTCTAGTTTTCTCTCAGAACACTTGAATTACAATATGCTGAAAGGTTATTATGGAATTTTTGGAAAAATTGTTGCCTACTGAAGCTTTAATGTAAAAAAAATTATTATTTTTCAAGAGGGTTCAGGAACGGTGGTGAAAAGAGTTAGTCTGGAGCCTTGCTGTCAATTATAGTTCTTAGAAAGAAAATCGAAATCGGCGGCCCAGTGAAGCTCTCATTCCAGATTTACTATATTTACGGGACTGGCAGGTTTTATGTGTAAATAACTGATTTCCTGTCCATAATCTGACCAACAACACCATTGGGAAATTCAACCTTAATGTTTCAACATGTGATTCATAGCAAAATTAATGATGCAGCAGGCAGGAAGCACACAATAAATACAATAAAACGTTGCAAAATGACAATAACATGGGAACTTACGTGCAAAATATTGCCAGGGGATGAAGGTCCTCCCGTTGTCCACAGAGCGCTCCAGCACCCAGAGGTCAGGTCGAGGTGAATTAGCAAACTTGAGGAGGACGTACGCCACATGGAAGAGCTGAAAACCAGAACACAAAGAGCAGGCTAAACAAAAAGCAGTCACTGCTCTGAACGGATTTCGGCATTATGTTGTAGTTTCCTGTGCTCTACTTGCTCTATCAAGTCAGGCCCCAGTCTTGGCCGGCAGCTCTGACTCTTATTTCCTTTCTTGTGAAAGCCGGGGCACAACCTCAGCATGGTTGTTATATCTCTGCAAACAATCGCCACGGAACTAATTTAATGAGGATTTAACCATCACACTGAATCAAGGCCAAGGCCTCCTGCTCTCAGCTTTTATTCTTGCAGCTTGACTTCATCTGTATCTGTGTGGCCGTACAGCAAAGTACAAACAATTCACCAACATTTTGTCAGCATGGAGTCAATAAAAGTGGTGCAGGTGCAGCCGGGTTAGTGAAAAGACGTCAGCTAAGCCCACATGATCCACGTCTGTTCTCTGAACTCTCCTATCTCCACCTTTCATCAGAATATACAGTCCATACAAGGGCGGAAAATGACGCCAGTGATTGTTTCTGCCAACACTGAGCTTTCTGTCAGGCTCAGAGAGCAGTACGTTTCCTTTGCAGTTCATCAACATCCTCATCAAGCCCCAAAAGCGGGCGACTTCAGCTTGATTGAACATTGTACAATGGAAAGGTAATTTGTGATAGTCAAAGCTCTCTTTGTTATGGTCTGGCGTGGACTTGGCGTGGCTTGGAATTTAAACCCTGTGACACCAACCTGCACGTGACACATGCAGTGTCAACAAAAAGCCTCCTACACCTACCACCTACCAACCTACACCTGAGCACCACACCCCCTGTCTTGTTTCTGTAAGCCTGAAACACAGTTTATCTCCGTGCAATTTCAGTGCTGGCATGGATCCTAAAGCAACATTTAACATGTTTCAAAAGCAGGGTACTGTAGGCATATTTGCTAAACCTATGGTACCTGCCCTAGGGATTGAAGTGATGAATGAAAACCAAAATAGTGTGTGCTATTGAAATAAAAGACATATCTACAGACTGTCTTCTCTTTGAGAGGGATGAAGGCAGGCCCACACTCGTCTAGCATCCCTCAGCGCCTTGCTGGAAACCCCGGCGGGCATTTGAAACATTCAAGTTGCTGTCTCTCCTTGCGTGAGGCAGGGAGCTATGCTAACACTCATATCAAAGCAAAGTAAAGAGTCATGGACTGTGTCTAGAAGGATACGCAATTATCTTGATGGATTTCTCCCGCCAACCCTGAAACGTAAAGGCCCGAAGTTCAAGTAGCTCTTAGGTTGATGGATTGTGAGAGAATTCAGGGGTCAGCTGGGGAACTGTCTGGCCTTTCTCTCTGAAAACTGTCAAAAATCCATAACAACAAAAGCCTAAATCATTAGGTTGCAAATAGCCCTTTTGACTGCCATTTAATCACTATTGTCATTGAGCAAAACAGTCAATCTGTAAGTAAATAAAATAGCTTCGAAAGCATCTTTCTGACCTCAACTTTGGATGGGGTGTGTCTTGAAATTAATCAGAAAACACTTCCACCCACATGCAACAGGATGTGCAAAAAAGGGTTAGGATGCACGCCACACAAACAAAACGTGGGCCGTCATCCAGCTAAAAGCAGAAGCAAGGCTTTTCCAGAGGAGCTGCCTTCTATCAATACGCTGGTTCTGCTGAGGAACAGGAGGATGTTTAGTTCACACGGGCTGTGATGACATCAAGGGAGGGCAGGAGAGTGAGATGGGGGGAGGGTAATGAGGGTAGGGGTGGCTAGAGACGTCCTGGCTGGCATGCGGACCCATCTCAGATTCCAAACATAGCGCCACATTCCCCTTCCCTCCTAATGCCCCCAGAGCAGAGCATGCCACTGCTTTCAGGAACCTGTCACAGAGAGCAATGCACAGCAGTGAAAATCTTCTCCACCACTTGTCATCATGGGTACAGACAACTACAAGAGATTCTCTTGTTTCCCAAGAAGAATAACAATGTCCTTTACCACTCAAAAAATTCCGTTCCAGTTCTGCTGCAGTTAGTTACAATATGAGTGTGTTCTCTGGAGATTTGTGGGGTGTTTCAGCACACATTTTTTTCAGAATGGGTGAAGTTTTACCTCGTGCATAGCGAATAGAGCTGGCTATCATTAGAAATACTGATGCCGATATGATAACTACGAATCAGACAAAAGCATTTTGTGCCAACCTTCAGTACCTAATGGACATTTCAGTCAGCACTAAAAACATACTGATGTTTGGTACCTACTGACGAGGAAACAATGGTGATATTGTTCAGTGTTTTGTCCACAGTGCATGCATAAAATTTGTATTACTAAAAAAGTCTTTTTAAAAAAAACTTTAAACTAGGGCTGTCAAAGTTAACTCAATAACGCGTTAACGCAAATTAATTTTAATGCCACTAAATTCTTAACGCATCAACACAACTTGTGATTTTTAGAGTGAAGATACTGGTATCATAATGAAACTAGAAAACCTAAGGAATCCATTGGTACCAACAATGTCATATTAGTTTGTCGCGAAGGAGGATAAATAGCGCTCCAAAGTTACACTAAATTTTGGAGAGGAAAAACTGGCATGGCCATTTTCAAAGGGGTCCCTTGACCTCTGACCTCAAGATATGTGAATGAAAATGGGTTCTATGGGTACCCACGAGTCTCCCCTTTACAGACATGCCCACTTTATGATAATCACATGCAGTTTGGGGCAACTATTTTGTATGCCAAATGCAGTACCTGTGAGGGTTTCTGGACAATATTTGTCATTGTTTTGTGTTGTTAATTGGTTTCCAATAATAAATATATACATACATTTGCATAAGGCAGCATATTTGTCCACTCCCATGTTGATAAGAGTATTAAATACCTGACAAATCTCCCCTTAAGGTACATTTTGAACAGATAAGAAATGTGCGATTAATTTGTGATTAATCGCAATTAACTATGGACAATCGTGCGATTAATCGCAATTAAATATTTTAATCGATTGATAGACCTACTTTAAACTTAATTTTACCATAAAAAAACGAAATAGGCAATCCAACCACCTCTGCTTATTTACTCTCAATCCTGTGGAAACTGTTTAAATTCTGTGATCCATAGAGTAATGTAAACCTCATGCATCCAACTTTACTTAATTCTCATCCAGCCTGACTGTGGTGGTGCCATTCACCGTGGTATCTAACAACGACTTGATGCCAGTAACTGAGTGATGGTGAGAAGAATCCTCCGGAAACAAACCCAGTGAGAAACAGACAGCGTGATCTTGGAAGACAGCAGGGCCTGTCCTGGCACGGCTTTGCTTAATTTCAGGCCTGTCTCTCCAACTGTGTCCTGCCAGTCTAAACACACACTCTTGAAATATGTCCAGCACCTACGTATTGTTTGCAAGGAGCATGAAATATGGTGATGGCATGCTAAGCAGACCAGCGCAGGATTGCAATGGCGTACAAAGACATGAAACAGATTGACAAGCTTGTGGCAAAAACACTTGGAACAACACTTGAGCGGAGCCATCCTCTGCCCCTCCCTGCATCTGTAGCCTCAGACAAGAGTGCCATGCCAGGAGGTTTAGTGTAGGAGGCTGTGGGTGGGTGTCAAAAAGGTCAGAGGTTGAGCTGTGACAGGTACGGACTGTTTGACACCTACCCTCTCGGCCTCCTCGCCCCATCTCAAATTCCTGACCCTGACCCCCTATAATAGTGTCACATATACAAGGTATAAAGTATCCAGACCTCCTCTAACCTTCCAATTATCACAACAGGGCAACACAGCCAACCAAGTCCCTCATGACCAAACACCATTTTAACAACAGCATATTAACATTTTCCCTTTCTCAATACACGTGTTGCAACGTGTAAATGCATTTTGACAAAACATACACAATCACACGAAAACACACTCCTAAATCCCTGACATGTCATGCCCACTGGGTGTTTGTGTGTGTGTGTTATTATTTCTGGATTATTGACCCCTGATAGTTAATGCCTCATTTGTGTGTGTGACCACACTTGCCAATAGGGTTGGGGGAAAAAAATCAATACGGCATACTATCACGATATTTTGCGTGGCAATATTGTATCAATACAGGGACGTCAAGTACCGATCTTTTATCATATAAACTATTATAGGTTGTAGCAGGCTCAGTCTTAAAGCTAGAGTGAAGATACTGGTATCATATCAACTGGAATCGATTGGTACCATGTTAGCTTGTCGGGAAGAATGCGACAAAACGCTCCAAAGTTACGCTAAATTTTGGCGCGGCGCAAGCCATTGAGAATAATGTGTTTCAGAGGGCAGTGGTGTTGTTGTCGCGTTCAGTGGGTGTGAGATGGAGAAAAAAATGGAGATTACTAAGAGAAAGAAATACTTAAGCAGGGGCAAAAAAAATTAATGAATAAAAACCGATAAATATTAGTTTATGCCAGAGATTCACGCAACTTCATGCCAGAGGGGCAAATTATTCTGTATTCTTTCCTGAGAATTAAAAATTAAATTAAAAGTAGGCCTATATAACAAAAAATGCTGTTGCAGTACACTTATGATCTTGCCATTTTCATTCTTTAAAAGTCACCAGAATGTAGGAAACAAAGTGCTTGGTTTCGAAATCCTCCCTATTTTTGAAGTCTCAAGGTTGGCAAGTATATGTGTGACAGCTCAAGAGTGATAAATGTGCACCCTTAACTGTGAACCGCAGCAGCACTGCTTCACTTCATACATGCCTACGCTTCAGGTAATACAGCTGTGGAGCAGTGTTTCATACTCACAGAAATATATCAAAGATCTAAAAAAAGAAAAGGCCAGATTGCGTGACCTTTTGCCAGTTGCTTCTGCTGCCGTGCCTGCCACGTGGATCTCTTCGATCATAATCTCTTTGTGTTAATCAAATGAAGTGTACTGTAAAATGGACTGGTTATGAATTTCTCACAGCCTTCTCAATCAGAAACTATAATGCCTGCAACAAGTATTGCTCCTTTATTTCATAATCCATGTATTTGATATTCTAATTAGAGATGTCAGATACCAGTTTTCCATCTCGCTACCGATTCCGATACCTGAACTTGCGTATCGACCGATACTGAGCACAAATCCGATACCAGTGCGTTCCAAAAATATATATATTATTTAAGGCTGTCAAAGTTAACGAGATAATAACGTGTTAACGCAAAATCGTTTTAACGCCACTAATTTCTTTAACGCATTAACGCAATTGATCTTTCGGAGGTTGTATCGGGTTTTAAAGCTAGAGAAAAGATACTGGCAATCATATGAAACTAGAAAACCTAAGGAATCCATTGGTAACAACCATGGCATACTAGCTTGTCGCGAAGGAGGCTAAATAACGCTTGAAACTTCCGCTAAATTTTGGCGAGGAAAAACTGTAATGGCCATTTTCAAAGGGGTGAAAACGGGTTCTATGGGTACCCACCAGTCTCCCCTTTACAGACATGCCCACTTTATGATAATCACATGCAGTCATAGTCAAGTCAGCACACTGACACACTGACAGCTGTTGTTGCCTGTTGGGGCTTGAGTTTACCATGTTATGATTTGAGCATATTATTTATGCTAGATGCAGTACCTAGCAGGTTTCTGGACAATATTTGTCATTGTTTTGTGTTGTTAATTAATTTACAATAATAAATATATACATACATTTGCATAAAGCAGCATATTTGCCCACTCACAAATCTCCCTTTAAGGTACATTTTGAACAGAAAAAAAAAAGTGCGATATTTTAATCGATTGACAGCCCTAGTATTGATACTTCGATATTTTTGATAACACTACTTGCCGATACCCGATCCTGCATTTTAGGCTGTATTGGAACAAGTCAAATTCTAATTTTATTGCATTGCTCTAATAGCAGGTGCGGTATGCGACCATGTGAAGACGAGATGTGTAGACACAGTTCATAATATCTAAACCTTATATCTAATTTCATCTGATGTTAAACAGGCAGGAGATGTAAGATAGAAATCTTACATCAATAAGTACATTTTCAGCAAGTGCAGTCAAGAAGCAGATATTGAATATCCTAATCCCAAATTCCAACCAAAGGGCGCCGCAGATCCAAGAGGACTAAATCTACAGTGAGATCAGAACCTTTGACAGAAAGAGGCCATCTGATGCCTCTGAGATCAGAGGAATGCAATTCACAGGAGAGGAGGCATCACCTTCTGTTGGAGTGGATCAGCCCTGCCAGACAGAGCATACTGCAGCCCAGTGGGGTGGAGCAGTTGGCCTCCAGCTTGTAACAATGCAATGTACAACTGTTTGTCTGTGTGCAACAGGTGGGCGGCGGTGGAGGGGGAGAGGGGTAGTCTGGTGTATTTTTCTCTGTCTCCATGACAGAATTAGTTATATGGTGACAAAGACAAGTTGGCGAACTGTAGGTGTAACAGAAAACATACAGTATATGCAAGTTTCTACTTGTTAGCAATCTTCACATTGTAAAAGCCTGAGCTGCAGCTGCTCAAGAAATGTCTGTTTGTTTTTCTGCGTCGAACACTACACATTTGCCAACTTATGAAATGTCATTATTAACCTTAAGAGTTCAAAATGGGCGATAACATGAATTATTCAGCATCAATTGTTCGCAATACTCTCTCTCAATTAAATTATGAATCTTTGTTACAATTGGTTCAAGACCAAAAAAATATTTTTTACTCAAAAACATTGGAAGTTTTTGGAAGCACAGAATATTATAGGATTAAAGACTGCAATGTTTCAGTACAATATGTGGGAAACTATTGCAACATGATACGCAGTATTTCCTTCCACCTCTTGCATATGGGTGCATGACTATTCATGAAACAGCCCTATCAAATGGGTCCAAGAAAATCTCCTGCTCTCTAACACATCCCATTGCATCAATGCCTGCGTCACCTCAGACCACTGATTAGCATTTCCACGTATGAACTGATGACAAAGGCCTTGAAATGGTGAATAGATCCCATGTTAACCCCCACAAGCTTTTCCACATCTGCGCTCCAGATTTAGGAGGAGCTGCAGTCCAACAGTGAGCCGTGCTGCCAGACTGCTCTACTGCTAACTAGCACGATGTGGCTGATAGCGGAGTAGTAAATAGCTGCTGGGTTGGCCTGGCGCCTCAGGCAGCCCGGCTAAAGACAGGTACTTACATCACCTCCATCGTCACCACAGCAATAGGGACATATCTGACAGCCAATCTTGTCTCTAGGGTCGGACAGAGCCAGCTGCACTGGATGAGCAAATCTTTATTGCCAAGCATATACAACAAGATAAAATAGATTTTCAACAGCAATTGAATCTCTTCTTTGTCTCGGATTACATATTCAAAACACACGGCACCTCAATTAGGTTTATAGCCTCTACATATTTGCTAACCACCTGTTTTGGAGGGATGCAGCAACTAGGGATGCACTAATCCGAGTTTTTCAGTCCCGATACCGATACGATACCTGGGCTTTGGGTGTCTGCGGATACCGAGTACCGATCAGATACCAGTGTTTAATTTATAAGCTGTATGACTCACTGTGTGGAAGTGACTGGGATCATTCTTAGATGTGTAAGGCAACATCAGGCTTTGTAAAACAAAATGTAACAAAAAAATACATAGATTTAAATTTACTGAATTGTTATTTATTATTAGAATAATAAATCGTGCACCAGCTAAATTAACAGGAATTACAATTCAAGTATAAACTTTTTAATGCAGCAACAAATTGGTCAAAATTTAAACAGGGAATAAAATTCCAGTATATAATGTAAAGTATAAAGTATATAAACATAGAATTGAATAGATAAGACTATTTGGCCCGAAATCCGACATCAGTATTGGTGCATCTCTAGCAGCTCATCAAGATCATACGTGCATGCAAGCATCAAGCATGGTTGTATCTGAATGTCTACTCAGTAAGAGTGCAAAAAACAAGGGAAAGTGGAATGTTTTCAGTCTGAGACTTGTGTGTTTTCTGTTTAAGTACTTTCTCACCACCAAATTACACCACCTCTCCTTTTCCATCCATCTATTGAGTGAAAAAAGAGGGCCAGGTCACTTTCAGAGAGGCTTTAAGAGAACCAAACCTTTGTGAGAGTGTGAGAGCACAGAAAGGATGTCACACAATACCGCCTGGAAAGATTCTAACACAAAAGGGGGCGACGGCTGCAAATAAAACATTCAAACCAACGTCGGTGGGAGGTGGACCCCTGAGAGAGTGGATTAGGTTCCAGGGGAATGTCTCTAAAATTGAGTTCTTGGAAGCTTTGTCTCTTGATGACGACTGCCGAAAACATTGCACTAACCTGAACCAGATCAGGTCAATATTCCTGCACTTACTCACATGTCCCCTACAAAGTGAAATATCCAATATCATAGCAAATAACCTATAAATCACAGACAAACAACAAGATATTCTGCAATCGCTACATTTAAAGTCACAAAACCACCACATCATCAACACAATTAACAACTGTCACCTACAGAAATAATCCAAAACCTTAACTTTCATATAAAAATGCCAGTTAAAGCCCTTGAACATCAATCCAACAACTAATAAGAACTCCATTTAAGCCAATAACGTCCGATGTTCATTCAGTGACTGACGCTGACCAATCAAAAGCAGGTCAGTCTCATCAGAAGGGAGACAGACAGCAGTAAGCCCTGGTATGTTTGCCTCACATGGTCTACTCTGGGCTCACTCAGGCAGATAAGCACATGTGGTCAGGGCTCCTAAAATACATTCCCCAGAAAAAAGGAGTGACTGGCCGGCTGTCTGATATGTGCTGTAAATGTTTACCAGAACAATGGCTTGCCTACTGTGCTCTGTAAATAGTTTAACAAGGGTAAAAGTTCCTGGAAAAGTAGCCAGTATTTCGGTGGGCACAGATGTGGAATAAATCTATAATGGGATGAACAAGAAGTCTTTTACTTTTTCTTGACAAATGGCTAATGGTGAAGAGATCAACACATACAAGGCAAAAGCTGTTTTTGTGAAAATCAATTAAGATATGATCTTTGCTCCCACAAATGTCTTCTTAGCTCAAAATCACCCATTTTGGGCCAATTACTCTAGAAGTAAACAAGCTATTTATGCCAAACACCGTCTTTATCTCTACAGAGGCCAACTGAGGATTATTGAGGTCATTTCCTGACTCAAGGTGGATTTGTCACGGGTCACGGGTCAAAAGCCAAGAAGTCACAAAAACAGGGAGCAGTTAACCTGCTTGCATTGGCCTGTCTGAGAAACGGGGCTTATTGAGAGGAGATTTCTGAGCTGGAGGCGATCGTGTCACTAGAAGCACTCAGTCTTTGGGCTGGTTAATGAAAGTCGCACCAAGATTTGAAGATAAATCGCTTGGATGAAAACAAGACTAAGAGTCTACAGCCCTGCTAGCGGCTCTGTGAGTCTGTACTTAAGCACAGTGGAGCTTTAAGCTAAATGCTAACATCAGCATGCAAACATGCTCACAATGACAATACAAACGTGCTGATGTTTAGCAGGTATAATGTTCACCATGTTCACCATCTTAGCTTAGCATGTTAGCATGCTAATATTTGCTAATAGCACTAAACACAAAGAGGTGGCTGATGGGAATGTCATTAGTTTTTAGTCATAAACCAAAGAATTGGACAAATTTAACTTTTGATCTGATGATGGTGCTAAATAAAAAGTCAGGGGATAACCAAAGTTATTACAATTCATCCTGAGGGGGACATGAATGTCTGTACCAAAAATCCCTCCAATAACTGTTGAGACATTTGTCTAAAACTCAAAAATGTCAACCTCATGGTGGTGCTAGAGGTAAAGTCAGCGGATTAACAGAGTCAGTGGGATTCATCCTCTGGGGACCATGCATATTTGTACAAAATTTAATGGCAATTCATCCAACAGTTTTTAAGATACTTTAGTGTGGACCAAAGTGGTAGACCAAGACCAGACCAGACCGACATTGCCATCCCTAGTAGAGTTGGTCCGATACCGATACCAGTATTGTAAATGCCTCCGATACAGCCTACAATGCTGGATCGGGTATCTGCGGGTATGTTTCTATTGATGTCATATAATTTATTAGCACATTTACGCTACACAGGAACAACAACAACACGTGTTACTCGCTACAAATTTCGTTGTACCATGTACAATGACAATAAAGCTTTCTAGTCTATTCTACCCGATCTGTACATCCTGCCCGATCTGTAGGCTACTGCGCATGTGCAACTCTCAACAGAGATGAAAAAGTAGTGAGATGGCTCACTTGTTAGATACTTCCATCATCAGCTCTGTAAAAAACGATTGCTGCGTCCGAAATCGATGCGCAGTACCGATCAGGCAGGTGCTATCAGATTTAGTTATTCTTCCTCTTTTTTTTCTCTGTTCATTTTCAGTCATGGCTGACTGGCAAACTACAGCATATAATAAAAGAAAGTTCTATGGCATTCATTCTCTGTGGAGAACCTGAGTCAGGCCATACAACAATGATAGCAATCACATACAGAGATAGTAGTACACAGCAGTTAAAAATATATTTGTTTTTAACGCATTGGTTCAGGTATCGGAATCGGGAAGGAAAATATGGTATCGGAACATCTCTAATCCCTAGATCCATACCGCTAGCATGGCTAAATAATTAAAAGGTTTTCTTTCTGCTCATTATTTGTATTTTATACCCAGTTTTGGTGTAATTTCTCTGCTAAAATATTGAGTTCATTGACATAGTATAGTCTAGCTTTAACTTGTTAGGCCTTGCTTCAAACAATCCTCTATACAGAAAAACCGGAAACAGCTCTGTTCTGTCAAAAAGGCCTCTCTCATTGAACCTCACCATTTTAACATAAACATCAACTGTGCCGTTATCTAATATATCTACTGAGAGCTATACAGACAACAGTAGAACAGCCACCTGCGTTGGTCTTGAAAGAAACCACAGAACCCATTCAGCTGGGTCTCGCCCACATAGTTCATTCAACACATCATTCATCCTGTGGATTTGAAAAAGAAATCTACAAAGCTATCAAAGCCTCACATGGAACAGTCAAACAGCAACTTGACAGCTCTAATTCATGAGATTACATAGGGTGGAATAAAACACTTATTTAAACTCAGGAAAACTCAAACCCAAATCGTAACCTAGCAACCTTTATCACTAAGTGATATTGTATTCGTATTATGTGATTCTTCCCTCTAAATTTAGGCTTTTTTCTTCCATTTATAGAGGAGTGCTTGAATGCTGAGTTCGTTGATTCAATACACCAGAGGTTGCAAAGCTGCCAACTGATAAATGTATTAGTAAATCATAGTTAATCATGGGTTAATCACAAATCTGGCTCCCACATGCCAGATAGTCATTTTTTCTGCTGCGTACACAGAAGATCTGAGTGCTAAAACAACCGTATGGCATGCGGTGGTGGCAGGTGAGCACTGTTTACACTCTTGGTGGTTGCATCAGATGCGATGAAGAGAAAAATGTGTGTGACAGGTGTGTGTGTGTGGTTGAAGTGGTGGTGTTGTAGTGAGGGAGGGCAGGGTGTTGTGCGGCTGGTAGACCCCATCAGAGATCTAGCCACGCTTTTTTTAGCGCACCATAATACAATAATGCTACTTTCCCGGCTCCCAAATAAACTGAGCATTACCACGTATTAGCGTCTGACGTCCCTACAGGCCCTGCATGTGTCCATCCACTTGTAAGTGTGGACTATATTTAGCCGTGTAGGGTCTTTGCTCAGCTCGGTCTGCCCTAAAAATAGAGATAGAAAAGCCCACAGCCATTGTCTGACACGGTGCCCACTGGGAGCCAAAGATGTAACACGTGTGGAGAGGAGCTCTTTTGTTGCTCTCTTTTTGAAGTCTACTCCAGAACTGCAAAACCCTCCTTACACAAGAGCCTCCACCTGTACTCTTCCAATCTGATTTTACATCCTTCTGATCCTTAATCCAGAGAAAGAATTCCTCTCTTTTCCTCACAGTAGATAATTGAGCGTGAGGTGCAATTTTATGGGCTGCGAGCCAAACTCCTTCCACAGACACGGGTCATGATGGAAGCGTATTCGCTGGAGCCAAAGGGGCGTGAATCTGATTACTGGCGAGCATCCAGCTGCAGGACATTATTCACATGATCACTGCTGGCTGAGGTGATGAAGCTCAAACTGAAGACATACTTAGGAATATTTGTGAATGAAACACTGAGTCAAACAACTTTCTTCCAAGCATATCCAAAACAAAGAAGCAGCAGCAAAACAAAGCAGTGAAGAAGAATATGGTGCAAATGACATCACTCATCTCACACCAGCAGAGCAATGACCAAGGCAGAAAACGTTCCTTCTCTTCCCTCTGTAACATCCAGGTGCTATATTTTACTGTCACCACACAGCAATCTTCATTCAAACTGCAGGTAGCAGCAGGCACAGCCGTTCATAGCAGAGTAAGGTATGATAATCTCACCTGCCCAAGGTCCAGGGTAACGTTCACCTCGTTGTAGCCCAGTCCCCTGGAGAGAGGAGGGCTTTGCCACCAGCGCTCTGTCCCATCGACGGCGTGGGTCACCGGGTGGGCTATGTTTGGGTCGACGGAGTTGCAGTAGTCACAGAACTGACCCTAAATGGTGTCAGATTGTTGGTATTCAGTGACAAACACACCCAGATAGTTGCAGAAAGCCACATGCAGGATTTATAATAGAGGCAGGCACTGTAAAATGACCAACTAAATACTGCAACCCAAAAGCAAATCTTAAGTTTTGACACAGGATTTGGATGTCCATGTCAAACTGCTGTAATGTAAGGCCTTCAGGAGAACTCCTGAGGGGACAATACAACTTTTGAAAGGCCATTTCCTTTAGAAAAATCAAATACAATGGTATAAGCATATTTCTGGCAGTTGTACAACTTGGCTATTGAGCTTTTAAAAAGACCCAGAAAACATTTTTAAGGGACTATATTCATAAAAACAGCTAAATATAGGCCCACTTTCTGTCAATAGTTAGGCTACATATGGAATGTAACTTACTGTTCACTTTATGTATCCAGCCACAATGTAATTTCCTATTGCAGTGTCTGTGTATAGTTGTTATTCAGTTTTTACGCACGGACCGAAAAGCTTTAGTGAGATCGCATCCAGCTGTTTTTCTTACCTGTATGTTTTGTGTAGGAGGTCCGATGTTCGGTCCTCCGACAAGCTTACAGTATAACTCGTGTCTCGGTGTCCCAGCCTCATCCTGGCCGCAGGTTGCCGTGGCAGATATACCGGACACATCGGCGAGGTTGAAATACGGAGGACTCAAATTAAAACCCGTTAGAGTTCCTTGTCCATCTGCATCCCTGAAAAGTGTTATTAAAAAGGTAGAAAATAGAGCGAGGAGATGAGCTCCTCTCATCCCTCTCGCCATGTTCCACGTTAGAGAGATCCCCCTCCGCAGCAGCGTGCAGGTCTTCTTGTCATCTATAGATCTCCATGAAATGCGCCCAAAGGGGGCTGCTGCGCGAGTTACGCGCGAGGCTCTTTCAGTATAGGACTACACGTCCGCTAGTGTCAGTGACAAAGCTTTAAGATGCTCCTCTAACTGTTGAAGGTGTGCTCTCTTTCCGCCGCATGTTTCCAAACTAAACAACGACGCTGCAGCTTTCCGTCTTCCTAAAACCAAACCGTGCGCCACACCGGAGCTATCAGGTGTCAGGCTGTCGATGGGTCGGAGCTCTAATCTACTGAGTGGGGCCAAAGGTCTCCTATCACAGTTTACACTGCTTTTTCCCAGCAGCACCTCTTTTGTCCCTTTTTATTTTTTCTTGTAACATGAAAAATCTCAAGTTTTAAAAAATATATATATACATAGGCCTAAAGCGTATTTTACGCGCATATAGAAATTTTTTTTTTTGTATCCCATATTTTACAATCATCCTTCAAGGCATATGATAATGTAAAATAGACACTGTATTATTATAGTCACAGTGAGAAGTATTCTGTAAATTTCAAAGGCGATTTGAACTGGCTGCCACTTGTGCAAATACAAAAAAAAAAATGATGGAGTTGGATTATGAAATTAAATGAAATTGTCTGGCCATAATGATAAATATGGAAGATGGTTAAGAAGGCTTCTAATACAGTGTAATCTATATTTTTTTATTGATAAGCAACATCTTATTTATATAATTTGATATATGTTTTGATATGAAAGTATAGTATTACCTCTTATAGCCGGATCAGAGGAGCCCCAAACCTGTGAAGCACCCCACCAGGTCGTTGATGCTTCTACAGTGATCTTGGGGTGACCTCTAGTGGAGAAAAACAGGCATCACAGGAAAGTCATCAGTGAAGTGGATTTTTCTTATCACGCACATGCACAGTACCGATGTCTCCGGTTTACGTCACTTGGCCTCTTGAAAGAAGAGCTACTGTATTGTGTTACAACTAAAACGACTCTTTTTTTTCCTGTCCTACTTTATTCTCATCTCGTTGTTGGTTTATTTCTACCGTTCCCAAAATGACTCCTCTCAGTGAAAGATAATAAGCGTAATTGTGAGCCAGCTGTTTCTATTTGGGTCATTAATACAGGCTCAGCAACTTGTCTTTTGAGACTTGCATGACAACAATTAGGCTCTTGGCATCGTGACTCAGTGGCAGGAGGAGGCAGCATCGTTGCCATTCCTTCTAACTGGGCAGGCTGCTTTCTTCAACGCATGTGTCAGCGCTGACGGACGGAGGGAGTGATAAGCAAACAGGAAACTTGTTGTGCGGTGACATAAACGAAACAAGACTCTGCTGGGGGATCGCGGTTTTCAATCTGTTGTGTTTTTGATTCTCACAGGACTCCGCATGGAGCCAACAAATCTACAGGTAGGATGAATAACTTTATTTAAGACTGGAAGCTGTGTCGATGTTGTGAAGGGTAACAAGTGTAGTAAAGGAACAAACACCGAGTGTATTCCTCCCTGTACGCCACCTGACAGGTTTCATTTTGACAAAAAGCTTAATTTGGATTCAGTTAAAGTATGTCTTAAGGTATTGTGTGCTTCATCAAAATAGCTGTTTATTAAACTATAACAGAATAACTGACTGAACTCCTTCATCGACCAAAGATAGTGATTCACATCAAGTCCACAGGTTCCACAGCTGTCTGTCAGATGATTCATTCACAGTTTATTAAATGTCTTAAGCAGGGAATGATGTGACCAAACACAAGGTTCTATCTGTGATCTGATTAGTTTAGAGCTGGTATGCAGTGTAGTTCTAATAGCAGGTGCCCTAAAGGTATACTCTAATAGATGAGGGGAATTCACATAGACCCTCTTGTAATAGCCTATAAATAACTGATTTTCCACTCAATCTGCTAAGGCAGATGCTAAGTAGACAGTTCACTTTGTTTTAAATACACAAAATCACCATATAACTGAAGGTAGTTATAAGATAGTTGCAATTTAGATACTACAATTATTTGGTCACTGGCAGATTTTAACTGACTATAAAATGAATCATGTATTGCATAATTGATTGACCATTTGCTCTATAAAGAGTCAACACTAATTCCGATGAGCAAATATTTGGGACAGACCTTTTTCACAGTTTTGACATTTCGTGGCACAAAAAGCACATGCGTAATTAATAACACTACAAACAACTTCATTTAATTGTGGTAAACCAGTTCCAGGGCCCTACTATTGTGGTGTGAATCACTGGTACACTTTGCCATGATTAATGTTATTAATTACAGTTGTGCTTTTCCTGCAATGACAAGTCAAAACACCTGCTGTGAACAAGGTCTTTTATGACATAATGAATTACTAAAATGACTGGATTATCTGAATTAATTAATTTTCTGTTGATCAACTACTCAATGAGTCGATTCATCATTTCAACATTAGCTCCAGAGCACTTTTATAAATTATTATGATTTGTTTATAATATGGTACTAACTGCCATTTGTATAACAACAAAATTGTATTATACTACTTTTGTTTTGGCTGAAGTAGATTTATGCAGGACACTGAGATGATGTGAACTCACTGAGTTTGAGGTTCCAATAGAGTCTCTGTCATGTGGTGATTTCAATAGAAATAAAAGACATGATAGTATTGGGCGTCTGTGGCTCAGAGGGTAGAGCAGGTCGTCCACCAATTGGAAGGTCGGTGGTTTGATCCCCTGCTGCTCCGGTCACATGTCGATGTAGCATGCCACTTAACCCCTGATTGCTCCCGAAGGCATAGCCATCGGTGTGTGAATGAGTGAATGAGTATTTAGATTAGATCCTGATGGGCAAAGTTGGCACATTCAGTGTGTGAATGGGTGAATGCTGACATGTAGTGTAAAGCGCTTTGAGTAGTCGGAAGACTAGAAAAGCGCTATATAAATGCAAGTCCATTTACCATAGTATTTGAAATATTCCTGCTCTTTCAGAAAGCTATTGCCGTGGCACAGAAGGCCTCAGAGCAAGACCAGGCTGGGAACTATGAGGAGGCCATCCGCTCCTACCAACATGCTGTCAAGTACTTTCTGCACATTGTAAAACGTGCGTCACTACGGCTGGAAAACAAAATGCATCTAATGTCATTAATGAGACATTTCAGGAGTCTGTACAAGAGTGTGCATCATTGTCATTGCCTGACGGACCAATTTGAATCTACAAGTGAAATTACTCAACTATTAATAGTTTTTCTTTGTGCCAATTTTAAGTCCATCCTTATAAATTGTTATAATAGATAGTTTATTAAAATGTTTGTAACAAAATCAACATTACAGAATGCTATCAAATGAATGTTCTCCTTCCCATCAGGTGAACCGCAGGGTAAAGATGGCAACCAGAAGATCAGAGATAAATGTAAACAGTACCTGGACCGAGTGGAAGAACTACAGGAGTACCTAGTGAATAAAGAGGTTGTTACAGAAAATAAATACATAATATTAGGACTGTCCCGAATGCAATTTTTTGGGCTTCGGTGAGAAATATTCGAAGGTATTCGAAGCTTCGCGGCGCGGCTTAGCAGGCTGACGTGTTCTACTGTCTGTCTCCATCTTCCCCGTTTCAGTGCCTGGGACATTGCTGCTGACACACTACTGTACACACACATCTCTACACACAACAAACAGCGATATCCATCGGAGAATAACTAATTATAATTTATGTTTAATATGAATAATGAATAATATTGTGGGATTATTCCTTATTTCATGGGCTATTTGGGGATTTATACTCTATTATTACATACTTATATAAAACAAAGCATTTGAATACTGATTTGGAGGTCGATTACCATGGCAACAGTCAAAGCTTCGAAGCTTCAAAGCATTCGGGTCAGCCCTACATAATATTTGTTTTACAAATATGGATATTATTTTGATGATAAAATCCGACTAATGTCTAAAGTTCACAACAGTGTGGATGTGCTGCAACAAGAGTGGACTTTTACAATTTTTTAAACTTAATTCAAGACT
This sequence comes from Sebastolobus alascanus, assembly GCA_916701645.2. Lineage (NCBI taxonomy): Eukaryota > Metazoa > Chordata > Actinopteri > Perciformes > Sebastidae > Sebastolobus > Sebastolobus alascanus. Next base: position 277,273 of record CAKAOJ020000420.1, on the reverse strand, counting down.
TAGTGCCTGATAGGTGATAAATAATTCATCAGTGGTGGAAGAAGTATTTGTAAGTAAAAGTAGCAATACCACAGTGTAGAAATACTCCGTTACAAGTAAAAGTTCTGCGTTCAAACTCTTACAAAAGTATTAGCATCAAAATATACTGAAAGTACCAAAAGTAAAAGGCACATTTCAGAATCATATATATAATATTATTGGATTATAATTATTAATGCATTAATGTGTTCATCACTTTAATGTTGCAGCTGATAAAGGTGACGATCATTTTAATTACTTCATATACTGCTGGATAGCTGTAGCAGAAAATGGAAGTACAAGTACCTCAAAATTGTGCTTAAGTACCGTACTTGAGTAAATGTAGTTAGTTGCTTTCCACCACTGTAGTAATTCATGTTAGAACGACAGAGTTAATAGTTTATTCATAGTCTGGTAGTGTTTCATTAAACCCATAGACTGTACATAAAGATAAGGGGTATGGGTTTACCACTAACCAGACACCACATAACAAGCCACATGACAAGACAAATAAGAAAAGAAAAATAGTAAAATAAGACTAGAGAAACAGAACTGAAACAAACGGGAGGAAAATATAGTCCCTAATTGATCAAATATCATCACGGTATAGTTTTAAAACGCAATCAATCAATATTATAAAGGTAAAAACGCAGTAATGTCACTGGACTGTACAAGCGATGTACTCTGAACTGTACCGAGGCTACGTCTTGACGTCATTACATTCCGTGAACGCGAGTATCGACTGTTCAATGCGGAAGTTTCCTCCTCGCTCCGACTCGGTAGCGATCTAGGAAAACGAAAACAAGCTTCGTAAAAAACCTCGATTGTCGTTTAAAACAGCTTACTCGTATGGTTCAATTCTAAAGCAGGGTGTTTAAAAGGTTGTTTCCTCACGGCGGCGTCACGGTCGTTTCGATTATTGGACAAGTGATAAAGCCATTATGACTACCAACAATAATTTACAGGTAAGTTGAGCACCGACCCCACGGCTGGATAAAAATGCGTCAATACCCAAACAAAGTTGTTCACAGCTTGGACTAAACTGGAAAAAGTATCCTAGTAGTTGAGAACCGAAACGTCTGGCCTTGTTTTGTTGGCTGGTGTTCGGTTTAAATCCTTCCGACTGTGTAAAAATAGCGTAACATTAGCTGCTAGTTAGCATGGCGAGCTAACTTCGACAGTCGTGAACAACAAAGACTAGCGAAAGGTGACACTGTGGCCCATATTTGTTATAAAGGCTTATGTTCTCCGTGTTTATATGCAGTTGTGGCGACTGATTTATAACACTAGCGTGAGCCTGTTTTGACGAAAAAGACACTTAGCTAGCTAATGGGGATTAACGTTGCTAGCGAGCTAGCGAGCTAACGGGTTTTATTTGGCCTCTTCTGACAAGACGTCAACTTCAAATGGAAAGCAAAAAGTGTTGACGTTATGTTCTGTACAACTTGTGTTACAAGTACAAATTGTGCTATAGTTACATATTATATAGCTACGATGACTAAAAGGAAGAGAAAGGAAGTGCATTCGGATTCAGGCACTCCTACCTCGGGGTGCGTAGTGTCACCACACAGGACAGGTGTAGCATTAAATCTGTCTTCACACATAGCTAGTAGATTACGGTATAGTATACTACGGTAAGTATACTGTATATATGAAGGGTTGCCTGCGACTGGCGTAGTCACTTAAGTATTTGTCAATCTTATTCAGTTAATTTAATAACTTTCCCCCTAACATTTGTTATTTTGTTTAGATGTTTGTTTTGGTTGTTTGATGGTATCTTAACGCTTTCATAATTCAAAGACATTGTCATTAACCTCGCACAGCTGTCTGTTTTTTCTCCATCAATTGTAAAACCTACACCTGTTAATATAACATTGTTGTGTGTCTGTTATTTTAGAAAGCCATCGATCTTGCCAGCAAGGCGGCTCAGGAGGATAAAGCTCAGAAATACGAGGAGGCTCTGCGTCTTTACCAGGCTGCTGTCCAGTACTTCCTCCATGTGGTGAAATGTAAGGCTTAAAACAGCACATTGGCATTAAGTGTACAGTGTCCACACAGTCTGATACTCGCAGCTGTTAGCCACAACAGGAATCACAATCTGATGATAATCCGTCTTGTCATAGCCTTCATATCTCTCAAAATGACATGCAAGCTATTCTTTCTGTACACTGTCACAGCAGTGGTAATAGCATTTTAGCGTTCTGTTCATTATTCTTGCTAAGAAGAGAGTGATGTGTCTTTTAGGAACAAATACTCAAACCTGATATCATTTTTGTGTTCCTTTTTTGTTTTGTTGTTATTCCTGACAGATGAAGCCCAGAGTGACAAAGCTAAACAGAGCATCCGGGCAAAATGTGCTGAATACCTGGACAGAGCAGAGAAGTTGAAGGAGTATCTAAAGAAGAAAGAAAGTGCTCCTCCCGCTAAGCCTGTCAAAGAGTCACAGTCTGATGACAAAGGGTGTGTTTATGGGTGGTGCAGATGTGATGCAATTCAGACCTTGATGGAAAATCTGTGTTCCTTATAAATAAATACATGTTTGTTTCCAGGAATGAAAGCGATGAAGGTGATGATCCAGAGAAAAAGAAGTTCCAAAATCAACTCTCAGGTTTGTAATATTCCTTTTGTGGACTATTGGGCCTTCTGCAGGCTTTATATTTTTTTAATCTGAACTGAGTTGTCGTAATATTTGTTGATTTCTTGGGAGTTTGTTACATGCATTCTGTCATAATTCAGGCATTAGACTGACTCACTCTAGACTCCTCAGAAATGTAATGTTTTTTTCCCAGGTGCAATTGTTATGGAGAAACCAAACATCAAATGGAGTGACGTTGCTGGTTTAGAGGGAGCAAAGGAGGCACTGAAAGAAGCAGTTATTCTTCCGATCAAATTCCCCCACCTTTTCACGGGTAATTAATCTTAATTAAGAGGAATGATTCCACATTACTTTGCTCTTAATAGACAGAAGCCAACATCTATGTTGGAACAGTCAGAGTGCATTTGATGTTTTTTTGGTGATAATAATATAGCCTAAATTACCTTTTTGCTTGACTGACAGGAAAGAGAACTCCATGGAGAGGGATCTTGCTCTTTGGACCTCCGGGTACAGGAAAGTCCTATCTGGCTAAAGCTGTTGCCACAGAGGCAAACAACTCAACCTTCTTCTCCATCTCCTCATCTGACCTTGTCTCCAAATGGCTGGGAGAGAGTGAAAAGTAAGTCATATTAACGGTAATCCACAAAAGCACGAGTTAAGAATGAAAATATACTGCAGCCAGCAGCACGTTGCTATTTAATTTCTTAAACTTGCTTATTGCTTCCCAGGTTGGTGAAGAATCTTTTTACCCTTGCAAGGGAGCACAAGCCTTCTATCATTTTCATTGACGAGATTGACTCCCTGTGTGGCTCAAGAAGTGAGAACGAGAGTGAGGCTGCTCGCCGTATCAAGACAGAGTTCCTGGTTCAAATGCAGGGTAAGTCTGATGAGCCGAAACAATTGTTTGTAATTACTGAATTATGTGATAAATGAAATGTAGTCTCTCAGTATTGCATGTTAAACGGACCCCAATTTTAGTGTTTCATAGTTTAAAAAATATGAAATATATGTGAAGCAACGTTCTGTATAATGAGTAAACAGCCTTTGAGATCTAAATTGGCATTTCATGTAGAAAATGGATGTTTATGCACTAAGTGAAGCAACCCTTTCAGTTTCTTTCTGCATCCTAGATTTTCACTGGAATCATTGTAGTTAAATAGCATGGGATAGACAGGTGTATCACCATAGAAACTCGGGCTGTGCACAGAAGAAAATTATAGCTGCAGTGGCTGGATGACTAGAAGGTACCTTTTGTGCAATCTTTAAATATTCTCACTACATAAATCCAATGGCAGAACTTTGAGATTAATGTCTTAATGCTTTTTATAGGATTTGTTCCAGAGTAGGGCAGTGGGCAGACTCTCACTCTCTCTTTTCTTCTCCCTGTTCACTTATTTCTAACTGAAGTGTGAACAATTTGAATGTTAAATGAATCACGTGTAGCAGAAAATTGCTGCTCTAGTGTGCTAAACAGAATCAAGCTTTACAGAATGCTGATTCTGGTCACACCCCCAAACTGATGTCAAAGCAGATAATGCTCTCTGACAGGTGAGGGGAAAACACCTGCTGTGAGGTCACTGATTGAGGTGTTGCCGGAAGTGCAACATACTGTGCGTTCCAATACCCACATTACCATACTATTTAGTATTCCAGAAAAAGAATTAGTATGTCCCAATACATAGTATGTCAAATGCAGTAAGCTAAAAATACCAGGCTGTCCTCCTGCATCCGGTCGCATTTTGCAGTGTGCAAGCCAGCGTGCTTTTCTGGCTTTTCTGACATCTGTGCAGCAGATATATGAGCAAGAGGGTCAAACTTCAAGGCGCCGGTTATGACAAGTAGTATGTCCCAATTGTATGCATACTGCATGCGACAGTACAAACTTTGTAAGGGCAGCTGCAGTATGTGCTAAAAGTAAAAAGAAAAAGTATGCGATTTAGAATGCACCCATAGTCTTCAGATGAAAACCTACTGACCGCAAGTTTCATAGACTTCCTTCTTCTATGTGCATACTCAGTTTGCAATAACAGAGTTTCCTGCAGGAACTTGTTCAGTAGTGGTGGTAAGCCACCCAGACCTTGACACATCCTGATCCCATGATCAATTTAGTGTGAAGACAACAGCCTGAACGTTAGCCAAACTCATTAAATATGTGGTACACCTGTGCTCTTTTTCCTAAAGCTTGATATTTAATTTCATAAAAGTGTATTCATTTTTATGAAAATGGTTTTTGATTCAGGTGAGGTGGCACTCGTCCGCAATAAAACACTGTGGGAAACCATTAATACGCAGATTTGCAATAATCTCATTTTGATTCATAATTTTGTAACTTGCACCTAAATGGCCTATTTCTTGTCTGTGTGACTAGCAGTATGTTTCAAAAGTGTTGAACACAAGAAATCTGCTCGTCCCATTTCTGTATTTTGTGGCAGCTGCCCTGAAATGTAACGTGTGGTCACAGATCTATAGAAAGCTGATCGACCGTCATGTGTCAGTGAAAGCACCAGACTATCATTGCATAGATGATGTATTTAAGTGTGTACTTACCCTGACGTTTTCATTTTGCAGGTGTGGGGAATGACAACGAGGGCGTGCTGGTACTTGGGGCAACAAACATCCCATGGACCCTAGACTCTGCCATCAGAAGAAGGTAATTGTTATTACTTGGTGGTGAGAGTTGTTAGAAACCATGTTGTCTTTCACCTTTGCTGACTGTACACCAATAATACTCAGATTTGAGAAGAGGATCTACATCCCGCTGCCCGAAGAGCACGCCCGCTCCTTCATGTTCAAGCTCCATCTGGGCTCGACCCCCAACAGTCTCACCGACAGCGACTTTGTCACTCTGGGCAAGAAGACAGATGGATACTCCGGAGCAGATATCAGTGTCATTGTCAGAGACGCTCTAATGCAGCCTGTTCGAAAGGTCCAGTCAGCAACCCACTTCAAACGGGTACGTCTTTTAAAATACCTGTCTTCGTTTTAGCCTTCAGTGTAACATGTTTTAGTTGAGTAATTGTCACTTTTGTTTCCTTTCTTATATTGTGATTTAAATAAGGTACGAGGTGAATCAAGAACTGACGCCAACATCGTTGTAGATGACCTCTTGACTCCCTGCTCACCTGGCGATCCCAACGCGATTGAAATGACATGGATGGAAGTGCCTGGGGAGAAGCTATTGGAACCTGTAGTAAGCATGGTAAGGATCTAAAAATACTAGATGGTAATATAATTGCATATTTTAATTCTTGCTTTAATATCATATTTCTTTCCTCTTTTCAGCCTGACATGTGTAGGTCTCAGGTCAGCACAAAGCCAACAGTCAATGAACAAGATCTTGGGAAACTGAAAAAATTCACAGAGGACTTTGGACAGGAAGGCTAGGTGGGATGATTGAGCCAGGCCAAACCAAAGCAAAGGAATTGTGATTGTCTCTCTTTACTGTCCTTGTCCCTTTTTTGTCTCTCTCTTTCTCTGTCTCATCATAACCATTCACCAGGCTTCATGGTTTATCATAAGTGGACAAGATTACTGTGTTGTTTTGCCAATTTGATAACCATGCAAAGGGTGGAAGGACCTTGTTTTATTCTGTGTTAACCATTGTCCAAAGAACATTAAAGACTTCCCATAATCCCAGAATCAACACAACATAAAGAGTTTAGAGGGTTGTTTGACTTTAAGACTAAAGTTATTGATTAGCAGAATACCCAAGAAACTTAGGGAAACTAACAGCAGACATACAGAACAATTATTGCAAATAAGGCTAATGAAATCAATATAATTTATTTTCAGTTAGGACTAGCTACTTTCTGGTCAGAATACATCTCACTAGATAAATAAATACCCCTTATGTATTCTCTATTTTATATAAAGAAAACAAGCATTTTATAGTGTATACTGTACTTTGTGGAATATATAAATCTTGGTCTGGGGGAGAGAAGCGGGGCATGAGTTCATAGGATTCGTTGTGGTGAAATATGTCAGTGTTGTCTCAAGGTGTTGGACGTTTAAGAATTTTGAGACAGAGATACTCAGGATGAGAGCTACATTAGACCCTGTGGAAATTTTGGGATTGTTTATCCAGTTTCCCAACAAAGGACAATTGTATTTGTTTACTCATTTGTCATTTGAATTAAAACACGGCTACAAGGGTGGATCACCGATGATGCCAGACCAGCATTATTTTACAATTTTCAAGGACTCAATAGCTTTGAATTGCTTCGTCACTCAGCTCATAGGTTTTTTTTTTCACAACCTACTGTACATATGTTTCATTACTATCCACAAGCTATGCTGGTTATCCTTAATATAAACTGAGAAAAAAAAAAAAAAGCCTTATGTTACGATAAAGTCACATTATGAATTTTGATAAAAACAAGACCGAGTTGGACACTGATGGCTGAGGTGGAGAGAGAGATCATCTTGTATAGTTAATATAGGAATGCATCTCCACTCCAAGCATGAACTATATGTAGCCATGAGTGGCAGTGTGCACCATGTGCCTTCTAGAAAAGCTGCAAGATTATTTTTTATTGGTTTATTTCTAAATTGGTCATCCTGCTTATATATCCAGTGCTTTGTCACTACAACTAAGAAATGTAAGCTCTTTTAGAGGTTGTATTCCACTGTGCTCTTTTGCTCCTAAGGTGTGCACACTATCTCTTTTGAGTTTTGATGGGGAACATCTTATTTTACTGTAAATGTCTATACATATAGCCAACTCTTTTCTTTGTTAAGAGGTCACCCATGCATATGATTTTCTGTTTTTGTTTCCATAATGTAAATAAAAGTTATAGCTACGTCAAAGAAAAGCTGTTTACTTTTTTTGTAACAAATTGACGACTTGTTATTGACACGGAATTTACAATAGAGATGTAACGTTAGGTTCATTAATAAAGGTTTCACAATTTAAAATAGCTAGTTTTTACTGTCTCTCCTCAGTCAACATACCTGGTGGCTAGTTTGGTGGGTGTGAAGCTGAAGCTATTATATGCTAACTGAAACCTGAAAACGGATACGACGAATGAGGAAGCGGGGGCGTTGCATTGTGGGAGTTGCAGTGAATGCACACTCAAGCTGCGTTCAGCTTCCACAGAAATACTGTCGGCTTGAGAACTACAAGTACCAAGTACGACCCGTTAAGCGTCCGTTTACAGTGCACAGTTCGATTTGTTTTGGTTTTATGCAGACTGCGCTTTGTCACGGGAAGCCAAGGTCCACCGCGGTACTTTAACCTGGTCGTTACACATCTTTGACCCGCTGCCAAACCCCCCGAACAACTCCTCCTCCGAGGTCTGTGTTCCGCCACCCCCCTTTCAGGGCCACAGCCTGCCTTCGTAGCTCTGTTATCGGAAACCCCAGAAGCTGGCCTTGCTTAGTTAGCAAACGAGCTAACGATTGCCAGATTTCACCCATGTCCTCTGAAGAAGGGTTGAGCTCGACGTTCACGGATTGGCTTTTCATCAACTCCTGGTGGCTCCTTCTGCCGTTCGTCATGCTTCTTGTAGTCGCCGCGTTCATTGTTGCCTTTGTGTTGCTGTTATACATGATATCGCCTCTTATTAGCCCCAAACCTCTGAAACTGAACGGGGCCCACGTCGTGGTAAGTGCACCGGGGTGCTAAGTAACGGTAGTCAGGCTGACAACGGTAGCTAAGGTCCAGTCAAAGCTTCATAGCTTCATAGCTTTAGGTTCTGAGCTAGCTGCTAGCTGAGTTTTAAAGGTAACGCTGCGGTATGTTATGTCCATTAGAAGTAACGTTATAGCTAATAACCAGCCATAACTTTTTGATTGAAAAAATAATGTATTTTTTGAGTGACTAATTTATATTTATAACGACAGTGAACTGTCAGTAAGTCAACTACGGAGAGCGACACGCCCACATAGTTTAGCGACAATGAGTTAGCGTTAAGTAACGTTATTTATGCTAACGATGACTTCATAGTTCATAAGGTTAACCCAGATAAAACATTTCATTTCAAATTTTATTTCGAACATGCAAAATAATAATAATAATAAAAAAAAGAGAATCATCATACAACAAGTGGACTGCCAGAAAAAAAAGCAGTATCCACATACAATGAAAATCATAAGCAAAATAAATTGTCAAACACTTGCCTTGGTTTACATATTCGAAAAGGAGTGAGAAGAAGTACAAACTTAATGCACTTATCGTTGGTATATATATATATATTTAAAACGAATGCACTCTATTCCGGCTATATATATCCTACCTTCATGAATATTCTATTTTGGTTGAAATTGTTGTACAGAGATTGTAGTTCAATTTAGTTGCTGGTCAACTTTATGGTTACCTCACAGAGGGTTGACCAGCTAAATTTTAGAAACACCTCTCAGTATAAGGCAATACAGTTCAACAGCACCATGAACCCCAGCTTCCAAAATGACAGCTTCAGCAAAAACAGAGCATTACAATTGCAGGCCTGTTGTGATAGATTGCATTAGTTTTAGCTAGAGTAGGGCTGACTCCGAATGCTTCGAAGCTTCGACAGTTGCCATGGTATTCGACCTCCAAATCACAATTCCAATGCTTCATTTTTAAAAAATGTTTTTAAATGTATATACAAGTATGTAATAATAATAATGTAGAAATCCTAAAATAGCCCACGAAATAAGGAATAATCACACAATATTATTCATAGGGATGCACCGATACCGGATCGGATATCGGGCCGATACTGACTCAAATAGCTGAATCGGATATCGGTGTCAATGGTGCCGATCTATTCAATTCAGTTCTATGTTTATATACCATATTAATTATATACTGGAATTTGAATTCCTCATAAGTTTTTTTTTTTTTTTTTTTTTGACCAATTTGTTGCTGCATTAACAAGGTTTACACTTGAATTGTAATTCCTAATATTTTTTTTTACCAATATTACTGGTTTACGATTTATTATTTTGATAATGAATAATTCACTAAATTTATATCTACGCATTTATCTGTTACATTTTGTTTTACGAAGTTAGGACAGCAATGTTTAAATCAAGCCTGATGTTGCCTTACACATAAAAGAATGAGCCCAGTCACTTCCACACAGTGAGGCATAAAGCTTATTAATTGGATCGGTACTTGGTATCGGCCGACACTCAAAGCCCAGGTATCGCTATCGGGACTGAAAAAGTCGGATCGGTGCATTTGGGACAGCCCTAATTAGGTGTACCTAATAAACTTTCAACAGAGTGTAATTTGACCCATTTCATTATGCAGATGTGGTAACACAATAACAGAACTGACTTGCACATATTTATTCACTTCATTAAGTTGCATTATGGAAGCATAATTGCGTTTACCTGCAGCCCGGCCTCTGAGTTGCAGATCAGCAACCCCATATTTGACCTTTGAGTAATTAATCTTCTTACCCTTTGAATTTTCAGGTGACAGGAGGCTCAAGTGGGATTGGGAAAAGCATTGCAATTGAGTGCTACAGGCAAGGAGCATTCATCACTTTGGTGGCACGGGATGAGGTCAGCACACACCACATTCAACCAATCATTCCTCTTGCCTAGTCACGACCTGTTTGTTGTTATAGCCAACTCGTTTGATGTCAAACACAGCAAAATATATTCCAAAGGTTAATTTGCTCCATGTCAGATGATGGATGTGCTCCACTTACATGCTAGATGTATTTTGTGTTAAAACAGTTCGCCTGTGATGTTCTGAAGATTTGACATGTTTTCATTTAGTGAAATTTGATGACTCTTAAGTTTTTATAACATATCAAATATGCACTTTTCCCGTAGGCTAAATTGCTTCTAGCGAAGAAAGAGTTGGAGAAATTTGCCATCAATGACAAACAGGTATGGGTTTAGCATTTATTTAAAGGTACTACATTTTCAGAAGATCCTTGTTATTAATGACACCTGTGGCCGTTAAGTGAACTGCAGTCAGCATCCTGACATCTCTCCACGTCGTCCATTTATTCCTGACAATGGACAGCTCGTCGATCATTATCCCTTACATAATGTTCTGTAATGTTCCTATATTTTATTTGGACCACTGGCTCCATGATACTAACTAGCTTGCAGCTAGCGAATTACTTTATCAGGTACTGCATCAGCAGATCCATGCTGCATAGCTACTGTAAGTTACAGCAAGCTGGCCAACCATAGCTTAAGCACTCAAGACAGTATTTTGCTACATTAGCTGCACACTGTTGGCGCTTTAGGGGAGCTGAAGATAGGTAAGGCACTCGGGAGCGTGCATAAACGTCATATTCTTTGGATTTTCCCAGCAAAACAGTCCTGAGTCCTATACACATAGAAATCAGTCCACAGGCTGTTATAGGCAACTGAGAAAGTCGGGGAAGGTCTCCGTTTTTAAGTTACGTTACAATCCGTACACACATTGGCAATATAAAGCGATTAAATCACATTAATTGTTACATATAGTACCTTTAAATGAAAGATGTAACTTTCAGATATTGTTTTAAAGCACCTGTTATGACTGTATGTGTTCATATAGTGCATAAGAGCTGATGCCATTTTGCATTACATTGCATAAGATCATGTACTATTTCCTTACTCAGGTGGTGCTCTGCATATCAGTGGATGTTTCCAGTGATTATAGCCAGGTGGAAAGTGTGATAAAACAGGTAATGTGACCCTCTTGGCAACAGTGGTACATCTCAGATTCCTTTAATAATTCAGTGCTGAAGTACTGAAGTGGCTTTTTCCTGTCGTGCAGGCTCAAGAGAAGCTGGGGCCTGTTGATATGTTGGTGAACTGTGCTGGATCATCCTATTCTGGAAAGTTTGAGGACGTGGAAGTGGACCGCTTTAAAGTAGGTACCTGGCGAGTGTAGCCAAGACACGGTCATGGTCTTGTTTATGTTCAGAAGTCAATAAGCTACTCTGAACAGTACTAAAACAGTTTTAATAAGAAGTAGAGGAGGTTAAATTCCTAGGTAATACTTTATGCAAATTGCAATGAGCATGTTAGAGAAATTGTGCAACAGTAGTCAGGTTTTGGAATAAGTAGCTACATTTATGCAGCGCTACACTGTGGACAACCTTGTATGTGTGAACTTTGGTCTTGTTGCCAACAGAAACTGATGGAAGTCAACTACCTGGGCAGCGTTTACCCGACACGGGCCGTCATAACCACAATGAAGGAGCGAAGAATGGGCCGCATCATGTTCGTGTCCTCCCAAGCCGGCCAGATCGGCCTGTTTGGATACACTGCCTACTCCCCATCCAAGTTTGCCCTACGTGGCTTGGCAGAGTCGCTGCAGATGGAGGTGAGTTTGTGGACTCTTAAAAGAATAGTTTGGGTGTTTTGAAGTGGGGTTGTATGAGGTACTTATCCATAGTCATTACTACAGTAGACAGTTTTCAAGCCCCCAGACATGAGTTACCACACAGAAGCAAAGTAATGTACTGCTATGGACGGGGCCGGCAACAAAAAAATATTTTAGCTACCTAAAAGAAAGGCCCACCTAAAGAATTCAACATCAGTTTAATATTTTCACTGCTTTACCTTGCCGTCCGACAGGCATTTCCGACGGGGAACTGAAGCCATTGTATCCATCTATGCTCTCGCCAAAGCCACAAGACTCCCATTGAAAAAAAAATTGTTTTATTATACCTCACAGAACAAGGGGGTTGTTGGTCGACCGCTGCCTCGACCGGTTAGTTTGTGCTATTGTGTGACTTTGGTGAATCCAAATTAACCAAAGTCACACAAACGAACTAAAATCACAGTTTTTTTTTCAATGGATCGATTGCAACGATAACTACTTCAGCTCCCGGTTTTTTATATGTTTTGCTGCTGCCTCCGTCCACAGCAATACATTGCTTTGCTTCCATGCGGTAACTCCTGTCTGCTTCTCCAAACTGGGGGAGTGCTGACCATCATCTACTGTAGGTAAGACACTGACTATGGATGTAAGTACCTTGTACAACCCCACTTCAAAAAACCCGAACTATCCCTTTAATGCTTGAATACCCTTTTGCACAGATTTCCACTGTAACCAAGCAAACACGCTGCATTGCAAATCAACTTCACAATGCATCTAGTTAAAGTAATTTAGCTCATTATATTTTTCCACCACATTGCTGCTGAGCTGCTGGTGTCAATTATTATAACAAGGATTCCCAATCTATCAATAGGGGGCATTCATACTTAACTTAATTGCCTTAAGACTTCTTTGTATAAAATGTTGATTGTTATCATCAAGGTCAAATAGTACGACATAATACTTAGAGAGTGTTGCTGTTCTTCTACTCCAGATAAAGCCATACAATATCTATGTGACTGTGGCCTACCCCCCTGACACTGACACTCCAGGATTGGCTGAGGAAAACAAGATGAAGGTAAACATCCCTTTAGCACAATAAACAGTAAGATCATTTCACTTCCTGTTCCCCCCTATGTAAAGCACTTTCTTTTCTCTAACAGCCTCTAGAGACCAAATTGATCTCTGAAACCTCTGGAGTCTGTCAACCAGACCAAGTGGCCAAAATCATTGTTCGGGATGCAGTGGTAAGAAATTCACTTCACCTACCACTGACCCACCATGTTTCTTGTCCAGTATTAAATATCAAAGGGTAACTTCTGTATTTTTCAACCCGGCCCCTATTTTCCCATGTTTTGTGTATAAGTGACTAATGGGTACAACATTTTTTGAAATTGGTCCAGTATTGAGGGATAACACTGTAACGGGCAGCTGCCAAACAAGCTGCGAGGGCAAGTGAGCAGTGTCGAATTCACTAAAAGTGCTCGTTTTTGCTACTGACAGGCTCAGATTGTTATTTTAAGTGTCTGACAACATTATGGAAAGGACCCTACAGAGAAATAAAACGTTTCTCTTACCTTTCTCTTGATCCGGTCTGTTTCGTGATTGTGTTGAAGTCCCGCTCAAGGAGAAGTCTCGTTGTGAAATCTGAATATCCGCATAATCTGGCTCAAACATATCTGGGCGTCCATCGAATTCAAAGACCTCATCCACATTGTCGAAGCCTGTCAAGACAAAAACAAGCGTACAACGTAAATGATGGAGCCAGCTTGCCCTAAAAGCAACATATTGCAGCCCGTGAGCAGCTGCCGTCTACAGCGATCTCACTCAATACTGGAACAATTTCAGAAATTGTTGTCCCTGTTAGTCAGTTAGACACAAAGACATGGGAAAATCATAGACTGTATTTAAGAAGTGGACGTAGTCATCTTGAAGTCACCCATTGCCACCGGTTTGTGGACTGCCATTTTGAAGCCTCGAGCTCGGCATTTTTGCCGTCGCCATGTTGTTTTTTGCAACCATAAGTGACACGAGAGGGCGGCGCTAAATACAACCGAACGCCGAATAACACATTTTCAAACAACCCCAAAAATTATAATGAACTTTCGTGAAGTGAAAACACACTGTGAAAAGGGTTGTATACCGTGGTAGCGACCTGTCAATCATAAGGTAGCCACGCCCTAAAGCATACCCTGCTTTATAGTCTATTTGACTCTAAATAGGCCCATAATTTACTAAATGAACATCATGTTGTATTGAAGAAGACTTGAAATTAGCGATTGAGACCATAAACTCATGTTTACAATGTTTACTGAGGTAATAAATCAAGTGAGAAGTAGGGTCATTTCCTCTTAGACCTCTATACAATCAGACTTCTTTTTGCAACCAGAGGAGTCGCCCCCTGCTGGCTATTAGAACAAATGCAAGTTTAAGGCACTTCCACATTGGCTTCACTTCTCAGACCCGGTGGTAGCCCGCTGGGGAAAATAGGGTCCAGGTTGAAAAATACCGCTGAAGTTACCCTTAAAGTGGATGGATAATCTGTTGTAAATCTACCTGCCTGTTATTTCCTTTGCTCTTGTAGCAGGGGAACTTCAACAGCTCTGTGGGACCCGATGGTTACATGCTATCAGCCCTCACCTGTGGAATGTCACCTGTTACCTCCATCACAGAAGGTCTCCAGCAGGTGAAGCCATGCACATGATATAGTCACATTGGCCACAGTAGTGCTGCTCCAGGACGTTGTTAATATTGTGCAATTTACAAATCCTAACCTCAGTTTATCATCTGTGCAGATTGTTACCATGGGATTATTTCGGACCATCGCCCTCTTCTACCTGGGGAGCTTTGACAGCATTGTGCGTCGCTGCATGATTCAGAGGGAGCAGTCGAAAGCAGCTGATAAGAGGGAGTAACAGCAGCCTTACCTTCTTCACAGCCCAATGCCCCTCGTCCTCCACCACACCCCCCACACCCCCACCCCGTCCCCTCCTCCAGCTGTACAAGTGCACAACCATAGTCGGGAAAAAGACCAAGCTTTGAGTGCATATCAACATATGGGATGAAAGAAAGTGGCAGATGTTTACTCTATGCTTGTCCTCCATAGACTTCAGTCATTTTATTTTTTCTATCCTCTCGGAGCATTCCAGTGACTTTTCAGTTTAATGTGTCCACCTGCTTCTTTTTGTGTGAGCAGCCTTACTTTAAGGGAATGGGGGCAGACTAAACATCCCACAGTCTGGTTTTAAAGTAGGTAGGCTTTGTGGAGCACTGACTAGATATCAGGCCTCCTTGCCTCCACTTGCACAGTGCAGGGTTTTTTTTTTCTGCACAGAGAGGAAAAGCAACAGATAGCCTGTCTTACCGGTTGAGCCAAATATGGCTTTAAGTTCCCTCCCACCAGGGGCTATAGTGAAAACCAGAATGGTAACTCTTAAGCTTTTGTCATTTTGTGTCATGTATCGCAAAGCTAGGTCCACCTTGTAGGAATTTCACAGTTTTCACTAAATAAGGCCCCTTCTTCTCTACCTTTTTCATACCACAAGTCTTTGCAGGCAAAGCACCTTCCCTTTTTGAATGAATAACGTCTGTGTTTGAAACCAGTTGTGACCCTCAGTGTTTTGTTTATGGTGTGTATGTCTGTGTGTGTGTGAGAACCACGCCTAGATGTGTGACAACAGTACTCTTCAATGAGAGAGCATGTGTGATGTTATGTTTTTAAATTTTACTAATGCAAAAATATAATTTCCAGAAAATAATAATATTCAAACATTTTAGACGAAGTGTTGCGGAAAAAGTATTTTTTGGTGAATGAATGTCTGTGTTTTGTGTTTGCTGTGACTGAGCCAAACCCGTGTGGAGAGAAAAGCCATTCGATTTTTATCGTCTCGGGATTAAAACGCACCAAATTATTTTCTTGGCATTCCATTTTATTTCATTGAGAAAGGAAAGCAGGTACTATGGGTTGAAGCCATGAAATCAAAAGACGGAGGGTGGGGGGAAAGATAGCACAGGTAATTTCATTTTTCACCTGTGTATATGACCAAGTTCAATACACTTTTTTCATTAAATATGTGAAAGGAAGCGTATCATTTTTTACATGCAGTTTTGTGTGTCGGTGCACATTTTCAGCGACCCCAGCCAGTCGAGATCCAAGTGGGATCCATAATTTGTTGGGGCGGTGTTAAGTCAGGGCTGGGCAGGACTTGCTGGTTCGAGTCATGTCCCTGCAGGTCTAGTGAGGGCGCTAGAGATTTGTTTTACATAAAGGCCAAAATAGTAGACGGACTGGCATGGAGGTGTTCCTCTGATTTTGACCTTTCTTCACCCTCTCATGCACAGTTGGGACTCTGCAGCTCCCTCAATGACAATATTGATTCCCTCCTTGAAAAACCTTGTGTTTACCACGTTTTTTTTCCATACGTTTTGCATACAGAGGGAGAAAAAGTACAGCGTCGACTCTTGCAAGTCTTCCTTCGGTCCATCACAAAACAGGGAGAATGTACTTTAATACAAAGCCTACAAATCAGAACGTTATTTTTAAATACACCAACATTTGAATGCCAAAATGTGTTAAGACAATTTCTGTAGATGCAATGCATTTATTTGAGATTAATTTCGATGTTGCTGCTGTTGATGTTAGAGCTAGTTTGTTAAAGCTGTGGAGCAGTGTGGGGACCCGTTCTAAGCCTTAAGACGTGACTACTGATGAAGCTAATGCTAGAAGAATGGACCTGTCCACAGAACAATGTGGTTTACCAGTTCATTTAATACTTAATCTTTAATACTTTTCGGTGTAAAATGCCAACTGTTTTTCGTGTATTTTTGTCAATTTCCAGTCTTTGTATGACAAAAAGAAGCCTTACAGAAATCCAAGTCATGAAAGTGAGAATGGATGACTCACGTTTGATGATGTTCTCATTTGAGATTGGTTTAAAAGGCACACTGTCCTGCACTCAAAAGCTTTTCATAATTGTACATCTATTGCTTTCAAATCTTTTACCTTGAGGTAGCAACACATAGTTGATAGAACATGTAGCCCATATAAAAGAAAGTTTTGTTTTAACCTTTAAGCTATGCAAATGAAGCCTATGCTTACAATATGTTTGAACATACAGTCAAGATTTAAGTTCTGTAACCGTCACGCTAGTTTCCCCTTGTTTTAGTGGTGTCATCATCGGATACGTAGAGTATTGAACATGAAAGTCATAACGCACTCTTTAGTTTCATTCTTCTTTCTTTGCTTTTTACTTTTTTTCTGCCAAAAAACTTAACACCTTCACCTTGTGTGCCATTGAAAGAAAATGTGAGAAGTGGAACGTTTCTTTGTCTTATTTTCTTACATGATAAACTAAATAAATAACTGTGAAGAAAACACAAATGCTTCCTAGTCTCCATCTTTTAGTTTTTTGGTGTTTTGGATGTTTGTGGCCTAAGATTTCTTGCTTAATGTCAAGCTTTGTCACAGCCATGTTCCTCCTGTTTTATGCTACTGTATATATGAATGAAGTCTCAGTTCAGTATGAGCGAGTTGGGTCTTATTCAGAAGTTTGATGTTGGCGAGGGCTGCGAGATGAGATTTTAACCTTTCATGAGGACACTTTCCAGAGCAGAAACTCTCTCAGATTTACAGAACAAAAGGATTTTAGATGCTTTGTTTGTCCCACCAGAGAATAAAAAGACTTGCAGGACAGATGGAGACTAGATAGGGACTCAAAAGAACACAGGGAAGTTGTAAACAGGTGCATCAATGTTGTACTGCAGGGTTGGATCTCCATCCACAAGGGGGTGGCTGGACCACATCGAAGCAGAGTGGCACGGTCCTGTGCTCCTCATGAATTAACCAGGATCCTCTTAAGAGCTTTTCTTGCACATGTTTTTGTAAGCAACTAAATGAAGGCTATCTCTGGTTATATTTTTTCCTGGTGAAGTTGTGTGGATTTCAGTTTTTCATGGTTTTTTAAACATGCAATCACAAGAATTTGGGCTATTAATGATTTTTTAGTGCAGTTCTTCTTCATGTGCACTTGGAGTTTCCGAGCGCAGCCAAAGGAATTACTTTGCGTAGCTTACGTCAGGAATACCTCACCAGCAGCACAGGCGGTGGGCAGGGAGCTGCGGAGGAGGAGGAGGAGGAGGAGGAGGAGGATATGAGGAGCAATCGTGGAAGAGGAGTCAGTCCGACCTTGTCTGGCTCACGGTCCCGCGCCTGGTTGTGCGTAAAACGCTGCTAAAATAGTTGGCGGCGTTTAAAGCCCCGTCAGGCGCGTACAACTTCGGCCCCTCATTCATGTTTTTTTATTCGCAACGCATCCACGTCTGTGCACAGGAATAGATCAGCACTACTCCAACCTCTTCCGCATATTGGATTTCAATGCAAAGAGAAGGTCGCCAACGTCCCTCTAAAAGGATTCGGGAAATGAAGACTGCTGCTGACACGGACTCTGTCATTTTTTTGTTTTACTTTTTTAAACGTTTTCCTGAGCAGTTTTGATTAAGGGGGATTTCTTCAACTCACGAAGCATTTTGCTCCCCTGTGGTGGCGTTGCATTGCTTGCATTTGAATACAATCAATCGAGTTTTTTGGATAAGCCTGTGCATTTGTACCGTGCACAAATTCGATCACAATGTATTTAATTTAAGGACGACCCTCTGTAGATAAAAAAAGTGCCAAATCGAGCCGGTATGGCGAACGAGTGTAATCGCAACATTGTGGAAAAGTACATCTGCCATAAACTCTCCAAACGGGGCTACGCGTTTGGATTCGATGATGTCCGGGATGAAGATGCTGCTAATAACGGGTCGATAGTTGTCCCTCCTCCGCCGACTCTGGTCCGCCGGTGCCGTGAACCGAGCGGCACCGGGCCTGACACGGACAGCGTCCCCCTTCTCTGCAAACGGCTCCCCGAGCCCGACCCGACCGCCGCCATCCACAGAGTCCTACGCGAGGCTGGAGACGAACTTGAGAGACTGTACCAGCCGGACTTCACGGAGATGTCGCGGCAGCTGTACCTCACCTCCACCACGGCGCAGCGGAGGTTCGCCGAGGTGATAGACGAACTGTTCCGGGACGGGGTGAACTGGGGCCGGATTATCGCTTTCTTCGAGTTCGGCGGCACGGTGTGCGTGGAGTGCGCCGCCAAGGAGGAGATGACAGCGCAGGTGGACAACATCGCGGAGTGGATGACGGAGTATTTAAATGGACCTCTGAACAGCTGGATACAAGATAACGGGGGATGGGTAGGTCTCGTTCCGTGTGTGGTTGAGCGCTGTGCGGCTGTGTGCCACGGGGGCGCAAAAGTCCTCTTTTGCTCCGGTTGAAGATCAATCAATAAATTCAGCTACTGTATAAATGTTTAATGAGTTAAAAAATGCATTCAGATGTGACTCAATACAACACAACATCGAAACCACATCTGTAGTTGATTAATACCCTCCTATATCTCTAGATGTGCCCATTACGCACGACAGTGAGAACGTTAGACATGGACGGCGTTCTGATTGGATGTTCACGGTGGCTGTTAAACTTATTCGACCAATCACACCGCGTGTTCTGTCACACCTCCCGACGCTCTACATAAATCCCGCCCTGTCCACAGGAGAGCCAGTGGCAGCCGCGCAGCTGTCATGGAGCAGAAGGGATAACCCAGTGTGTGTTCCAGGGGGAATTGAAGCTTATAGAAACAGTATTTAATATATCACAATAGATATAACTTTAAGACAAATTCAACATGTATCTGTATATAAAGCTGCTTAGTGCTCCAGTGATGTGATGTGTTAGGTCATGGTTGTAGTAGGAGGGAGGAGGCCAGACACATGTCAGCAAACAGAAAACTATTGAATTAATGTGTTAAGGCCTCTGGGCATGGCTGGACTCAGCTATCAGGGCCATTTTCTGCACATCTACATGACACATAAACTTCAGGTACTAATGAAGAGAGGCATCTACACTCCACCCTTACCTTGCAATATACATTTTTGCAACAATTCTCCTTTTCTGCAGCCAGTGAAGAGCCTCTTCTGTGCTCCTCACCAGCTATTAAACAAATCTGCCATGAATTAGCCTCTAATTAGCAGAGGTGCCCTTAATGAGAGAGCATAACATTTGTGCAGCTTGGTTATCTTAGCCGGAAGGTATCAGAATTGGGCGTCATCAATGATTCATATTGAACATTTCACCTCAAAGGGAAGGACCATTTAACATTCCCCTTGAGTCTGCCTTGCCCCTGGAGGTGGCAGGTTGTGCCACATTATCAAAGGCAGGCAACAGAGGGAGGGCCCTGCAGGAACGCAGCGTTAATCTGCAGCCGCTGTGTTTAACATACAAGTCCTCTGTGCATCTAGGTTGGAACTCTTTTGTCTGCTTTTCTAGACCTGTGCCTTGAAGCGGGCGCAGGCTGGGCTGCCTGCTCCAGGTCTCTGGAGCCTGTGCCCACAGTACAATAATGTAGGTCATCATAGTCTGTGTTTTCCAGCTGGGCGGAGATGTCTGTGTCTCTGCTGCTCTGCATCCACTCGAGAGACAGAGAGTGCAGTCTTTTAATCCAAAGGATTATTCAGGATTATTTGAAAGCGCATGTTCCCACTTTGGGTCATTTTGGTGGATTTCTGCTCTCAGCACTGAGGAAACTATATCCACATTATTTTGGCTCGAATTAGGCTATAAATCAATTTAATACAGACTATAGCATCGGAGCCTGTGAGCTTCAGCATAGACAGTTAGGAGTCTAACAGACACTGATGTTGATTTATATAATCATTTGAATGCCTGTCAGGTGGGGGATTTCCTGAGGTGTGAGTGTTGTTATTACCTGACATTTAATAACTGACACAGCAGACACAGCGCTTTGTCTGTGCTCTAGATTCGTTTGTGAAATTCAGCTTCTCCTTTTGTTATCGACTTGTGTTTGAAATATAGAAAAGTCACTGCGCCATTCAGCATGTGCCAAAAAGGTTGATTGTAGATACTTTTATCTGGGATGTTTCTTTGGCAACTAACAGTTTGTTGATTCTGTTCTGATGTCGTTCTGAATTATGCATCCACACCCCAAGTAGCTGAGATTTCTTATCAGACATGTACCCTGAGTGGTCTCAGGGCTGTAGCCAGGATTTTAGAGATACTGAGGTAATGTCCCCCCATCCCCAATGCACCCACTTTCAAAAAACTCTGACCAGTGCACCAAAAGAAAAGAAACATGTTTTAATTATTTGGATTTTCATGTGTATTTATTCTTGTCTTCAGTCATATGTTCTGTAAAAAATATTTCCACATATTACACGGCTTTGTTGAATACTCAATTCTGATTGGTCAATCACAGCGTTCTACGGTCTGTTATTTCTTTATAGCAAACTGCTGCTATGTATAACAGACCTCAAAGCCTTCACTGAATCAAATCATGGTCTGGAAATAGTGAATCTCTTTTTCCCTTAGAGTTGTCAAATTCAAATATATTGAGTCTTCATTCTCTGCTCAGGTAGACATTACTCCTCTGTATGTTTACATAGCAAATAGTTGTTTGCTGATATATTAATGATCTTGATATCATATAGAGAACCTTTAATTGTAGGACGTAAACACGTCCCAGTTGCTAAAACAAATTCCCAGAAAAATCGAGGACATGACCTCAATGTCCTCAATGGCTGCCACTGTTTGGATGTAATCTAGAAACCAATCTGTTTTAGTGTGAAAGCTTTTTGTGATGAACCAAATGTGCTACATTTTTATGTCTAATCTGCTCATCTCGGACTTTGCTGAGGGTTTACATCCATTTTGGGGTCACACATTTTCGAGGTTACATATGGGTCAAAAATATTTAGTTCATTTGATCCACCATCTGCCTGGGGTTGGTTGCTTTTGGCTCTGTGAGACTATAACGAGTGTATTCTTTTTCTTAATTGAGTTTACACAGCTTTGACCTAACAATGAAGACAGAATAAACATAGTTATATGTGAGTTTAGACAGGTCGTGTTTATAGTCAGTTACACTGTCCATTGTGTTATTGTATGCAAGAGGTGATTCTTGTGTTTTCCACCAGCCTTAAAACAAAGGTGGGGGCTAATCAACCTATTACTGACATTTTGACATGTGAGAGTGGAAACAGCGTTCTATCAGCCACCCTCTGTTTCCTGTTGTTTTTGAGACAATTTGAGCCCAAAATAGGAGTGCCCACTAATCGTTGTTGAGTCTAGGCATCACTGTCGGTGAGTCAAATACACCTTTAGTTAAACAAAACTATCTGCCCTTTAGACATAAAGCCGTTACTGTATTTGCACAAACCCAGCTGAGGGTGAAATAGCTGCCATTCTGCACTGATTACTTCCCACGCTCCAGGATGTAAAACACTGTCCTTTCATTGTCCCCGACACTCAGTTTTCTCCTCCTGTATAAATCCATCCTTTGTGGTGGCAGAAATTGCACTCATCGGGGGGACGATTGCATTCAGGCTCCAGCCTCACCCACACGTGGTGCACCTGTGTTTATTTACAGGTCCTCTCAGTAAATACCAAGTGATTGAACAAAGTGACAGACTGTGTTCCACTTGTGAAATTACATGCTTGACCTCAGTCATTTGACTGCGGGGGTGGCGCGGAGCGAAATGCCAAAATGTGCTCCGAGGGAAAAACAGCGGTTTCACAACTTTGGAAGGCTAAATGAGACAGCTTCAGATATGATGTTGAAATACATTTCTTTGGTCCAGACTGATATATCTAAACAACTATTGGCTGGATCGCCATGAAATTATGTACAGACATGTATGGTCCACAGAGGGTTAATCCTACTTGATCTAGCGCCACCATCAGGTCTAAATGTTATGGCCAAATACCTGCAAAACAAATGATATCCTCTCAGCGTCAGGTGTACGTTGTGTTTACCGCTGTTTCAGCCCGTTCGCACGAAAAGGCGTATGAATGACACGATAATGCGCAAGACATTTAGTGTGCAATAAGAACGCCTTTCCTACTTTTGGCGTGTCATTTATACGCCATGTATTCTATTGACTGCAATGTTAACAAATAAAAGGCTAGAAAGACCGCTTATGGCGGGAGGGGAAGTAGATGGGTCCAACAAACACTGGACTTTCAACCAAGAGACCATTGCTTTGTCTGTGTTTTGTATGTGACGTTAATGACGTTTGTCACGTGTGTTTTAGTGACGTGTTTTCTGTACTTATGTTACTTTGTTTCAGTACATATTTTACTTAGTTTCGTACTTATTTTAAGCCCAACCATGACATTTTTCCTAAACCTAACTACGTGGTTTTGTTGCCTAAACCTAACTGCGGACGATACTGTAGTTTTGATTCAAGATTCAATAATTCAAATTATTGATTATACAGTGATGTCCACAGTTAGGTTTAGGCAACAAAACCACTTAGGTTTAAGAAAAACGTCATGGTTGAACCTAAAATAAGTATGTTTTGTTGCATGATGTATACATGACATGCGAAAAGCAGCGTACAAATGACACACAAAAAGCCTAAAATGCGTCATGACACTGTAATGTTACGCCTTCCCTTGAGATCAGGTTGGCTGTTAAGCGAAGGTCAGCATGCTAACACGTTACACTAAGATGGCGAACATGATAAACCTGCCTGCTAAACATCAGCATGTTAGCATTGTTCTTGTGAGCATGTTACCATGCTGACATTAGCATTTAGTCCTGTATAGCTAGCATTACTGTGGATGTGTCTTCTTTTCATGTAGTAGACGAGACAAAGGAGTTAAATCACCTGAAAACCTTTTTTTTCTTTTTCTGGAAGTCTCTAACAGCAGGATCAGCTGTCTGAGGAATGCTGCGATCCAGGTGGCCCATTTCTCTGTGTGTCACAGGTGTGTGTGTGTGTGTGTGTGTGTGTGTGTGTGTGTGTGTGTGTGTGTGTGTGTGTGTACGTGTGTAGAAGACAATGTAAGTTGGCTTGGGTTGGGTCCATCCTGTGGGGGATTCCCTGAGCACAATCTGCTAGTCGACGGGTGGGACCTGCATGTTGCTACGGTGTTGCGGGCATCTGGCTGCGCCCCACTCCCCTCTTGTTGAGGCTGAGTGGATCTGGGACAGCGAGGAAGTCATTAATCTCCATATAGGTGACATGTCGGCAGAGTAGAGGGGGAATAAAAACCCCAAACAAACTCACTCACAAAGGAGGCGCATGCAGCCACTTACAGGAAAGCCGAAAAAAATCCCAATGAGATCTCACTTACATCCAATTTGTGTCTCCTAGATGCAACTTCAATCTGTTAAACACAAGTCAATACTAACCTTGGCAACGTTCAGGAGGTGTTCATGGCTATGTTTCCTATGGCTTTCAGCTGTTCTCCCAACAAAGAGAGAGCTACGTTCGAGGAGACATGCTTTTATAACATAATGAGCTCTATATGTCATGATTGATCCATCCGTTCTGAGCCAGAAATCTTCTCTTTTCACTCTGCGTGCTGTCAGTCAGTTGTTTCCCTTTCCCATCTGTTAATTTGTAGTTGTTTATCAGTCTGGCCTCACAAAATTAGAGTGCAAGCTGAACTCCGCTTTCTTGTTTCTAGCAATCAGACAGCGGAATAAACGATTACGCATGCAAATAGGATTTAGGGGTTTTCCCTCCCACCCATCATTTCAAACAGAGAACATAACAACATAATTTCACTGCTGGAGAAGTGAAAAATGTCTGTAACTAAGGCTGAGTTTTGGACAACATTGTTATCTCTTGATGTGGATTCTCAGCTCTGTAGTGGAGACGGCACACCACAAAAGAGCTCAGTGTGGCTAGAAGCAAGCCAAGATTTTCCCCCGTACTGTACCCCTTTTGCTGCGCAGGCCTCGGTCGCTCGCCATCTGCCACTGTGTTTACACCCACCAGCCCGGCAACTGTAATCTCAGAAACATTTCCTACAGACGCAGGCAGCTCTGGGCTGGAACTCTCTGTATTAGTGTGACATGAATACTTTCTTTCAGGAACAGGCCTGAAGTGATCTCAAGTCTCGCTGCTGTCTGGGTCTGTGAGATGCACAAAGACCTTTGTTCCAAATATTCAGTCCTGTGTGTGGAAAGCAGGTTTAATAACCCTTTCTAGTTTAGGTTTAGTTTAGAATGACAATAAAGTAGGGCTGCCCCCTCTTAGTGGTTTAGTCGACTAATCAGTCGTTTTGGATCTTAGTCGACTACGATTTCTTTAGTCGATTAGTAATTTTTTGTTTTTTTTCATGCTGAATGACTTATTTCCAAGAAACTTATGAGCACATCTCTGGTAAACACGAGATTTAAAGTGGTGCTTTTGTGTGATTCTTTGTGGAGAAACTCAGTTTTACAGATCTGTCGAATTAAATCAACTAATCGATTATTCGACAAAATCGTTTGAGTGTTAATCGACTGAGAATTTCTTTGGTCGAGAACAGCCCTGCAATAAAGTGACTACTTTGGTCGATTTTTACTCCTAGATCACTTCTATCTGAATCACTGCCTAAATAAAACTAGTGGTTGACTCTTCGGTACCGATAATGACATAAATTCCATCTTAAAAGGTGCTAAATGTGAGATTGGGAGCATTTCTATTGCCTCCGCACAGCTCTCAACATGGCGACAGCTGAGCCGGCAGTTTGCAGCTAACAGTGCTAACAGCGCTAACAGTGAAAACAATGGCAACAATGCTGACAGAGCAAACAGTGTTTATCTAAGGGGGAACTGGAGGGTATGTGCTACGCTTCTGCAACAGCGCTGTCAGTCGGGGCAGCGTTATCAGCTGTAACTGCCGTATAAGAGCGGTGCAGAGCGGCAGACGTGAGCTAGCCAGTGGGGCATGCTCACATGCACTAAAAGCATGTGTGGCCGGCCCAGCTATGGCAACAAAGCATGGAGAAGCTCTAATTACAACACACACAGAGGGAGAGTAACTTCACTCTCTGCTCAGGTAGACATTACTCCTCTATATCTTTACATAGACAATAGTGGTTTGCTCCTATAATAATGCTCTGGATATTGTATAGAGCAGCTTTAAATACATTTGAAAAGTGGTATAATTTGTCTATCTGTGTCCATGCCTGCATAAATGCCTGCTCTGTGGGCACCGAATGATATTTTTGCCACATGTGATGTTGCCAGACATTTTTGAGTACAATATAACTCTATGACTGTCACAACAGAAAAAAATATATATTTTTGACCTTTCTGTGGCCATTTTAACCAAAAACCAAAGTATATTTATTTACAGCAATGCCTGCTTTGCCTTTTCAGCCTACAGCCTTTCACTACATAGAATAACATACATAAGGTTTTGTTGCAGCTGGATACGGTGGAATGAATAATTTAGGTATTTATTCAAAATTTCAACTGCAATCTTTTATTTTTCTGACAGTAAAATCAAGTCGATCTTCAAACTGCAGACATGTTGTCAGTCTTAATTATAGAAAAGGCTGGCATCATGAAGACACACTGTCTCTAAAAACTAGAATTCACCCCAAACAAAGGATTTTTATGATGTTGCTGAGTGGAATGTAAGGTCAGACATCGAGTTTGATCTCTTTTCAGCTTGACATGACGCTTGTTGCTTTTATGTTATGTTTACGCCATCTTTTACCATTCCACACATGCCGAGCATTTCATGAACACGCCACAAATGTGCACCTTTGTTGTGAATGGAAATCACTTTAACAAGACGGTTAACACAGAAATACAGTTTACTGTTTCTGGAATATAATTCTGGTGCTTTTGTGAGTGCTGTGCCACGACCTCACTTCTCCCCAGAGACCCTCCTCCCAGTCCTGTGTGCTTATTTCTGGGCCTCCTCAGGAGAGGCGGAGGAATGTCTGCTGGGGAGCAGCGACTGTGAATAAATAATGGAGACGACCTGGGTGTTTCTTTCCTGAGTGGCCGCTGAAGGGTGTGTGCGATTTTGTTGTTGGACAATCATGTCAGCTGAGCACGCTTCATTCAGGAACAACTGTAGGCGGTTTGTGTGCTGACGTGTACGGTTTACTTATGTGTTTATTTTGTCTCCTGCAAACCCTCTTTATGTAGGCCTCTGGGGCCATGCGAGCCTACAGATTGGTGTTTGTGAATTCAGCCATATGATTGTGTTTCCTTTTATCGTTTTGCTCAAATCAGTAATCACCTCAACCTGCTGTTTTCCTGTTTCATGAGGGACACGTGCCTGAGCTGTTTAAAAGCACCACTATCCCAGTCAGAACACACACTGATGAATAATATATGGAGCAGATAAACTCGGACACTAAATGGATGTCCCTCAAGTAGAACCCCAAAGGCTGTCTGCGCTCCAGTCGAGAGATTACCTCTTCTTTTTCCCTTCTTTTTTCTCATCCTCTTTCTCCATCTATCTGTCTCTTATTCCACCACCATACTCATTTACACACACACACACACGCGTGCCAAATCCATCCATAAACAACACACTAATACCCTGAGACCTGGCTTCCAGTGTCAGGTAACGCTCCAGATTCCTGAAAAATGCAGGGACATGTGAGAGGCCTCTAAATATAGAAGCGTTACCACCACTGCTCCCGTGTGGTCCTTTTAATTGTCACGTTACACATGAATCCCTGCTCTGTTTGCTTCAGTGCTATCGTCGCGTTCACATCACAAACTCGCCCGCCAATCTGCATGATAAAAAAAAGGTCCCAATGAACCACTTCAGATGGCAGATAAAAGAGTTTTCCACCTTTCCTGTCATGGTGCTGGATAAAGAGGAGCCTACAGAGACGCTAGTTGACTTTGCCACTGGGCACACCCTTGCAAGCTGCGCAGCATATCAATATAGGGCAAGGTTAAATGGTTCCTCCCATTGTCTAGCTACTGTAGATATTTTTGGGACAAGCCCCCAAAAGGGTTTTAAAAGAGATTTGATCTTCTCAATTAATTTCTAGAGAAACAATAGCCGCTGATTGAAATGCAGCTGGGAGTGTCTCATAAATTGCCTCCTTGCTCACAAAGACAGAGCCTGTTGCATGCATAGCATAACCTAAATACTGTAGATGTTAAAGGGCCAGTTCATCCAAATCACAAACACTTACCCCCCATTGACAGTTTTCACTTTCCCTCCCAATATAAAATGTAAACACAGAGGTTTGTATGTTTATGTGTCTGGCCTCTGATCTGAATCTGAATCCTGCTACTCTGTGCTGAGACTCCATACGAAGCAGACACTTTCACTTTGAGATTGTAGCGTCCGTCGTCTGACTATGTATTGATAACACGCCGCTGATACACGAAAATGAACTAAATGGGTTTTATTTCTATTAAAAAAAGCACCAATGTGACACCGGTAACACCGAAAACAATGAGCTAAAGAGACTCAAATGCCCCAGCTGAGACAAACTGCAGCGTTGAGCGATAATTCTCTTTTCAATTCTCATCACTACGAGCGACACCTTTCACATTCCACATTTGATCAATTGTTAAAAATATGGACTGTTGCAGCTTTAAAACCTTCCAAAAGTGAAACTATCTGCATGGCCAGATACCAACAGGGGTAAAAGGGAAAATGTGTTTTTTGTGATTTGGGTGAATCGACCCTTTAACATTTATAGAGTTAATATACGCACACAAGCTGGCAAACACAGAAGCGGATGTGCTGGTGCAAATCAATTATTTGCTGTCCATAAAATGGCTGAGTACACACTCACACGCATATACATACACACATATACCATGGCACATTGGCGTGTACACACAGAAGCGGATGTGGTAGTGTGAATCAATAATGCTGTGTTGTCACATTGACATGTGAGCCATGGCAGGGAGCAGATGGCCCCGGGGTGCCTAGCTTCCTGTTAGCCGTGCCACACACACACACACACACACACACACACACACACACACACACACACACACACACACACACACACACCACCACTACCATCTCCGCTGGGATTTCCCGGTGCAACTAGCCACAGCACTGGCCATTAACAAACAGCATGCCATTATTGGCTCTTCTCTGAAATGCGTACATGCCCTCCAAAAAAAAATGACAACAGCCAGATGATGGTAAATAGATTTCTCTGCCTCGTCCGTGGAGGTCTGGGGTAAATAATTCTCTGCACCCCCTTCCCCAATGTGATATTTGGCAGCAGAGCAAATAGCCCTCAGGAAATCTGATCCGTTTCAGTGGACGCTGAGTGAGGTCAGCCGTTGCTCAGGTATCACTTTGACTACGTGGTATTGATTGAGCATTTCCGATGGTTTGTGTTGGCATCTCTGAGCAAAGACTCAATTAACGCAGTGGCTGTCAACGTCAGGTTGTGTATGAAGGTGATTTATTGAAATTCATGTTGTAGGAAAAGGTGTCTCTGTGGAAAGACCTTGGCGAGATGTTTAAACACTTTTATGCTGACGGCTTTCAGCTGGTGTGTGTGTGTGTGACTCCCGGTAAAGCTCACACAGCACTACCCTGTTGGCAGTCACCTTTGATGGCGACTGATTAGGTTTGAAGTGCACAGAAAAAGGATTCGCCCCTGACGTTTGGAAGATAAAAGCTTTGCCAAGGGAACGCCGCTGCTGCTACCTAGTGTTTCAGGGCAGCGATCAGCGTTCATGAAACTCCGAGCCATCCCGAACTCTTGATGTCCTCCCAAACCTACAACCAAATCCTGTCAGCGTGCTGCGGTGAACAGACATTTTGTTGCTGTCACAGATAACCACCGCTGTTTTTTAAGAGGACGACTACTGCATGCTTCTTTCCTCCGACAGGGATATCTCGCCGGCAGGGGCTTACCCAGCATTGCCATGGTGTTATATTACATCAATTTCACTGGGTCTACTCTGAAGGCGTGCTGCCTTTAATTGGTTGTTGGGCTGTCATTACAACTTCAAATAATGACAGATACTTCAAAGAAAACAGGGAGGATTGGAAACAGGAGAAACGACAGTGATTCCTTTTCTTCTTAGGTATTTTGTTTAGCATTTTTGGTATTTTCTTTGACAATACAGTTATGCTTTATGCCTGTATGTTCTAAGGATGCAGTCATCTTGTGACTTATGTCAGAGCAAATTTTTTATGATGCCTGGATTCAGTTATGTCAGGCGCCATTTCACTTCGTAGGAGTGTTAACTGTGACATGTCTAGACGAGCAAATCTAACCGCCAGACGTTTAATCAACTCTGCAAATTGACCTATAAATTGCTTCATTTATCTTTCACAGTTTGTGGTGAACAAGCTGTAAAAAAAGAAAGAAGAGCCCAAAATAAGAATGCATTTTCTCTTGTCTATGCTATATATATGTAAAAAGACCTTTGATTATCAGCTAGCTTTGCAAACTCATTTTCTGATACCACCCAATCTATCACTACAGGCACTCAGACCCCTTGACCTTCAATGTTTCCAGATTTGAATTAGTCCACATTCCTGTACTCCAGTGAGGACAGTGGGTTAAAAAATATTCCTGGATGAAATGACTACACTTCACAGGTGTCTTTGATCAGGAGGTGAGGCTAACCGGGTTGAGGAGGAGGAGGAGGAGAGATGGAAGGGCAAGCAAGTAGAGGAGGCTTCTATAAACAGTCCAGTCCTTCTTACTGCCACATGTGCTGCAGCCAGGTCGAGCCTGCTGAGGTAATTACTGTGGATGGTTGGGAAAGTACGATCAGGCCACCAGGGTTGAAAGACCAAAGCAAAATGGAGCCAGTAGAGCGAACGGCTTTGATTTAATTGGAGTTCATGCTGTTAGGAGAGAGTTGGAGAAGTAGGAGTAGATTAGTTCACTCCACAGAAATTTATAGAGCGAACTTGGATAAAGTTGCCTGTTAAAGTCATCTGACTCAACAATCATCTGATTCTCAGCTGATCCATCTGCTGACTTAGAAAGTACAGGAATGTGCTCGTGAAACACCCACAGGGGCATTACATAGCACAAAAGTACAAATAAAAAATAACCTTTTTAACAGCCCCAGCTCAATATACAGTATGTTTCCTGTATGATTTAAAGGGGGCATAGCATGCTCATTGTCAGGTTCATAGTTGTATTTTGGGTTTCTACTAGAACATGTTTACATGCTTTAATGTTCGAAAACACATTATTTTTCTCATACTGTCTGTCTGAATATACCTGTATTCACACTCTGTCTGAAATACTCCGTTTTAGGGCCTGTCTCTTTCAGACCCCCTCCTGAAAAAGCCCAGTCTGCTCTGATTGGCTTGGGAGAAAAATATGGTGCACCTTTGCAAAAGTAGTTGGTCGTGTCTAGGAGATAATTTGCAAATTGCGAAAACTTGCAAAAACTCTCGCGAGACTCGCTGCCCGACGACCTATCCTAACCTTAACCATTCAAGATCAATGCCTAACCTTAACCATCTCCCGAGAGAATTTGCAGGTTACCTTCTAGACACGACCAAAGTCGTTCTCAAGTAGTTCTCAAGCTATGGGCGGTGACATAGGAAGGGGAGCCAAATCTGAATGGCTTGTTTTTTCATGATATGTCTCCTTTAAAGTCTCAGTTTGAGGCAGTATAGTCTAATATTCACTGCACAGTGGAATCAATGCTACTCAGGCAGTCACTGAATACCACTAATGACATTTTCCATGGATTAGTCCAGAGAGAAAATACCAAAAGAAAAAAAAAACCCTCCTCTATTATGACACGGATGTGTGCCTTATTAGCTTTCCACACATTTTCACACCAGACCTTCAATGTCACAATAGGCAACTTATTATCATTCATCAGGTATGCTGTGCTTGTTTCCCTTTGGTCTCTGCATACAAGACAGGGAAGGTCATACCGCTCCGAGTGAGCCAACCCGCTCCAGATAGTTCAAACAATCGGCCGTTTTGAAAGCATGCTGCTCAACATGGCTGTCTCCAAGGTCCCTGTGAGTCACATTGAACTCCGACCAAAGAAAGGATGCAAGACCAGGACCAGAAGTAGTGTCCGTCCCGGCTCTTAGCTGCTTGAATAGGCTTTAATTGCATTCATCTATCTCTAAAAAGGATTTAAATGTAGTTATTTTATTACATAATGCAAGTGTGCGGTGTAACCGTGTTCCTCGCAGTCGACTTGGTTATCTCAAGGTTCATTCCTTCTCATATCAGGCCTCTCCGGGCACACACAGTGCAGTTGTTTGTTTCCACACATCAATGCATTCCACTCATTCCTCTCCCCCTGGATGAAAATCAGCTGGTTGCCTCAGAGAGGTCATTGAACTTTTCCCCAGTATTCCCAGCCTGACAAGGGAAAGGGGGGAGGAAAACGTTTTCTCAGCCAGGAGGGCGTTGGGGTTCATTCTGAGATTGCAGTTAAACATAACATAGGCTGTGGATATATGCTTGGATTTTTCATTCGGAAGTTAAATTGTGCAAGAATAATTATTGCTTCCCTGTTCCAAAGTGACCTCATGCTCCATGCAGGATGAAGAAGTTTAGTCACGCATTGCACAATTTCCGCCCTCAAACTGTAGGGAAGCTGCTTTCCTTCCAATATCGAGTTTTGCTTTGTTTTTCAACATGATACCTTCGTTTTGAATTCCCTGATGCAAATATGACAGCAGTAGACAGCCCTTACCGACGGGGAACAGAGGCCGTTATATCATCTATGCTCTCTTCAAAGCCACCAGACTCCATTGACAAAAACAGTATTTTTTAACTCGCAGAACACGGAAGTTGCTGGTCTACCGCCAACACGTTCTCTCTACCAACTCTTCAAATACTTCAGCTTGGTCAGTGGCATTAGGCTTCCAACTACGATGCTCTATGTACCCCTCTAGAGTCAGTTTCCGCTTGTTACATGCATACGCTGTCTTTTCAAAATAAACAGTCAAGAGGTTGTTTGTTCATGTTGCCAGGCCTGTTAATCAAATCTGACCAATCCACACCCACACAGTCCTCATGAAGCACATTAGCTTAGAAGATCTGACATTAAGCTCTCGGGGGCTTTAAGTAGAGGTACATACCAGTAAGTATTATAAGTATTAGCAAAATGTACTTGAAGCAAAAAAGTAGTACTCATCATGCAGGAAAATGGTCTGTGTAACTGCTATATTATATATTACATTATTAGATTGTTAATAAGTAGCATTTTACTGGTCAAAGTGGAGCAAGTTTTAACTACTTTATTTACCGCGTGGTAGTTTAGTCCAACAGTCCCCAACCTAGGGGTCGGGCCCCTCCAAAAGGTCACAAGCTAAATATGGGGGGAGGTCATCAGATGAAGTGAGAAGAAAGAAGAAAAAATAAAGTTCTGCTTCACAAATTTTTATACATTTTTGGGCCTTTTCTCTTATCTTTGTTTTTTTTTTACCTTAAAACAGTACTTAAATACAGTACTTGAGTAAATGTACTTTCCACCACTGGCACTAGACGTCTTCACTTTGACTTTGTGGAAAACTTTCATTGTGGTTCGGCTCCTCACTTCAAAGGTGTTCCTGAGGGAGCTGCGCCTCAAACAGACGATTGTTTTCTCCGACATTATCGGACATCTGAGCTCCTCGATCTGCTCTGCTCCGCTCACAGCGTGCCCCGTCCCAGACTGTGGCCTCTCTCATTTACATGGCTTACACGGAGAACACTACCTGAACCTGAAACCTGGCCCCGTGTACTCCAATCACGTAAACCGCTCCAATGTCTTGTTGCCAAAACTGACAAGCTTTCATTTAGCAGCCCGACTTTACAAGACGTCTCCTGTATGAAAGAGGAGACTGTGAGAGGCACCGGGCGTCTAGCTTTGATGTTCTAATACTTTCTCCTTCGCCGACGTGTTTAATTCTCCATTAGACGATATTACATTCAATTTGTTTGGCACTGCCTCCTTAATTACAGAGGTAACTTGGGATTTCATCAAAGGAAAAAAACATTCCCGCTTTTTGCGAAGATAAAACGTGCCCATTTGTTACAGTTTGCTCTTTCTTGGACTTGGAGCTATAAGATTTAGGAGTCGGTTAATGGTTCAAAACAAATACAGATCTCTTAGCTACAGCGTCTAACCAACTGTAGCTCTCCGCTGCTGCTCCCCCTCCCTTTTTCCACGGCATTAGTATGACTACATGTTTGGCTTGCCGCTAGTCTTTCCCTAGTTACCCGCACAGAGTCTGTGATTTAACCATACTTGGCTCTACCACAGAGAAGCCATAGTCTCAAACCAGACGGTGATGTCACCCCCGCAGCATCTGGCACAGGAAGTGACTTAACACTAAGTGAACTGTCAAGCTCTTTTACAAAGACTTACTCAGTCACTGCTGCCTGAAAAGCACCTTTTTGAACACCATGATTGTGTCATTCTGTTACATCAGGGCTCAAGAAAACCACAACAACGGAAAAGCTGAATGCACCATGGCAAGGAAACCAAATGACTTCATTTCTTGGGCAAGTTCAAGACAATCAGCCACCACATGCGCTGCACACCAAGCGTGCTGCAGATGGTGTTCCCACACGTCCCATTCATTACGCCATATACAGTAGTCGTTTCTGGCTCACATCAGTCGGGCTATTTTCAGCTCCGCTGCATTTGAGACGGCGGTTGTGTGGTCTCGAGGTCTTCAGGGGTCAGTGGATATGACTTTTAAGGCCTTGAAGCAGCGTGCCGCCCCTGTCATAGGAAATGAGCCTCTCCCATGGGCTCTGTTTGTCACAGGAGAAGCAACAGGCCACCTGGGAATCTGCTGGTTCCCACGGTCTCTATCAGAGGTTTCTATCTGAACCAATCAAGCAGAGCCGCTCAGCTATGGTGAGCTCCCACGCTCCCTTGTTTTGCCAAAAATAAGATGGTTCACGCACACGGCAATCCGAAGCCGATTTAAAACTGATAGAGTACTTTGAAATGTTTAAGTTTTAACTCTGTGTTTAATCATTAACCCAAACTGCAGTGAATGGCATTGCTTTTTTTTTGTCCGCTGAGTGTTTCTGCATGTTTTAAATGCCACAGATACTACTTTAATTTACCAAGTGGCTTTTTATACTTTATACTTGAATTCTTGAGTGCAAAATTTGAACAAAACAACACAGGGAGGTCGAGAGTTTCACACAATTACCTCAAAAAAAGCACCGCAGTTTTTTTGGATTCACACGCTTACGTGGATTACCACGTCATTGGAACAGCCGATGTACTGTGTGCAAAGCTTCCTTGGAGAAAACACAGAGCCATTAGACATCCAAGTGGCAGACATCCTGCCTTTACTGGAAAGCCACTCAAGCCAGGTTTAATGCACTCCAAACACACTAGCCTCCACAAGTGTGGATGATGACTCAGCGCGGCCCTTTTCCACTCTCTCCTCTGCTGTTGCGCGCGTCATCGGCGGCCTTTTAAATGGGCCGAGCAGCGGAGATGCCAGTTGTTTTATTAGATCGGGCAGCCCTGAACCAGGAGCTCACATGAAGCCTGATATTTATAGCAGCACAGAAGTCTTGCGGCTTCGACTGTTGTCACTTCCTCCTGCGCTGAGGGGCCGGATGGGCTCAGAGCAGACATCCTCAGACGAGGCAGACATCCCCTTTCAGCTTCATTGTATCTATTTGAGGAAGCCATTGTGCCACGTTATAGCAACTGTGAAGGATTTCAGATTGATTGTTCATGTTGAAAAAAGGGTTTCAAGGTCAAAATCACAGGGCTGGCTTGTTTTAAAGAGGTTGATTTATATTGTGAGAGAAAAGGATTGTCTCTCTGCTCTGCATGCACAAGTAACTGATTGTAAGTGATACACTCTGAGCCTCAGGAAGGTGTTCAGACGTGCAGATAAACCAGGGGTGCAGGAGGGAGAGCTAACACAGTCTGCATCCATCCTCTCGCCCTCACCTCTCTGAGCCTGCAAGGTCACACAGTCCTTCATTTCATGTTGGATCAAAGCAGCAAAATAAAAAATCAATGGGCTCAACAGGAATAAAGGGCCTGCAAGGATCATATAACTGCTCAGTCAGGGTTAAGTAAATATATCAGAAATGTTTGTCTGATCTTCTGCACTCCAAAAAATGAGACGCTGCTGCACAAATTGGACGCTTTAACTCCAGCGGTCCTTCTCCTGCTCCTCCTCGATGGGATGAAAAACAAGTTTACTGAAGCGTTATTCATCTCCAAAGAAACCAAAGTCTCATGTGTAAAGTTACAGTCCTCATTTATCTGGCTGGTTTAGACAATGAATAATGGAGACAATAAAAAAACGCAGTGTGTCATGAGGAGTGTGGGTGATTTACTGGCGATCACGTTTCATGTTCCAGTAGAGCAGGCTCACTCCCACGAGAGAGAGCGTGCTGTTTTGTAAACACACAAATGCTGCTGCTGCTGCTGCTGCTATTGACGTACATTTGAATATTTATGAGCCTTTAGGGTAGCATCCAACGTCAAAACTGTTTCTCCTTTACGGTCGAGTCCAATGAAAGTACATTGCCAAGTGCGAAACCTGAGTCTTTAAATGACACTCAAAGCGAAAGCTAATTAAAAAGGTTTCCCATTTCTTTTGTTTAACGGCTGGATTTACTTTTTATCAGACAGACTGATGTTACTCCGTAGTTACCACATTGTCTGTCCATTTAAAAGGCTGTTAATTCACTGGGTGAATTTATAGGAATATTTAAAAAGCTTTATATTTAAAAGGCTTGATATTCTTAAAGGATGTGGCGCGTCAATGTCAAGTTTTCTGTAAAGATGTATTTCATGGGTTAGTTTGAGGAATTATTCATCTCTTCTACGAGGTTTTCAGAGGTGGTTTAATGTCTCCCAGGCAGTTTTATAGCTCTCTGTGCCGACTTAAAAATACAAAATGAAATGAATTACCATGCATTGGATTAGGGCTGCATGAAATAATTATTTTTTATTTTGGATTAATCTGCTGATTAGCCTATTTTCTTGATTGTTTGGTCTATACAATGTCAGAAAATACTAGGAAGTGCCCATTACAAGATCCCAGAGCCCAAGTTGACATCCTAAACAGTCCAAAGATATTCAATTTAAAAAGATAAAAAATAGCAGGACATCCTCACATTTGAAATGCTGGAACCAAAAAAATATTTTTGCTTAAAAAACATGTTAAAGGAATAGTTGCTAGTATGCTTATTTGCTTTCTGGCGAAGAGGTAGATGAGAAGATCGATGCCACTCTCGTTCATGCCTGTAAGCTAACGTTAGCTAAATATAAGTCTACAGCCAGCAGCCAGTTAGCAAAGCTTAGCATAAAGACTGGAAAAAAAGACAAAACCATTAGCTTGGCTATGTCCGAAGGTAACAAAACCGCCTACTAGCACCTCTAACGCTCACTAATTAACATATATACTGGTACACATATATCTTGTTCATTTAATCTGCAGTGTCATTCTGTATCAAACACAATGCGAGATATTCAGCTCAAGGGATATTAAGGTTCACAAACACGTAAACACACCTCGATATAGAATTTCACACAGTTATGCCAGGGACAGGGCTTATAGACAAGCAGCAGGCCACAAGACACGGGTTTGTGCACATT
The DNA here is from genome assembly GCA_916701645.2 of Sebastolobus alascanus. Taxonomy (NCBI): domain Eukaryota; kingdom Metazoa; phylum Chordata; class Actinopteri; order Perciformes; family Sebastidae; genus Sebastolobus; species Sebastolobus alascanus. The sequence continues at coordinate 240,024 of CAKAOJ020000420.1, read as the reverse complement.
TCAGCCTCAGATTCTGAGGTCACAAACTAAAAATGCTGGCAGTTACCAACACCTCAACTAATGAATCAACAGTATTCTGTTTAACAGAGCTAATGTTATATGAATGAGCAGAGCATAGTGTTAGCGTCGCGACCGACCGCGGTGTTCAACGAGAGAGGGAGAGACCGGCGTAAACAGCACCTCCCCCGGCTGATTTTGAGTGATTATTGTGAACGCTCTGATCAGAAAATGTAGCCCAAATAAACAATGCTTTGTTTGTGATGACAGTTTTGTTTAGTTTCTCTAGCACCTCAGTGTTGTCCAATGTGCTTCAGGCACTGTGGATTTTTGATGCGTTCCGTGACTTTTTCTCCCCCTTACTCGCTGGAAATCCCCCGTCAAGCTCATGTGCGCGCACATTTTGACTCACAAACACACTCAATAAAATCTATTCTAAGGCATTAAAAACTGTAAATAAACCACAGGAATTTCTTGGGGGTGCTATGGCTATCCTAGGGGTAGCTACAGCACCCTCAAGTCCCTCCCTGGCGTCACCTATGATGGAAAGAGCCAGGCTAGCTATTACCCCCCGTTTCCAGTCTTCGTGCTAAGCTAAGCTAACCGTCTGCTAGTGGTAGCTTCGTATATAACTGACAAACATGAGAGCGGTATCAGTCTTGTCATCTAACTTTCTGCCAGAAAGTGAATAAGCGTTTCACAAAATGTTGAACCATAGACTAATCGTTTGAGCTCTGAGTGTAGGCCTATATGTTTTAAATCAAGGATGCTACTCAGAGATTTAAACAAGCATTATCGTTTTGTTAGTTGTCGTGTAGTGATCGGGCGTATTTCCCAGATTTGTACAGCTTTCCTCCCAGTTTGCCATCATCACTTGGCTGCGAGGTTGTTGTTTCCGAGTATTGCAGTATTGTCACGGTGTAGTGAAGGGCTCAGCGTCCTCAGCTCCAAGCTGTTTTGGCGGTGCTGACACAGGGGGATTCACCGGGTAATGAGTATTGGAAGAAACTCCTCCGTCATCTCATTTTGGCTGGACCAGTCGATGGATGACACTCCAGAGACTTGATCGAACCTGACCGACCTTGCTGTCAGACGAGAGGTTGCTGTCCTGTCACCTTTGTGTCTGCAGAGGGATATTTTTTTTTTTTTGCATCTGTGTATGCATTCATACATAAAAAAAAAATAATATACACACATCAAAGAGAGAGATATTAGTGTATATTTGGATCAAAACAGATCAATTACAAAGGACATTAATGCCTTCCTTGCATTTTTTTTCCCCATTACTCTCCCTTGGATCCTGAAATGGGATTTTTGTTTGACTTTAATTAGCGGTGGAGAAGTCTGCATGAAGCTCATTAGAAAATCAAAGAGGGGCGGCAGCAGCTGCAGCGCATGCAATATTATAAGCATGTTACTATGTGAATGCTTAGGAAATAAACAGAGCGTGGGGAGATGCTCGGTTTAGAGGTGAATATAGCAGCGAAGCCACAACAGGCACTTTAATTACAAGTTGAACTTTAACCCACATCCCTTTCTCTCAGTCTCAGTCTGCCCGCAATTACCCACAGAAACGTCCCAAAACAGAGATGACTGCCTAATCATTTTTCTGTTTGGGCAAAGCGCTGCTTGGGGTTTTTTTAAACGGAGCTAGCCAAGCGCCACAAGATGACTCATTATCTCGCAACAAGTCGAGGGATCATTCCAAAAAGAAGGGGGATACCCAAAGGAACTGGCAAATGTTTGGCATTTCCTATTGCTCTTAAGATAGCGTAAGGCCATCCGAGGAAGACAACAGTGTAAAAAATGTCTTTGTGCTCATGAGAAAGACTGAGCAAAAACCCAGAGGTCTAAATCATGTGAAAAACAAATCAGAGGTCGAGACAGGCTCTCTCCCGCTGGTGGGAAAAGCAAATCATGTGTGAAGCTTCCAGCCGGGGTAACCATGACACTCAGGCAGCGAGTTGCCACCCCATGGTTGAGTACGGGATCCTCTCAAGTCTGACTCCTTTCCTCTGTACGTGTCTCTCCGAGGGATTCATTGTGTGCAGTAAAAACGAAGGGAAGGGAGTGTGTAAACCTGGCCAGGCATTTTCCCATTGGATTCTTGGCTTCTGTAGGGCGGCTGTGACCTTTTATAAAGCCATTGATCCAAAAAATGAATACTGTTGAGAGCTGCAGCCTGGACTTTATGTCCCAGATGCACACCTGCTGCCGGTGGCAGATGGTTTGCTGCAGGGCAGTGAGATGAGTTTTTGAGGATTATAGAGTCTTTTGTTGATGTGATGAATGCAGATGTTTTGTCCTTTCCTGTCCCTGCAAACTTTCTGTTTCTCTTTGCCAGCTGCTGCTTATTATTATTTTCTTCAAAGGCTCAGATTTTTCATAATGACAGAGAAAAAGAAAGAGGGAGAGGAAGGGAAAAAATAGAAAGTACTGTACCAAGGTTTGTTTTTCACACTCCTCACATGGTTGTGGCAGCACTGCTTGCTAACGCGTGGGTGAAAAAGTTCAAGGAGCATGCCTCAGTCTCATGATATCCACCTGACACCCTCCCTCCCTCCCTCCCACCAGCTCTCCCCTGGGTCAGTCTGGAGTTATTACCGTCCGTGTCCTTGTGGGATTCTTTTAAACATCCATCACCGCTCTTATGAACCTCTTACCGTAATTGGCCCACTTTTGTTTCCGACTTAAATCTAATGCAGACCGTCTGGGACATATTGAGGACACGCATCATGAGTTTGCCATTTTGTCAGTCAGTCACATGCACTTGCTGCCGGACCCGGTGGCTGGTTTGTGTTGTTGCCTCAGCAAACTGTTATTTTCCTGGAGTAGGTGGAAAAAAAAGAAAAAAGACTGAGGCTGTGTTTTTGCCAGCTAACACATTCCCCTCAGCTGGAGGTCTGACTGAAGAGCTTGTTCTCTAATTAATACCTGAATCCTGGAGAGGAGGAGGGAGGGAGGGGATCATCGCTGAAAGACAGGGCTTGTTCACTGTTCTCTAGAATAAAGCCATCTGACATTTGGCTCTCCATTTTTAGCTATGCTAGCAGCATGCCCAGTGCTGAAATTATAAACCAGGAGATGCGGGAACACAGAGAGGTTGCTGATCCGGCGGGTTGGGGGGAGAAAAAGTCACAGAACGCATCAAAACCACACAGACAACACCAAGGGTGCTGCTGTGCTGAAACTAAATAAGAATGACATAATAAACAACGCTATGTGCAGCGCACTTATCAGTGGGCAACTCCGGGTCTGGAAAGTGAAGCCAATGTGGAAGTGCCTTAAATTTCATGAGAATGTATTTTTGCCTTTTTGCATGTCATTTGTACGCCACGCAACACAACTACGGTAATGGTTGAAGTTAGGTTTATGCAACAAAACCACTTAGTTAGGTTTAGGAAAAGCATCACGGAAAATTCAAAATCACTCAACAACACTTCGGGACACGAACATTGGTCTCGAACACCAGACTCCGTGAAGGTCCTGTGTTTGTTGGACCCATCCACCTACCCTCCCACCCACGATAAGCTGTCTTTCTCATGTTTTTTTTTCATGTTACATTTACATTGTGGTCAATACAGACTACGTGGCGTAAAGATGATCAAAATCAAGAAAGGTGTTCTAATTGCATGCAAAATGACTTGCGAATACCGTGTCATTCATACGCCATTTAGTGCGACCGGGCTGGTAATAACTTTGGCGACCCTGCAAAACTAATGCTATCAGCCTCAGCTGTACTTTGTGTTTAGTGCTATTATCACATGTTAGCATGCTGATATGCTTATCTGTAATGGTAAACATCATACCTGCCTAGAATTAGCATGTTAACGTTGCCATTGTGAGCATGTTAGCATGCTGACATTAGCATCTAGCTCAAAGCACAGCTGAGTTCAGTCTCACAGAGCTGTTAGCATGGCTGTAGACTCTTAGTCTTGTTTTTAGCCCTGGATAATTAAAAATGTTCTGGTGCAACAAAGGAAATGCCATGTGGTTAAAGATATTGCTGGCTGATTTAAAAGCGCAGTGTGTATTGACACCAGAGGGCCTTAAGTGGGAAGAAACTGCTGATCCTTCCTCCTCTGTGTCACCGACTGGCCCCCGGCCTCAGGAATGCGACAGGACGGGAAGGGAGGAGAGGGAAACAGGAAATACTTTTGTCTCCCCACAGCACTTCAGAATGAATGTCTCCTTTTCAAATCCTGTGTGGGCTTATGTTTGATAAAAGGAAACTGAATATTAAAATGTGACACTTATTTGAAAAAAGAGTATAATGACCCAGTTTTGCTTCTAGATCAAGGTCGAATAAAACGTGGGTATTCCAGTTAGAGTTACACAAAACATAATTACTGTAGGTAAATTGAGTTAAATCAAGTCTGATTAAAATAGAATGATGAGAGCTTCCCATGGGAACTGACACAGTGATGTTGTAGTGAATTAAACTTAACAATTCACCATTGTTCAATGATAGGTCAAGTTACAGCTAAAAACAGAGGCATCAAAGGCGCTCAAATGTAAAGCTTCACTACAATGTGGTTAGCTTCACAACAAAAGAGTTGATATTCAATAGGAAACTGCCGATGTATCCTCTCTTAAACCGCTCTAAAACACACTCTTTTCTAGTCGGGTTCAAGATAATCTACTTGTGTGTGTGTGTGTGGGAGAGCGAGGAGCTTAGCACCATGACTTCCTGTCCAGCTGTTCCTGCTGTCACTACATGAGCAGATGTCTGTATTTCCTCGTCGTAGACACACAGCCGTGGTATTTGCTCCACGGACCTCACATACACATTCTCAATGTATAACGGACCTCTTTTGAAAACTCCTGTTAGCAGCAGAAAGCAGAGCACCCTCTGAGTAACATTAATATATTTATGCGTGAGTGCTGCAAGCGTTCATCCACATGCTGAAAAAACAAACACCCAAAATCTGTTGATGTGCAGTTGCGAATGAGCTCTTTTTGGTGATTCCCATGTTTGTCTAGTGTGTGTTTCTGGGCATGTTGTGTCTCTCTGCATGAACGGTGTCTGAGTATGAGTGTGTGTGAGCGGTGAACATTAATGGATCTGCTTGCAGCATGGGTGTAATAACACTCTATTTCCACCCATATTTGCGGCTGGGCAGGGGATTTACATCTTAAACATTCAGTCTAGTTGTGCAGATAAGTTGGTTTTATTTGCTCCGATTTTGAGCTATCTGCCCCTAAGATTTCTGCTGCCAGGTGATAACAGCATTTAAAAATTACATTTAATAAATTCAGAAGCAACTTTTTTTTTTTTCCACAAAAGTAGTCCCACAGTGTTCTGTGGATTATGTATGAGTATCTGGGTACTGTTGTTGGAGAGAAATGTTATTTGTTAAATTATTTTAACATAATTTTTCACCTCCATTGTCAAATCTCAAAGGAGGATATGTGAAGTGAAAGCAAAACTATGTGTATGGCTAGATACCACCAGCAGAAAGTGAAACAAATATGTTGTTTGGTGAACCAATCCTTAAAATGATATGGCTATATTTTTCTATATTTTTCTTATTACTACTACTACCTAGTGTGGGCTGTGTAGTCAAAGCCTGATAAAGCATACTGTATTCCTCTGTGTCGTAAAGCTCCAAACACTATTAAAAACTAGGACTGTCAAAGTTAACGCAATAATAACGCAAATTTGTTTTAACGCCACTAATTTCTTTAATGTATTAACGCAATTGATATTTCGGAGGTTGTATCGGGCTCAGTTTTAAAGCTAGAGTGAAGATACTGATATCATAGGAAACTAGAAAAACCTAAGGAATCCATTGGTACCAACCATGTCATACTAGCTTGTCGCGAAGGAGGTTAAATAACGCTCCAAACTTACGCTAAATTTTGGCGAGGAAAAACCGTCATGGACATTTTCAAAGGGGTCCCTTGACCTCTGACCTTGAGATATGTGAATGAAAATGGGTTCTATGGGTACCCACGAGTCTCCCCTTTTTCAGACATGCCCACTTTATGATAATCACATGCAGTTTGGGGAAACACTGACACACTGACAGCTGTTGTTGCCTGTTGGACTTCAGTTTGCCATGTTATGATTTGAGCATGTTTTTTATGCTAAATGCAGTACCTGTGAGGGTTTCTGGACAATATTTGTCATTGTTTTGTGTTGGTAATTGATTTCCAATATTAAATATATACATACATTTGTATAAAGCAGCATATTTGCCCACTCCCAAGTTGATAGGAGTATTAAATACTTGAAAAATCTCCCTTTAAGGTACATTTTGTACCAAAATGTGCGATTAATTGCGATTGATCATGGACAATCATGCGATTAAATATTTTAATGGATTGACAAAACTTTTAAAAACACATCAATGAGTCACACTATTGCACTTGGTGTTCCTTCATTTCAATGATTGTGGGCATTGCAGTTTATTTTGAGTCAGTCCCACACGCTACTGTAAATACTGACTATAGAGCACCAAATGTGTATTAATCCGCAACTGAAAATAGTCCCCCACAAGTTGACTTCTGTTTGAGTAATGTTTGTCAAAAACTACAGTGCTAAGCTGTTTTAGCAAATTACTGAACCTTTTTTATATTTATCTAGTAGACTCCACCCATCAAATAACCAGCTGACGCAAGAGCACACACATAGCTAAAAACACTTCCTTTGACAGCCTAATTAACTGTCTGTCTTTGTCTTCCTGTCTCTCTCACAGGATGCCTTTGTGGATCTGTATGACAGACAGAGGGACTCCCTCTTCAACTGCTCCTGGCCCTCCATCAAGACGGTCTTCGGTCTGGCTGCACTCGGAGCAGCTAGCCTCACCATCGGAGCGTACCTTACACAGAAGTGAACCAGCCCTCTTTCTACCAGCTAGACTTGATTCCTCATCCTCCTCCTCCTCGTGCCTCTTATTTTTCTTTTTTATAGACGCCCCTGACCCCTCAGAGACAACCTTCAGACTCTTCCAAATCTGGCTCTCTTCAAAGCCCTCTCTCACAAAACTCCCTTTTCCTCGCCCCGCCACGTCAAAACAGACACAAATCAAAACAACTGAAGCAACCAGCCCATACAGAGCAAAAGGACGTCTTGAAAAGAGGCGGCTTAGATGTAATCACACTAAGCTGAGTACAACTGAGGAGAAAGGAGGTGGCATCAGTGGCATGCATCTTTTTTTTTTTGTTGTTTTGCCTGCTTCTGTACTAGTTATAGCATGAATGTTGAGTGTTAGTGTAGACGTTGCATGTGTCAGAGCTCATGCGGGACCTCTATCTGGAGGCCTTGGCGATGGGGGTGCAGGGACAATAAGTGATGCCCCACGCCGGAGAGGAAGCGGCCGCAGCCCCGCCCCTGCTTGTTAGGGTGAAGAACCCCGTTTGAACTGTGGACTCCAGTTACCCCCCTCTGCAGCCGTCCTTCAAAGGACTTCCTCCACAGAACAGCTGCTCAGAATGTATAATGGAAACAGCCTTCTACAACCAGCGCGGCTTGTGTCTACTGCTTTCACTCCTCAGACAGCTCCAGTGAACTCTGAACACACTGCACCATTATACTCTCCCTGGCCTTAATATGTAGAGGACGGGCCCGTGGAAGACTGAGATCTGCTGATCTTTCCTTTGCAGAGTTTGAAAGCTCCTCGATTTTTATGTTGGTTTTCATTTTTGCAGCACGCCAAACTCCAAATTGTGTGGTTTTAAAAAGAGGAGAATGGAGGAGTGAAAAACGTGCCGAAGAAGAAGCCTGTCGTTGCAAAAAAAAATCATATGTTGATGAATATAGAATGAAAATTTGGAGCACAGCACAAAAGAGTGAGGTAGAAGTAAAACAAAGCATCTCAAGAAGGGAGTATGGCCCCTGCACAATGTATCCTCATACAACGGTTCGTAGGATATCTTACGAAAAGCTATTCCGCATTTTTTCGTGCGTTTTCCTACGAATGTCCAGCAACACATGTCAATATCCACTTGTTACATGCATACAGTCTTTTCAAAATAAACTTCAGCCTTCACAGGAAACAACTTGGTTCGGTTTAGGTAACAAAACTACGTAGTTAGGTTTGGGAAAAGATCGACTTGGTTAGGTTCAGGAAAAGATCGACTTGGTGAGGTTTAAGAAAAGATCGACATGGTTAGGTTTAGTCAAAGATCTACTTGGTAAGGTTTAGCAAAAGATCAACTTGGTTAGGTTTAGGAAAAGATCGACTTGGTGAGGTTTAAGAAAAGATCGACTTGGTTAGGTTTAGGAAAAGATTAACTTGGTGAGGTTTAGGAAAAGATCGACTTGGTTAGGTTTAGGAAAAGATCATGGAAGTGGCGTAAAAAAGTGCGGAAGTTACGTGACTCACACGGGATAGAAACACTGGTCTCCTGGGCGAAAGTCCGGTGTTTTTTGACCCACCCATCCACCACTTCCTCCTTGTTTGTCGCTCTTTATACTTCCTGGTTCACAATTACATGGAATAATTGATTTCATGGGATATATATATACGATTTACAGTGCATTTACTTTTTGTAGGTATAGCTACTAACGGTGTATGAGAACAGCCTGCCCTGCAACATAAAACGGATAAGATTTGATATGTGCATTTCTCAAGCAAAGCGATGTGAATGAGACCACTCCTCTGCTAAAATTACTCCCCTTTAAAAGCACCGTCACTGTTCAGCACGAACAACTCTTAAAAGTTCTTTTCTATTTTCTACCACTGTTTCTTACTGCTTTCTTACTCTTAACTCAGTCCTTTTGTGGTCAGATTGTCTGGGTTCACCCAGGCTTCAGAGCTGACCCTGTCAGCACGTGTCCTCCAGCTGCTGAGGCCACACAGCGACTCGGTACCTCTAGAATCCACTCTGACTAAGACGCTTGTATGTTGACGTGGACTGAGAAAAACCTCGCCTGGCCACAGATGACTGAGTGGGATACCGCGACAGCAGGGTTTCAGTTCAGGACTAAAGCCAGTGTGTCCCGTGTGCTGGAACCTGAGATGTCCCTTCTCTCCGGTCTGCAAAATGCATTCAGTCATTGATTTGTTTTATCGATGTTTGTCTTGTGTTACAGTTTGATAGAAAATTTGGAAAATGCTCACAAGCTCCAAAATATTTTGTTGTACACAGTACTTAGCAAGTCGTTTATGGAAAAGTGATTTTTTTTTTCTTTCTTCTGTCATTAAAAATCTTCTTTGTTGCATGGATGAAAGACAGGCCTACTGTCTTCACACAATAAATATGTGTAACCATATTTATAACAGAATAGGGTAGCATATAACAGCAAAGGAGTTGCATTTTTCTATTTATTGAGAGGTACCAGATTTTTTAACAGTACTTTGATGAAATTGTTTTCACTTTTTTCTATTCTATGGAATCACACTGTAACTACATTTTTTTCCTGGCTGCTATTATAACAAGAAAGATGTTTAAAAAAAAGTGAATTTCTGTGTTGTATTAATATTGGCTTAAGGCTGCTATACTGTCGATTTAACTTTTACTTACAGCTTAAACTGCCACAGATTTACAGTATAGTTCTAGAGAGCTGGAAACCAAAGTTAACTTGTATTAATGTTTAATTTAAAAAACAAACAAAAAGTAGCTTAAGGAGAATACACGTCGCTTCACTTCACCGAGTATATTCAGTGAGGTTTTATATGATCTCTCTGTGGAGGGTTTGTCTAGTGTTACTGTAATACATCAGCTTAACTTTTGTCAGCTTTGTGCTCCCATGATAACTCAGTGCTTATCTGTAAAAATGTTGACCTGCCAGACTTAAACCTTGTCTCAGTTGTCACTATAAACCACCCCATTCTCATTACAGCAGCTCACAGTGTGTGATATTCCTCCTAGTGATGTGTGTGTAAGAGAGAAGGTGATTTATGAGCAGGAGTAGGAGCAGTTCAACAGCAATATACTGTAATTTTTATATTCTCTGTGCATATATGAATGTAGGCGCCATGGTTGCTGTACTGTTTTATGTCTATAATCACAAAACTGTAGCACTTAAAAAAAAGTGAATTGTGTTTCTGTTGTTTACTGCTATATCCACGATAAGCTAGCGGGATCATATTGTTCCTAATAAACCAGATTTCTCAAGCAGCTGCAGTCCAAGTTCATGTTGCGTCTGCTTTTCTTTCTTTTTTTATCGATTCTCAGCTTCGTCTCTGAGCAACCGATTCGACTGTTATCAGGCGTTATCGGTCGCTATAAGCACCATAGATGTGGGTCATTAGGGGCCTATTACGTTGTAAAAGTGAAAGCGAAACTTCAAATCTATATGTTCTAACACATTGTAAAACTACATGAAATGGCAACTAAACTATAACTTCTTCAAGTTTGAGCAACAAAAACACTTACTTAGGTTTAGGCAACACAACTAAAACTTCCTTAGGTTTTGACAACAAAACCACTTAGTTAAGTTTACGTAAAGATTTTGGCTTCCGGTCGGGCCAGACTGGGAACGTCAGCAGCGAGTGGCGGCTGCGGAACCTGTTGTTTTTTATTTCGGCGTCCATGTTAACAGGTTAGAGCAGCCACACTGCCTGCGTGGGCAGCGCGGCTCAGGAGCAGCTCGGCTGCTTGTCAGCTGCGTCTCTTCTAGAAAGTCTCGCCTATTTTTACCACGAGCCGCGCGCGGTTCACAGCAACAACAGACAGTGAAAATGTTCTTTTGACAGTATATTGACATCATTACAGCAACATTACTGCAGTTTCAATGTCTAGATACCTGTAGAATATGTCACAGACATGAAAAGTAAAGATTTATTTTTAAATCAACACTTACTGCTTCCATTAAAATAAAAGCCCTTAAGCGTTTTTTCTGCGGGCAGAATTCCTTCATTTGTCAACACAAGGCTTTTATTATGAAATATTTACAGGACAGTGCTGTAGAAGATGCAATGACTTGCACTGCTCCATGAATGAATAAAGTACGGGGTTTTAATTGTGAATTATTACTATTACTTACAAATGAGCACACACTTCTTAACCTCCTTCTGTCTAAAATAAATTTAAGTGACATTTATAATTAAATGAAATGGCCATTATGAAAGACAAACTGCAGAAACTGCAGAAACACAAAACGTAGCCTTCACGCACTGCTCATGCGGGCAGTGTGCCCCGGCTGTTACAATAACTACGTTTCAAAAGTGAAAGCGAAACTTCAATGCTTGTGAACACAAAGACAGCTACACATTGTTGGTTTCTCATGGGATGCAGACCCCGCCATCCTGGGTGAAAACCCTGTGTTTTGTGTCCCATCCTTCGCCCCCAACCTCCACCTCGAGTTTCACACTGTCTATACTACAGTGCCTGACTTCCGCTTCTGCTACTGTCATAATTAATACATCGCTAGAGGTTACTATATTACTTTATACTTTCTTTCAGTGACGAACAATGTGAACATATGATAAAACCTTCTATTGGGTGCAATAGGCCCCTATTGACCCACATCTATGGTGCTTATAGCGACTGATAACGCCTATTTAATAGCCTGACAACAGCAAGACAGAAAGACAATAAGATGGAGAGCATATCAACAGTGCTCTTTTGATTATCTGTTATCTATCCACATCTGTGAACTGTACATGTACGCTCGGTTGTGACAACGTCTCCTTGTGAAGGACCGTGCAGGCGCCGCAGCCGCACCCCATCAGACATCAAAGCTGTCCCCAAACACTGCACTTGTCAGCCTCCCTCTTCTGCTCCATGCCCTCTTAAACACGAGTGCAAAAACCCCAAATGCCCTGCGGCCAGTTTTTTTTTTTACACCCCCTGCCTCCGTTCTGATCACACTTGTCTTCAAAGGCTACGGCACTCTTGCTGCTCAGTAGGAATTTGTGAAAAGCATGATGCAGTAAAACTAATGTTGAAAGAGTTGGGTGTGCGGGTGCGAGAAAATTAGGGGAGAGGAGTGAAAGAAAGTGGTGGTGGTGTGTGTGTAGATATATCCCTGAGGAGACCAACAGCGTAGGGAAGTTCATTTGGGCTGGAGCCCCACGCAATCCCTCCTCTCTCTCTCCAACTCGCCATGCATATAAAATGCATGACACGCTCTGAAGAGGAATTTTAAATCAAGCCCAAGACTTTCAAAAGAGAGTCCAGTGTGGGTGTGGATGGTGAATGTGTGTGTGTAAAGAAAGAAACGGGCAGTGAGACGAGGAGGGGGGAGCCCTCCTGCCTCTTCTGCTTTAGGGCTACAAGGTGTAGAGGAGGCTTCCCCAGCTCTGGATATCACAGGGGAGATTGGGAGATCAAAGCAGATTGTCTGGAGTAAGTCTGGTCCGGTTTTACCCCTCATTTGGAAGTCCATCAGATCCACTCACGGCACCTTCGCCTCATTTGGACGCAACCTTTACCGCATTAAAAACTTCCTGCTGAAATCTAGCAATTTCCTTAAAATAAGATCAAAAAACACACCCCTCGAAATCATTCATCTCTCATTGGAATGTAAATATTCAACGAAAGAGAGTTACTTATTACACCAACTAGAAGCTGATTTTTAAGCCTGAACTGTGTGCTGCAGTGTCACCTTGTGGCCGCTCCACAAACCCTCCAGCAGGGTTTAAAACATCACTGCCAACAAATTTCTACCTCATCTACAGGAAATGACAGCTGATTTCACCGAGCAGATCATCTTCAAATATAGAGGATGAAGCTTCAGCTGCTGCAGCGTTCAGCTGAAATAAAAAACCAGCCTTTTCTCTGGCACATGGTTGCCTATCCCTGCTCTAAAATATCCTCAGGGCAGCGTGCCACGAAGAGAAACGGCTCCAGGGCTGAAGGCTCAAATGCTTACAGCTTTGGTGATGACTGTTCAGCCGTCTGTGATTAGTGATAGTCTTCTTAGAAATGTGTGTCTAATGAAAAAAATGTGCGAGACAAGCGTCTGAATCTCACAGAATATGGTAATCAGCAGGGAAGAAGACATGGAAAGCATGCGGTGTAACTACAAATCATGTCTGTGATCAGCAGCAAACCCATACAGACCATGTGTTTAAACTAAAGCTTTAAAAAGTAAAGTAAAACTCTCCAACGTTTAAATAACAACATGATAGTACTGACGGTTAGTACAAGCACCATGACCAGTGGTGGAATGCAACTACATTTACTAGTATAAGTATTTAAGTACAATTATGAGGTACTCTACTTGATTATTTACATTTTATGTTGCTTTATACTTTTACTCCACTCCATTTTAAAAGCCAATATTGTACTTTTTACTCCACTACATTTTTTGACAGCTTTAGTAACTAGTTACTCTGTTTATTCAAATAATTAATAGAAAATATAAAAATAAAAAAACAATTTTAACATAATTATCTATTATCACAGGTTAAGTTACCCAGCAGTATATAAAAGTACTTAGCTCCACCTTTACCAGCTGCAACATTAAAGTGATGACCACATGCATCACTCATCATAATTCAATAATATTATATATATTATGCCAAAATGGACCAATGAGTACTTTTAATTTTAATACTACTTTAATAATATATTTTTACACTGTAGTATTGCTACTTACTACTTTACTAAGTAAAAGGTCTTAATACTTCTTCCACCACTGGCCATGACGCTGCTGTCAAATTAGTTTTGTGGAGTTGCTTATTCAGGGTTTTGGCTGATATGACAAATGATAATGATAAATTATTAGAAAGTATTAAAAGTATTTTTGGAGTTTAGTTAAAGGGAAACTTCTGTATTTTTCAACCTGAGCCCTATTTTCCCATGTTTTGGGGTCTAAGTGACTAATGGGGACAAAACATTTTGAAATTGATCCAGTATTGAGGGAGAGCGCTGCAGCCATCAGCCGCAAAATCAATATAATAGTGGGGCAGCTAAGGTGAAATATTCACGATTGTGCACTTAGCGATAAAGGCAACAAATTTGGCACAGACGTAGGTTTATATGTTATAAAAAGATATAGATATCGGGGCGCTGCAAATTTGGCCCCTCAGGGCCATGGCAGCCATTTTTCATAATGGCCGCCAATTAGGCGCTAAATATTCCTAAAAATAAATAAATAAATAAAAGGAGCATGGTCACTTCAGGGTCAAACTTCAGTCCCTTGCCTTCATGATAGAAAAAGTTACCTTCACTAAAAGTGCTTGTTTTTGTTTGGCCACACTTTGCCGGCTGCAGCTCGCTGAGCTTGGGAGCGGACGCCGCAGCTTTTCATAGACATTGCATGGCAGCTCGCACTTCGCCGCTGCTCTGGTGTAATTCGGCGTAAGTGTCTGATTGAGGTTAGGACACTACAGAGAAGTAAAGCGTTTTTCTTACCTTTTGTTGGTTTTCTTCTGTCAGTTGTTGTGTCCATGTCCATCCGCTCAAGGAGAAGTCTTGTTGTGAAATCTGAATATCAGTCAACAACAGGTCCCGCTCTTTACAGTAGTCTTCCTCTCTGGGCATAGATGGAGTCACAGCACCCACAGGAACAGGAACACCACCAGTCCCCAGAGGTTTGTGGCCTTGCAGCAACTGGTTCACCCTCCTCTGCTTTTCCTCCTCCGCTCTTCAATTTGTAGGAGCTCTTCATCCACATGGCTCAAATAAACACGGGCGGCCATCGAATTCAAACACCTCACCTCGTCCATGTTGTTGAAATCATCTAAATATTCAGCCTTGACGTTGAAAATCTTTTAGATAACACTAAGCTACGCTAAGCTAACACTACAAACTCTGCCCGGCTGGCACTCGCGTTTCCACCATTGTCTTCCGGTAACACGTCACCTCGCGAGATTTCAGAACCAGTCGTCTTTTGCGAGACTCTTTCCATAACGTCAGAAACTTATAATAATAATAGTGACCCATATTTTCTTAAATTTCTTCTTGAGAAAGTTCCTAAGGAAAGTCTAAGTCAGATTTAGATTCTTAAATGCAGAATTGTTAGCAGCTGCCTGTGCCAGGTGATCCTAATTATCAGGTAAACACCCCGCTAATCGCCATAAAAGGGCATGAGACTGCGGGGCCGTGTGCACACAGAAATAAACACCCAAACGTTTAAAGAGGGGGTGGAGCACTGGAGCCAACCAGGAAGTTAGCATCGCCCTGGTTCCTCAACGAAAAGCCAATGGGATTTTTCCATTGGGTTTTGGATTATCGCAGAAAATAGGCTCTGTGGCAAACACACATTTATGATACTTACAAGTTTTGTTCAGCAAGATAATCTTCACAAATGAACACTACTTTTATGATTTTTGAAGTGTAAAGGCAATCACCAGAAGTATAAAGCTAACGTTGGGCTATAAACGAACTACACCCATGGATGTATTGAATGTATTTTATTCTTGTGTTAACCACAGACCTTATTTCAGGCATCTAACTAAAAACCCATTCAAAAAACCCATTGACTTCCAGACAATGCTAACTCATTTCCGGGTTTTAGGAGTCATTCCTGTAGCACTTCCTGTAGTATTTATTTTAAAAGACCATAATGCTTTGTAAAATACAATAGAAACCTCTTATAGTGATTACGTTTGTCTGGGTCAAATTGATCACTGTAAGAGGATGATTATTATAACTTTTTTTTCTTTTTCTTTATTTCTCATGCAGATTACCACCTAATTGACGTTTGTATATTTATTATATGAAAATAATGTAATGAAACAGTCAGCTTCGCTATTTACTGAATTTTATTGAGGGTTTCAAACCCTTTTCAAATTACTGTATACGGTACTGTGTATAATTCGAATATACTATAGTACAGTACAGTATAAAATATAGCTTACTGTAGTTCAAATTTTGATTAGGCTATAGCCTAAAACAGTATTGTGCAGTTTACAAGTACAGTAACATCAGCTTGGCGTTGGTGGTTTCATGGCATTTCTAAAATTTGAACAGGCCTGAAAATAAACTGTTGGCTATCATTGCCTAATATAATTTTTTTTTTTTCCATATGTTGTCATGTATGAAAAGACCCAAAATGAACATTGTAAGCGGACTACTTGTCCATCAGAAGATCTGCAAATATATAGGGCTGCAATGCTTATCTTCATTTTTTATTCATCGTTTGGTCTATAAAATGTCTGAAAATTGTGAAAACTCCACATATTTTATTATTTTAAATATATATTTTATCAAATAATCTCCACATATTTGTGTTTGGGAGGAAAATAAACAGTGAAGTTGGATTAAAAATTCTTTTGAGGCTGATCTTTAATATATTTATTGCCACAATAACCAGTAACCATAACAGGTCGACAGATCCATCGTGGGGTATGTATGATGAAGGGTATTTCAGACCATCTGATGGCGCTGTAGGGGTATGACAGAAAAAAAAATATTGGAAACCACTTGGCTATTGTAAACACATCCTTGGACCAGTTAAAAACCAGATAAAAACAAAGTTCAATAAAAACTTAAGAACACAGCTTTAAAGTACATTCAGTGTCCATTTATTTTCTGCAGCGAGAAAAATAGAAAAAGTAAATCAAAGGACATTCATACTGCTGAAGTGTAGTTTCTCATGCTTGCACGTTTACAGTACATGTTGATCTGATACAAAGTCTCTCTGAACCGGACATATTGACACAATATATTTACAAAAATAACATTAAAACTGCAGTCTCTTTACACATGTTGACACATTCATAAAAATAAAGCTTTATGTGACACGTTTCCCGAAAACGATCCTATTTACAGTCAAAGATGGAGATGAGTCCTGTTGAGCTACAGCTGAGATAACCGAGTTGTTTTGCATGTTTGCAGATTATCTGAAGCGACAAAAAAAAAACTGAAAGTAAATGTAAAATAAAAAGTTTTTTAAACATCTAAAAAGACATTTTCCGGTCTTGTAATAACATTACAAAAATGCATCTTTAAGTCGCAATTAATGACTACAGATGTAAAATGAGTGAGAAGTGCTCACTCATAGCTCTTGGCTGATATAATCCATATTGATGTACAGCTGTATTTGCCTCTGACCACTGCGTGTTTTTGTGCCAAAATGATGGATTTTATTTAGGATATATTTTTTTAGAATTAGATCTATTTAACAGAAATTCTTGACACTTCTGACGTGTTTTAAAATCACAGAAAATGCAACCAAATAAAGGAAACATTTTTTTGAATTAGATGTAGAAGTATTACACATTCATATCTTTTAAAAAAATCCTAATAATTGCACTCATTTGACAGTAAAAAGTCAAAGGACACAAATACTGTCTGTTTTAAAGTGGTGTGGGCAGGGCAACAAAAGGCACAAATAAAGATTGGGCATCAATCCCCCAATATTGGCACTGGCAAATCTTTTTTTTTAAACGACAACAGTCATAAAATGGCCACATTGTAGGTGAATTGTTTTGCTTCCAAACAATAAGTTGCATCTGTGAATGTTCACCTTACTCACCAAAAACTGAGAACTTTTCCAGGGGGTGATGACTTTCAGTATCGACAACAAAACGCGACTAAAAAAATCAACTGATGACAGCAGCATGATCGTAACTACACAACCCAAAACACCGAAGCCCTAATTCATCAGAACCAGTCTCAACTTTCCCACCTTTCACCCGGCAGGTGACCATAATGCATCTCTGTGTATGTGCGTGTATATAAATACAGTATACCGTGTGTGTGCATCTGATCAGTGTTCAAACAAACTAAACACAAAAGAAAACACTCAGAAATTCAATCCTCAGTGCAGGAACTCCACTTCATTCAGCTGTCTAGCTCTTTGGTTTCCAAGCCTCTATAGTGCATCAGTTGCAGGCGTCTCTGGGACCTTCGGACTGACTCTGCTCAGCCTCGCGCTCCCTCACCTCAACCACCAAACGTATTTACTCCCACCACGTCTCCACTCTCACTCAGCCAGGTTCTCCTCCTTACAGGCATCTGTGGAGAAAAAGAAGAAAGAGTTAGGACACAGGATTACTGTCATTTAACCTAAATATTGTTTGAATATTCATCCACTTTCATCATTAATAATTGTGAATAACACAGACTCAGCAGCGGCTTGATTTTTGGCAATCTTGCCACTCTACTGCAGGATCTCTCCCAAGAAAAAAAAAACACCATTTAGGCCTTCAAAAAATAAAATAAATCCATAGTTAGACACACTTTTAAATGTTCTACCAAAACATTTTCACAAATCAATATTTCTAGCAAACTCCCCACTTCAATGAGGGTACAGAAACAAGATTTATCATTCTTTTTGAAGCCCCGAACGACTGCCACATTGGACTTTGTTTGGACCCAGTGAGAAATTACAGCAGACTGGTTAGTTTCACAAAATTGAGGTTCTATAAATTGATATAAGCCTTTCAATAAAGCCTGGGTTGAAAAGCAGTGAACCTATCCTTTAAAGTGGGAGAGTTTGTGTGTCATGTTTCCTCCACAACACTTGGCAACTTCCAGCACTGAAATCACTCAAATTATGCAGGCATCTGTTATTTGCTTTCAAGCGTATCAATCCAAAACATGTTCACATCAAAGTGGAGCTCGCTACTGGCAAAATGCAATTACATCTACTAAAAGCCAAACATAGATGAGCAGAATTTATAATACGTAAAGCGTCCGCATGGGACAAACTTATGTCTTAGTTTTAGTTCACAGTTTTTAAACATAGCAGAGATGGACTCATCTTGCGTCATGGACAGAGTTTGGGTAACATATCATCCCATTAGACTGACAGCTTTAGGGGGGGCAAAGTGGCAACAAACCAAATTCTAGCAAATGTTATTTAAACTCAGCTTGGGAATTCATGTTGTTTGCTGTAATTGTGCTCTTTGCTGTAGTTTACAGACTCTGATATTTAAGTTAGAAATACATGAAGGAATAGTTTGGATATGACAATCAGCACAGACCTGAAGCTGGTCCTGATTCAATATATTTTGCCTCATTTTGACACCAAGTTTGGTTCAGATTTGCCCTCAGGTCATGTTGTGAGCTTTGCTTTCATCCTTGCCTCCATAAAACTGCAAAACTGTTTGAATTTCATTCTCATTCCCAATTTCTCTCAATTAGGGTCTTCACATCTCCAATATGTCCAACAAATGAATACGTGTGTAGATAAATGCACTACATTTTCCAATGATCCACTCTGAACATGCTCTTAACCAACATGGAGGACGGTAAAAATGCCTACTCCTTTGCGCTTCATGTGAAGGCAACAGAGGCCAACTTGACTTCCCTCTGGCTATCTATGCAACTACTGTACGACCTTATCAAATACAGACACAATATACCAGTTTGCTGTTCTCTATTCACACTATGAAGCTGCTGTATAATGATAAACAACTTCCTATATTTCAATGCACTGGTGAGAGCACACGCAGGATTTGTTTTTGAACCAGCAGCAGTGAAGTGTCTTGTCCGGACAGAGGACGGCAGCCTCTTCATCCTCCCCTAAGAATCCACACAACACTACTCAGCCCCGTCTCCTAAAAATTACGTTCTCATACAACTAAACTGCAGTCTCACTTATGTTTGGAAGGAAACATATTTTGGCACGGATTACGTTTGTCTTTGATGTATCGCAAATACATATCACAAATACATTTGTAATGTTGCGTTCACACCAAGCGCGAAGCGAACGTTTTGTGTGGCGTGATTACAAACAATATAATATAATAGTCGTTATAATACAACAACGTCGCTGCCATATTTATGCCTCGATATCGTTATGTTGAGTGTTGATGGAGCAGCTACAATGTTAGCACAGCCTGGCACTGATCGATCCGAACTCCATTCAGGAAAAAAGCATTTTAAAAGTTGTTTGCTTGTCGTCTTGCGGACAGACCTGACAAAGCATGAATCCAGACTTTTTACAAATTGGCATTATTATGCAGTTATTTCTGCATCATTTTGATCCATTTATTGCAATTAAATCTCAGCACGATCTGTTTATTTTGGGTTCATACCGCAGTAGCGAGGTGTGGCTTGCTAGATACAGTCTGTCACTGTTTGTGAATACAGCTGGGTGATGTTATGAACCCAGACACGACGGCGATTGGTTTTCTGACATATCTGGGACTTCAACAACATGTACAAAGCAGCAACAGTCCTTATTTCTTCCCTGATGGATGGCGGAAATGGCGGAAAGAAAAGTTGTTGGTTTCTATGGAGACAAGCCCCAACGGTCAACCCGTAAGAAAATGCGTTTCCCTCGAAACATAATTGAGAATACAGTTTAGTTGTATGGGAACGTAATTTTGTGGGAGACATGGTTGCACTACTGCACACAATAGCATCCAGCAGGGCAACCAGGACGTCAGGCACCATGCCTCCTTGAAGCCAGCTACAGGCGACAACCAGCCAGGAGTCACACAGGTGCGTTTCCTACCTACCTGGGACAGGGTTAGAGGGCGGGGTGGGGGACAGAGCTCAGGGTCCGGGACAGAGGGGGAGTTGGGGCTAGCAATGCTGAGCATCTATACCTGCAGGGCTGAGCACCAGAGCCTGGAGGATGTCTGACAGGGAGACGATGCCCTCGATGCTGGAGCGCTCGTCCACCACCACCAACCGATGCACCTGGCACAAAACACAACAATTACAGATGGATTTCAAATAAGTCCTGATGTTATTTCTGGGTAACTAAATGTTTGTATAAAGCTCACTTCAGCTTTGACTATCCTGTCCACAATGGTCTCCATTGTTTCCATTTTATGGCACTTCATGACTCCTTCGAAGTACTGGGAGCGATGTTTGAGAGCCTGCGTCACTGTGATGTCCAGGTTGTTGTACGTCTTCTCAGCAGCCAAGTTCTACACACAAACATGAAAATGAATGGT
The DNA here is from genome assembly GCA_916701645.2 of Sebastolobus alascanus. Classification (NCBI taxonomy): domain Eukaryota; kingdom Metazoa; phylum Chordata; class Actinopteri; order Perciformes; family Sebastidae; genus Sebastolobus; species Sebastolobus alascanus. The sequence continues at coordinate 219,328 of CAKAOJ020000420.1, read as the reverse complement.
AGAAAGTGGCACAATAAAATCACAGAGCAGTTTAGCCTCTAATATCTGGTATTTTGTGTCTTCCAAAACAGTAGAAATGTCAACTTACAATCACGTCAAACTTGGAGTAAATGTCCACAACTTTGCCTGTAAGAGGACATAAAGAACTCCAGTAAGTAAGTAAGTAAGTAAATTTATTATTATTATTATACTTTGTTAATGGTGAAGTTTGTGCTCTTACCCGACTCGTCCACCACAGGCAGGGCAGAAACTCGTCTCTCCACAAAAATGTTGAGTGCTTTGATGATGGGCGTGTTCGGGTTGATGAAAGCGATGTCGTGGTACGAGCCAATACCCAGCTCCCCGAGAGTCTGCTTCATGAAAGCTGGCTTCGGCATCTCACACATCTGGAAAACCCAAATACACACACACACACACACACACACACAATGAGGCAGGGACATGTTAAGTGTGATCACTCTCCAGCCACTTCATTTTAAGTAATGGCCTATTTTATCAATGTCCACTAGAGGGCAGCAGACAAATAAAAGTAGGGATGAGATGACAGTTCCCAGCATAAGTATCATCATAACTACCCATCATACAGAATAAAATGCGATACAAGCTAAACACTCATTCACAGACAGACTGGCAGTGATCGCGTCGGACTCACAAAAAGCTGGAGGAACTTGAGGATCCTCTTGTGTGTGAGAATATAAAGTGCGTTCCCCGTGACGGGGTCGATGACAGGCAGGCGGTGAATTTTGTTTTTGATGAGGGTGTACACGGCGTCAAATAGGCTGCAACACAACAAACACAATGACCAGTTACAAGCAGCACAATAAAATCTGCCCACACACATACAAAAAATATGCGAAAACAGAAAGATTCATTATTCATAGTGAGAGAACGCACCTTGCATCAGGTGATATGTTGACCAGAGGTTTGAACGTTGCTTGAAGGTAAACCTCTGCGGCAAGAAATTAAATATTAAAGTATATTCGGCATATAAAATCTTACATTATGCATACTACAAAACATGACAGTATAATCATGATGCTAACCTCTCCAAGTCTCAAGCTTATGTTCCTCTAATTCATATATTTGCACCTGAAATACAAGAAATAAACATTGATTTAAGAAAAAAAAAAGAAGAGAAATCTTCAATGGACCAAGAAGCATGCAAACATTATCTGTCAAGTGGACCCACCATCGGCGACTTATAGTATCTGTGTAGTATGATGATGAAATCTGTGATAGTCAGCATTCCTGCAATAAAAACAGGCATTAAAACACACGGAATCTATAAACAACATACGGCGCCGTGCCTGCAGGCATTGTGCGACTGGGTAGAAGAGACATCGCTTACAAGGGAGTGGTCCAAACAACACATCACTAACACCCCCCCCCCCCCCCCCTCCGCTTTATCCTCACGCTGACCTGGCATTTATTATTCATCACAGGCTGACTCGCAATAAACGCTACGCAGGAAAAAAAAACCAGCACAACAAAGCCGATTCACTGCTGGTGTTTGTCTTTTGACACTCTCTTACTAACAGAAGGTTTATTTTTCAGAGTGTGCTGTGATTTTTTTTTATGTGAAATATTATTTCCAACCTCTCAGAGCACTGGTCAATAGAGGAGTCATTGCTGTGTTTAATGGTTTATGACAGCTGTAATGACTAATGCTCAATATAGCGTCGCACTCCTCGAGACACGACCAGCAGCATTAACACACAGTCTGTCCTATGTGTTCATTTGGCAATGACGCAGCAGCACAGCAAGAGAAATTATTCTAAAACTAAACTGTGGACTAAAATATGTAGACTGCACGTTAAAGTCTTAAAGGTGCTAGAGTCAAAGCTATAGAGCAAGTAAGAAGAATGAAAGCATCTAAACATCTTTCCTCACCCACACAACAAATTTCACATTCAATTGCTAAGCTCTGTCTTTCTTGGTATTTGCACGTTGAAGATTTAATTGCTAAGCTTTCGGTCAAAGTGTGTGGAAGCCTTATGATCCTCTTATTTGGTCCAAATTCAGGATTTAACCACTTCATGCTCAATGTTAAACATGCCTAACTTAGACCTGAACAGCAACAAATATCAGACACAGACATAGAAAGCAGAAAACTTGGCAGTTTAATATCCGAGATTCTTTAAAATACTATTATAGACACTATAAAATAGTCATTTTAGTGATAATAGCAGACATTAAATAAGGTCATGAAGTTAGTTTTGTGATTGGTTTTGGGGTTCTTACCCACAAAGCTTTGCTTCTCCGTGTCCCATAGTGGAGCAGCTCGCACACCGTTAGCCACCAAGGCGAAGAACGCTTTCTTAACCTGTCAAGCAACAGTTACATGTTACAGAATACTTCACAACAATAATGTGATGATCTTTTCTGGAGCTGAAACACTTCATCTATTAGTTGATCGACGGAAAATTAATGTCAAAGCAAAAATGTCAAGTATTCACCGGTCCAAGCTTCTCAAATATGAAGATTTGCTGCTTTTGTGTGTTTTATATGATTTTAAATTCATCATCTTTAGGTTTGTGACTTTTGGTCTGACAAAACGAGACACTTCCTTAACATTTTCTTGACAGTTCATAGATCAAACAATTTAGCAAAGAAAAACTTCAACAAATTAATGTCTGATCAAAAATAATCTTTGGTTGCAGCCTTCATCATAATCATCTGATGACTTTTTCTTTGTTTCCGTCACTTTCTCCCGAGTAGAAGAGACGCTTGTGATGTATTTTGCGAAAACTCTTGATGGCTTTGTGTTGGTTTTAGTATTTCGGTCTCTCTTAGATAAGGCCTCTCAACTCTGAGCTTCAGTGGTTGAAGATCTACACATCAAAGAGGCCAGCGCTCCCCAGGATTACTGTTTAACAGCTTTATGACAATTTCATCTCATAGAAACGGCTCTGAGGCAAATACTGCAGCTTATTTTACTGAACATTAACTTCGGCCGAATGCCTCTTTCGGTTCTCAAGACAAGCAACCTTGATATCATATAAATGTTCCTCTGCAGGCAAAATGAACTTAATTTTGCCGCAGTACTAACTTGGAGCGCCGTGTCGAACACGACCAGCTTGGAGCTCGTGGGGACGATGTCGTAGCACTTGTGGGATTTCATGAAGCGCATGTAAATATCACTCTCAGGTTCAGCAGCTGTGAGAACAAAAAGCAGGGAAATACTTTTAGAGGAAGCAGAACTCTCACAGGGAATATATAATGAGAGCCTGGAAACAAAACACACTCTGAGAGCCTAAACAACCATTACGGGTCTGGACCACTTACAGCCACTTTACTGCTCCATCTTACTGATAATTAAGATCTGCTTTAAGCACCAACAAGCACAGAAACAGTGGAAAAACACAGACAGCAAAGTGCTGTAGGAACTTCACTGATGATGCAGTTTTATGATTACAGTATTTTTTTTCTCCACATGAGTGGATTCATCCATTAGTTTGCTCACAAAATTGATATTATTTATCATTAAGTAAAAATAAAACATTTGCTTGTTCAAGCGCCTTAAATGTTGATTATACATCAAAATTGAAAAATTGATTGCTGGCCAGACAAATGAGCATTTTGAAGACATATCTCTGGGTCTGTCTGGGTACTTGCGATGACTATTTATCATTACATTGCTCAGATGTTTTACAGAGTGAATGATTACTCCATCAAAAACATTTTAAATAATTATTTTTAATCGTTAGTTTCAGCCTCACATGCTACATTTGTCTAATTACTCGTAAAAATATCTCTTAACACTTAATATAAGACACAATCACCTAACAAGTAACATTTCAGTGAAATATAGGGACTTGTTTTTAGACTTAAGTGACAAAATACTACTTTTTGAGCATTACAGGCTTATTATGATCAACAGCATTTCCTAATACTAATGAAATATAGCTCAAAATGAGTTTTCCCAGCTAATTTCAAAATCCCTTTTAATCTTGAAAGACCTAAATATTACATCTAATTTCAAGAAATGTTACCAAGAGGATTTTCACTTGTTCCATTGGCAGATTTTTTTTTTTACTTATTACAAGCGAAAACGTCTTTTAATCTTTTTGGAGTGGCCTTTTTTTCCAGATGGTCTCTCCAGTTTTCCACAGGTATCCGTCTTCATTTTTAAAAACATATTCATTTAGAAAAAAAACGGTCTGTTATGACAACAAACCGGTAAAGAGGAAATCCCTCCAATTTGTGACACAACTCATCGCTGGATCTCTGTGTGGCTCTGATATCTGTAGCACGGTCTGACTATCTTTTAGCTTAGAAACATCTGGAACACCAATAATATCCTGATATTATGGAGTCACCTTTACATTCCATCGCTAACTGCGTTAAAAAGAAAAAGAAAAAGAGAGCAGTGGGTCAGCAGATATCGCAGTGGGGACACTTACCATCATCATCTAGTTCAAGTTTCTCCAGCATGCCTTCGAATAAACCGCAGACCTGTGAGAGGAAAAAAAGGCAGAATGTGCGGTGAAGATCCCGGCAAATCCTCACACGGCAAAACTTTGCTGGAAATTGTAGAGTGAGCAGCAGGGTTGAAGCGACTTCTCCCCAGCGGCCCCAGCATACACTGAACACACCGAGCGCGGTGCGCAAAACACACCAAAACAACCCCAAAAAAACTCCGTGCGCCACCGAACGTTTCACCGATTACACTAAAGCTCCTCCAGCAGGTCCGCTAAATACACACAGCTAACGTGACATAAACATTGTGCTGCAGAGCTGCAACTTTAGCGGCACGTTATTATTAGACTACACACACACCCCTTAATAAAGCTCAGAGTGGAACAGTCCTGATCCATTTGCTGCAGTAGGGGGAACCGACGTCTATACAGGCTGCTCAAAACAGCCACAACACAGGCCAGAATTAATCCCATCACACAATAAAACAGCTGAATTCTTTGTTACAGTTATAATCCTACCAAACAGCACTCACCACAGGGGAAAGTCTTTTCACATGCAGCGTGGAGGAGAAAGCAGGAAGCTCCACTTGCTGTGGACACACCCCTCCGTGCAGAGCAACAACTGGGTGCTTCACCATATTAGGAAATCCCTTTCGTTGCTTAGCAGCAAGAAGCTGGGGATGCCTTGACACAATCCTCACAGTTCATTTCTTCTGACAAAAACGAGCAACTTGGCTGAGCTCTACAAAAACAACTCTTTTAGGAGCCTGGACAGTGGCAGCCACATGGGAAGATGGCATGCGAATTGTGCCATTTGCATCTTGCACATAACACAGGAGAGTTCCCCCAGCATCATGAAATATGCTGTGTCATGCTAAGAGATGTACATAGCCAGTGTATAACAAGTTGTTTTAACATTTAAACAAACCACTGGAATAACATTTTAGATATCCATAATAGCATTTCTCCTCGTCACAATCGTATTCTCACTAGTCAAAAATGGTAATTAAAGATATCCACAAAAACATTCTTACTGGTAGAAATTGTATTTCAAAATATCTAAAAGGTTGATTGTACTACTCAAATCTAAATTTAAGATATCTTCAAAGTGGCTGTTTTAACATTTAATAGCTAGACTGGATGTATATGTCAAAAAGAACATTTCAGATATGACATTCTTCCTATGAAAAATGACGTCACTTTTGCCATTATGTGTATTTGGGCTTTCAATTTCAGATATCCACGATTGCACTTTTTATTTTTTCTAGAATGATATATAATTCTTACTAGTAAAAACTCCCATTTCAGATATCTACAATCAAATTGTTACTAGTCATAACTGAAGTGGGACCATTTTGAAATATTCTTATCTTTTTGGATATCCAAAAAAGACATCCACAGTACATTTGTGGATATCTGCAATTGCATTGTTTCTAGTCATAATTCTAATTTTAGATATTTTAGGGCTGTCCATTAATCACATGATTGTCCATAGTTAATCGCGATTAATTGCAAAATTAGTTGAAATTTTTTTATCTATTCAAAATGTACCTTAAAGGGAGATTTGTCAAGTATTTAATACTCTTATCAACATGGGAGTGGGCAAATATGCTGCTTTATACAAATGTATGTATATATATATTATTGGAAATCAATTGGCAACACAAAACAATGACAAATATTGTCCAGAAACCCTCGGAGGTACTGTATTGTGTGTCCGATGTGTCCCGAATACCATGCTTTACAAGCTTCAATGAGAAATATTCAAAGGTATTCGAAGCTTAACGGAGCAGCAGAGTGCGGCAGGCTGACATGTTCTTCTGTGCACTATTGTACACATACGCACCTCTACACACAACAAACAGTGTTATCTGTCCTAATAATAATTAATGTTGAATATGAATAATGTTGTGGGATTATTACTTATTTCATGGGCTATTTTGGGATTTATACTTTATTATTACTTACTTATACATATATTTAAAAAAAAAAATGAAGCATTCGAATACTGATTTGGAGGTCAAATACCATGGCAACGGTCGAAGTTTTGAAGCATTCGGGTCAGCCCTACTGAGAATTAAATCAAGGATATCTGCAATACATATCCAGTCTAGCTATTAAATGTTAAAACGGCTTGCCATAGCAAGTGTGCTCGTTGATGTGATTTCCCTTGGTCCCTAAATTGCAAGTATATCCACAACAATCCACTGCGGCAGTGTGAGAAAGCCTGCAGATACCTGCTCTGGGATGCTAGACGGTCCCCCAGTGTCGCCCTGCAATGGTGACACAGCGCTTCTCTTGCCAAAAACCCACTCCTGCTGCACTCTCATAAATCTTGCCCTGCTGCATCACAGCGGGCACGCAGCCTACTTTGGTATTACAGCAAACTCCAGGGAAGCAGACATACATAAATCCATTAAATTAATTGCTTTTGAAATTGGATTTGGCAAAAAAAAACAAAAAAACTACAGCATCAGAAGATTATTTGGTCAGCCTCCCTTATGAATGATGGGGAGGGGGGGAGGGCGGGGGACTCATCGCTCTTCAACCACAATCATGAGTCCTTGGGTGTTAATATCAACAGTATACAATGTTGGTGATGAAATATTGATTTTACCCTCTCTGGCTAGAACCCACAATCACTCACAGCAGACAGGTCAAGACAGATGATTATTCATTTAATGGGTACACTAGCTGTGGGAAATCTGGTATCACATCCTGACTCAGACTGTGGTGAATCCTAAATAAAACCCACAATTAAGATCCTTGTGACAAAACCCTGAACTACCTCTCAGCTGTTTTTGCAGTAAACAGTCGAATGCTGTTTGACGTATTGCTTCAATGCAGCGACAATATTTATATTCTCCGAGCAAATAGTGCAAGCACGGGTCTGTTGACGCACGGCATGCTCCAGCGTCAGAGCTTGAATTAAGAGAGATTTGCATCATCCGTGCTTTCTGTTCACCACTGTCTAAGTGAACCCTTATGACACCGAGTAAAGCAGCACATGACTCATGGACAGACCGTTATGTTGCCGCAAAGGAAAAATAGTTCAACATCTTGTGATCCATGCGGTATTTATCAGTACTGAAGTAGAGCAAAGATGCAGCATATTACCTGCAAGTTTAGTCACATATTCAGTCTTATTTTTGAGGAAAAGCAATAAATACTTCATCTACATATACAGTATGTATTTTAGGAATTCACAGGCATATGCTATTCCTGAGCCCCAGGACAATTCTGTCATTACTTGTTAAAGGATTACTTTGGTATTTTTCAACCTGGACCCTATTTTCCCATGTTTTTGTGTCTAAGTGACTAACGGGGACAATACTTTTTAAATTGCTCCAGTATTGAGGGAGAGCGCTGCAGCCGCCAGCCGCTAAACGCTGTAACACAATCATTTGGGGCAACCTGGTACTGTCAGTTTACGTCTACTAAAAGTGCTTGTTTTTGTCACCGATAGGCTCAGATTGTTATTATAAGTGTCTGATAACATTATGGAAAGGACCCTACAGAGAAATGAAACCTGTTTCTTACCTTTCGCTTTCTGTTTGTCATTGTGTCATGTGACTTGTTGCTGGAAGAGACGTGGCTGTAATGTCGAAATCAGCTAAATATTCAGCCATGAATGTGAATGTGAATGTGAATAAATGTGGATGCGACGCAGGGTTTCAGAGCGCGGCTTCTTCTTCGAGTGAGAAACACAATAACAAACAGACCGGATCAAGCGAAAGGTAAAAAGACCATTTCATTTCTCTGTCAGGTCCTTTCGATAACATTGTCAGACACTTACAATAACAATCTGAGCCCGTCAGTGGCAAAAACAAGAACTTTTAGTGGATGTAAACTGACAGTACCAGGTTGCCCCAAATTATTAGGTTGCGGCTCATTTAGCAGCTGACGGCTGCAGCGCTCTCCCTCAATAGTGGGCCAATTTCAGAGAGCGTTGTCCCCATTAGTCACTTAGACACAAAAACAAGGGAAAATAGGCTCCAGGTTGAAAAATACCAAAGTAATCCTTTATCTCATGCCACCCTTTCCTAAAGCTAGAAACCGGAGAGGTGACTAGTTTCGTCTCCGCTCCATAAACAACTCTACTCATCAAATTTATGTTTACGTTCTTACATAGCTGACTGGTGAAAGAAGTCACACCTAAATGTATTTGACTGCCACATTAATCTGTTGTTCAGAGTTCACTGACTGAACTGACTCGAGGCAAACATGAATTTTTTTTAACTTTAAATGGCGTCTTAAAATGAGAAACATTTTTGCGGCGTGACTCACTTGTTGCGAGGTAGAGTAAGATGGCACAGGGCTCGAGGAGGGGATCGGAGGTTTGGCAGAGGGAAGGCTGAGGCGCTTTCCTGTGTCCGGCGGTGTGGAGATCGAGCGGGATCGGGTGCTCGCTTCCAGGCGTTCAGGGCTGGGCCCGCTGGGTTGGGCCTCCTGGGTGAACACAGGCTGGCTGGACGCCTGGGTCGGGGTGCTGGGTGGTGTGGAGAGTCCAGAGGCTGCAGAGAGATAAAAAAAAGATCCTCAATAGATACCACAACTTATCTCTTCAACGTCAGTCCATACGTCGTTTTCAGTGACATTGAAACGGCGGGCGGATTCACATCGCTGATAGGCTGAGTTGGCAAGACTGAGGTGCTACAATCGTGACTGCTGCAGATACCATCAATGCTGTCACATGCTATAACAGAGAAGGAATGCATATCTGATCCATCAGGGACTGAGAGAGTCCTGGGTACTGAGAAACAACACAGATGGCAGAGATAAAGTCTCAGCCCAGTCGCTGACAGACAGGGATGCACTGGGTAAACCACCACTAGAAAGACAGCTACAAAACTAAGTTATATCAACTATTAGCAGCATTGATAGCTTTAATAGGTGTCTTGTAGCAAACATAATGATTAAATCTTAAATTTAAAAAGCTATTTAAAAATCACTGATTCACCTTGTTTTTAAAAAGAATAATAAAAAAGTACAATGACGTTCCATGCATATATTTAGTTTTACTTTATATTTATAAATACTTTTTAAATTGTTTTTTTAAATGTATTAATTAAACCTGCAGTACGCAGGAAGTTTTTGGCATCATTGGGCAAAAATTCCGTAATAACCTTTCAGCATATTGTAATTCAAGTGTTCTGAGAGAAAACTAGACTTCTGCACCTCCTCATGGCTCTGTTTTCAGGCTTTAGAAAAAATCTAGCCCGTGATGGGAGACTTCAGCCAATCACAGGTCATTTCAGAGAGAGAGCGTTCCTATTGGCTGTGCTCCGGCTGGTGGGCGGTGCTTGGTATTCCCCAAGAGATCTCAACATGGCTGCCGGGTCACAAACTTTCTCATTTTACAGCTAAACAGTACACTACAAGATGTTTCTGAAAACATTTGAGGCGAGATAGGCATTACAGTAACAGAATATTGATTCATATTTGATCAGCGTTGCCTAGTTTGACCGTTTGATCGGAGTTTGTGAGTGATTGACAGCTGCTCATAAACGGCAGGCTCCAGCTCGGCTCTAATTGGTTGTTTTCCTCCGGTCTGTGAAATCTTGCAGATGCCATTAGGAGCACCGGAGGACACCGGAGGACACAGAGGCACATGATTTTTTTCAGATTACCTGCCTCATGCACTATTTTCAGGATATAGTGACCGTTTAATAAATATAACTTCTTTTCATATTTTACATTAATAATATTAATAATAATAATCGTATTTGCTCCATTTCTACCCACTGCTGCTTTAAGTAATCGATTACATTTAACCGCTAACTCCAGGCTAGAATTATCCCTGTGGCGTGAACCTCAACAACACTACATGTTAATGAAAAATCCCTCGACAGCACTTTAAAGCTCAACTCATCTCAATGGATGCTCTAAAAAAGCCATCAATAATTGATCAATGTTGGAAAAAGAATGAGAACAATGAATCATGCAGATTGTCCTTTTCCTGTTCCTGGCGTCTCTCCACAATAACTAGGCCGATGACAACACGAGCAGCCGCATTAAGCTCCGGCGTAGCAGTCAGCTGTCTGTGACGCAGCTCGTCCTGCGCCGGTGTCAGGTTGAAGGTGTCAGTCACATGACAAGCCCTCACATGCTCTTTCACATCAGGCCTCACGATCTTACGCAGGGTGACACGCGACACTCACGCTGCCCCGCCTCTACTGCGCCGACATATTTCTGAGGCCAGACAAAGAGTGACACGGTCGATGAAGACCAAATGGTTCACATTACAAGGCCTCCACCATGAGACTTCCAGCTGACTTTATCACGCCTACATATCCAACACTAGCGTGATAGCCAAGCCGGGAGTATGTTAATGTCACATGAGGACAAGAAAATACAAGAATCAGTTTCAGTATCATCCCCCTGGACTCAGTCATATGAAACAAACTGAATTCATTATTAAAGTAATTTGAACACATGACTCATTCAAAGACTTCTAAATGAACCAGGACAGAGGTATGCATATTGTGATCAGTACGGCACATTGAGTTTACCTAATTTCCCGTGACTTATCCTGCTATCTAAATATAATCTTCAAAAAAGAGAATTATAAAAAGTTAGGAGACATTTTTCATAAATGAAGCGCCGTGCGTCGAGTGAACATTTTTTCCTTGGTCTGTCCAAGCGCACTCCACACTATCTCTTGACATTTAGTTGGCGTGCACCAGCCCTCTTTGGCGTGCCCTGCTTCCGCAGTGTAGCCTTCTTATTTTAGCCACGCTGTTGTGGCACATTCCACAGGAGGAGATAACAGCGGGGCTGGGAGCCCTCTCCTCGGCCTGGTTAATCACGGCCAGCTAGACACCACACTGGAAACAGGAAATGGATGCCTTGCTGTAAAGTAGTCCAGTCCATCTAACTTTAGAAACATAAAAAACACTAACGCATATAATATTTATAATATATAAATATAATAGATATCATATTTTAGAGTGAAGCTACGTATGAACATGCTACTGCTAAGATGCTCCTATATGCAATGGACACAGCTCTGTTAACGCAGCGAGACAAAAGCAGCTTTGATTTGCAAGGTTAATCTCTCTAAATTGCCATTTCCATGTCACTTTATTATGCAACTATTTGAATTAGAGATGAAACGATTGGTCAAATTAATCAATTAGTCGACTCACACAAAATTCATCTGTAGCTACTTTGATAATAAGGATTAAAGGTTCTAGATATGACATCCAGAACCACTAGATGTCACACTAGAGCACCAGCATCTCAGACCAAAACAAGTGGACGCGTCAGCCATACCTCCCCTCCTTTCGCTTTTCTTCCTAAATCCATGTAATGTAATTATTAGCTTGCTAGTTATCCTGCTAACCAGGACAGGAATTTCACCAGCGGCCTTCCTCTGTTTGACCTTGATGCCTTTCTGAAAATCGTATGCCCTGAGGCCACAGTGGTCATGATGCCCCGCCCACACTGTCCCAGCTGGTTTTGCCGTTTTCTTCTCTGCCTCTTTCCTGTCAATAAGGTTTTTTTGTTGACACTGAAAACCGGGCTATTTATGACGATAGTTTGACACCGGGCGGCGTGTTCCGGAAGAAATAGAAGAAGAAATGCAAGTGTTGTCCTTCTGCTAACAGGCACTGCATGCAAAATATAGATATGAAATAATGATGAGGATGAATTTTGTTTTTAACAACTAAAGGCCCTGACACAGCCGGCAGTCGGACATTTTGGGGCCGTTGGTGAGCGTCTACCGGCTCTAGTCTTTTGGCTCTAGTCTGTCGGCGCTAGTCTGTCGGCTCTAGTCTACCCATGTCAGAGTTTTTTCGGCCGATTCAGCATGTTGAATCGGCAGCAGAGCCCGTCGATGAGAGAAATCACTCTGATTGGCTGTTCAGCTTAAATGAATCAGTGCACGAGAAGAGAAACGGAAGTGAGGAAAGCAAGCCAACGAGTAAAGTCAAGAGGAAAAACACACAAGACTCTTCTCATTTTTCATCTTCATCTCATCTGATCACTCCAATAAACGGATATTTTCACAGTGACATTGCCATCTGGAATGAAGCTGAGTGCTGAGTGAGAGAAAACGCCGCTTTGTTTCATGTACACATAATAACAACGGCTTGTATATCCGCCATCCTCGGTCTTCCGGTTTCCCTTTTTGAATGACAAATATTGACTACTGCCGCCTGCTGGTGTGGAGGGTTATTATCTCTCACAAAGGTAGTCTTTGCGGTGATTTCAAATGCACCTTGTCGGCCAAGACAAAGGCGACGTGAGGCGTCGGTCTTCATCGCTTGCTGTGTCTTGGCCTTTAGTGTCTTTATAAGTGTGGGGAGGGACAAGAGTTTCAAAGGGAGGGACTCGCATGCACGCACGGCCGGCCCGGCTACCAAAACGAAGAACAAGAGAAGCTCGGATTACAACACACACAGAGGGAGAGCGACTTCATTCTCTGCAGGATGCCATCACTCCAATATATCTTTACATAGCAAATAGTATATTAATATTCAACATCTCATATATCCGTAGCTCCTTTAACTGTCAAGCAAAATAGTAAGCTGAATATTTTTAGGGTTTTGCATGAGATGTGTGCAGTGATTCAGAGGTGTAGAGGCTGCTCGGAGGGTGGAAGATTAGCAGAGGCTACTCTCACTTGGATTTTATATTGCAATTCACTGCGAGCCGCGTTAACATAACACCCATAAAAGCAGATCCTATCAGAGCGGTTGCCCCCCGAGGAGTCGACAGGGATTTTTGAGTCGAGTGGGTCTACGGTGACTCTGGGAGCAACGTGATCTTCGTCGGTTGACGTCAGAGCAGTAGCGAGGCTGCTACAGGGCCCAATGATGCGGTGCTACAGCCTTCTCTGGCCACAATGAATCACACACTGGTCAGAACTGGTGTGTGGCAAGGGTTTCAAATGAATTTGCTAGGTACACCATAATACAGGCTCTCCGCAACAAAGGACATGGCTGTTCCAACACCTCAATAATGGCAGGCTCACTATCGCATATCACGTGTGCAAACTGCATCGTGGCAAAACATCTAAAATGAGCAGTCGCAATTCAAGCTGACGTACAAAATGTTGCTGAGAAGCACACATGCTACCGAAATTTCTCACGTAGATGTCAGCGGCGAAGTAGCTGCACTTCCATCGTGTAGATTAGAAGCTCGAGATAAAAGGACTTCTGGTTTCGGCCGAGGCGTCACCGCGTCGTATACTGCCTTTTACGACAAACTCTACATCTTACACAGACACATTTGGACGTACATCATCATGACAGGACTCTGCTCTACTCATCCCCTCCACCGACGTCAGACTGGCTCTAAATCAGGAGCTGTAAAGTCGGTGATAAAGGGCCACTTGAACGCCTCACAGCGTGTCCCCGGCGCTTCACACATCAAGCATTATGGGCTAACGCTTTACGAAAGCTGCCATAAGTCTGCACGGAGGTCTGCGCTTTTTTGTTTGGCATCCATTTTCTGTCACTGCTCACGCCGGCCTGCTTCCTCTCACGAAACCCTGAAGGAATATTATGAACGGAGATAAAGTCTCCCCTCATTAGGGAAAAGCCTCCCAAAAAATCTACGATTTAGCATGTTCTGACCGTCCCTACTTCAGCCAAAATGCTTCCTGTCAATTTAAATAAAGTTTCCAAAATGGAGCAGCTATTCTGAAGAGACTCCCTTAGGATATGGGACGGAAATAATGAGCTGACACTGTATCAGATAGAGTGGCTCTAAATTACTTTACCATGATGACAGGACTACTACAAACTAAAAACACTTTTCACTTATCTCTATCACTGCTTTAACGTTTGAATTAAAGAAGACATATCAATCAGGCACAATGCATAAAGCAGCATGCAGTATGTGCAATATTTAGCAAAGTGATAGCTGACCTCTGGTCCCAGGTCAGCCCCTCACACATAGCTTTACCACTTTGGTCTGCCACTTTGAGCGGATGTACTGCATGCATTTGTGAAACCCGAGACCATGTGATCGGCACCTAAACTATATGGAGAACCTAAGGCCACAACCTACAGCATATATATAGATTACATATGTAAATACCAAACAAAAAATAGATGCTCTCTCTTAATGACTTTGCCAAAAGGAGAATAACTTGAATGTTCAATCCTAAGAATATTTATGCAGGACTACTGAAGTTTAGAATAAGTTATTAAGAAAATGTGATGTCCTTTAAAAAGGTGTCCTAGCATGTGACTCACTACATGAAAGTATAGATTGACTGTAAATTATCTGAATCCAAGATTAATTGGACTAGTGGAGGAAGCTGCAGGAAAATGGAGCAGGTGAAGATCACAGCACGTTACCAGACAGACACGACGACTCGGACTGATGGCGCCCTCCTAGCCCATCTTGCTCCTTCCGTTTCTTGCTCCTCCTCAGGCTGCCAAACCTCTTCATGAAACGCAGTGGTGGGTTGTGGGTTCAAAACTAAATTTGACCATGACCATCCGCATCACGATAGGGGTGGCTCAAACTGCTCAAAGTGAGAGTCACTCCATTCGTTAAGATGAGGAAAGTTGTACAGAAATGAAGTTGAAAAGTAAATCCGACAGATCTAGAGAACGATTAGTCTTTGAGGCTGTTTAGTCCGTCTTTAGGAGAGAGATGGTCCTTCTTATTAAAAAAGGAGAAAACTGGTCACCTTCAATCGATTCGTCTGCAGGAGAAAAAACTAATTCTGGCTACTCCATGAAGTAGCGCAATCCACTTTTCCTTGGAGCCAGCAGTGCTAGTTACAAAAAGAAAAAAGACAACCGCAGCAAGTCACCAATTAAAGCTAAGCTTCAATATCCAGGCAAAAAAAAAAAAAAATCCACGGAGCACAGAGCCAGCAGGAAGCAATGTATCGTATCGTTTGATGGAAAAAGGCGTGAAAGCTGTAATTTCCAGACAGCTACAGCTGAGAAACGTCCCTCTCGCAAGTGATGCAAATAACAACTGGGACCGGAGCGCCTTTTCTCCCCTCTCAGCCGTGTCAGTGCTGTAAATTGTCAGGTGCAGCTGTGGGTGGCGTCTCTTTAATATAGCACCCATGTCAGCAGCCTGTAAAAGGAGGCCAGTCCATGAAGGATACACCAGCGATTGGCTCAGGCTGCACATCTCCCCGCCCCCCCCCCCCCCTTTCCACTGCCCTCCCTCTCCCAACACAGGAAAGTAAGCACAGGCACATCTGCCTCACTCCGTCTTCACACGACACACTCAGGATCGCACAATCTCAGCATTTCCTGAGATAAAAAAATAACCTATAAATTAAGACATAAAGGTTTTTGAGCTGGGAGTCCTGCAGCTCTGTCATTTGTGCAGTCGGCTGTCGGTAACTTTTGGGGGCCTGACCTTTAAGAGTGCTGAGGCCAGCCCCCCGCCGATGACAGCAGGGGGACATCCCATGTTCTGTCAGCTGATCAGAGAGCCTCCATTCAATACCACTAGCCTCAGCTACCCGTGACAGATGGCCCACTCAGTATCTGCTGCTCACATTAGCCAACAGCGTGTCCAGCACAGATCTCAATTAACACGTTATGCAAGTGTTCCACTCTGCTCAGTAGGTCAATAGGGGTTGAAATAGCAATGATCACCTCAAATATCATGTGATACTCGCTGCGATGAAGCTTTCCTAACAAAAATAATTCCCTTCAGTTTGTATTGAAGGTTGCTAAGTTTCAGATCCAGGAGGATTTCAAATCCCATCCATGGTGTATTTTCTTAAGCTTAGCATCCACACTCAAAATAAAAATCATTCTGCCCTTGTAAGGTCTGCGCTTTGTGAATTTCAAAACTGCCCTGTTCCTTTATTTACTGACAACATACAGCACACAGTAGCAACAGAAAGAGTGAGAGAGAGAGAGGGGGGAAAAATCTCTGCATGGTTGTATGAGGAGCTCCTGAGAGTCTGGTCACTTCCAGATAAGGATATGAAAGCACCACAGTTGCCTTCAGCAATGAGAGACTGACAATGTCCAGGCGATTAGAAAACACATATTTAGAACAGACGGGAATGAGGAGACATTCTGATCATATTTGTGGCAAATATGGATATAAAAGCATTTGAGAAAACACCTAATAAATAGTGTGCAACTTATACAAAATCAGGTTCAGGAACACATAAAATTCTGAAAGAAATACCTCTATGTTTACTAAAATGGCTAAAAAAAATATACTGATATATATATATATATATATACTAATGTAGATGTATAAAACTGACAGCTTAATCAACACTAGTTTGAGAACAAAATCAAGACAAGCCTTCAGCACACCCTTGTGGCGAAAGTAGGGTGCCTACAAAAACATCCCACTAATAAAAATAGAAAAGCTGGTGTGCCCACTCAGTCGCTGTATGATATTCATTTACAAGCATGCTTTGTGGCTATCATCATTGGCCCCCGTTCATTTAAAGCCACATCATTAGTCGGAAAAAGAAAACCGAGAGGATGTAAGGTCTCGAACCACATCACACTCTAAAAATCCCGAGCGGCTGGCACGAGGAGGCTGTAGCCGCTGGTGTGTTTTGGTGTGTTTTAGTCTGGTTACCATCAATAACGATCTCCAGAGGAAACGGAGCATGCCGACTCTTGAGGTCTGGCCCTAACTGAGCTATTCCACCAGCCTCTGCCAAGCTGACCCTGTGCGAGGAAACAGAAGAATGGGTAGATGTACGACGAGCCAAAAACATATGAGTCATCTCTGTGCTGTTTGATGCAGCTTCCAGCAGGGCTGTTTCCATGCGAAACAGGCTGGTTTCTGTTATGTAATATTAATCAGCCACCCAAAGACATGGAGACATGAGAGCTGAAAATGTGCTTCAACAAACAAGGCCTTGTTCTGCCCAGCCTGTCTCAGTACTACCATTATGTCATTAGTGCGTTTACATTTTAGGAGAATGCACTGTGGCTGGACTCCCACCTGTGGGATGCCAAACCTGCAACTTAATCTAATAAACTGGCTTTGAAATGCACTCCTCAATGCTACTCCTCTTTGATTCCTGAGGAAGTTGTTGACGTCATCGATAAGAGGATGACTGATAACGAAGGAACATCTATCTGCCCCTCAAGCGATCGCTCATCCGTCTGACGAGGCTTGTGACCATGTTGGCCTGTAGGGAGTTGCAAAACAATCAGTGGATCTTTCTTTCTTTTTTTTTTTTTTACCATGACAAAATCTAGGCTTCTACTTCCTTATTGACACAACGATGTTCAATGTGTGTCACTGAGAAAATGCTGCATGACAGTTCTGTCACAAGCTGCAAACAAAACGAACTCCTCATGACCTCAATCAGATAGATACAGGTTCCTGTGTGTGGCTTTACTTCGTACATGCAGCAGGAAACCCAAATAATCTGTGAGATGACATTGTTTCATCTATTGTGTCTTACTTCCTTTACAACTGTCTTCCCCCTCTTGCACAATATAACATTAGTATTTATCAGCTTTTTTACCAGATGACATACTATATTTCACATTTATAAAATCAAAATACAGTTGTAGCCAATCCACCAAATGACGTTGCAACCATAGACTGTATATAAGAAGTGGATGTAGTCACCGTGACGTCACTAATTGGTTTGTGGACTGCCGTTTTGAAGCCTGGAATTCGGCATTTTGGCCGTCGCCATCTTGGTTTTTTGCAACCAGAAGTGACACGAGAGGACGGAGCCAAGTACAGCTAAACGTTGAGTAAGACATTTTTAGACGAACAAAAAGTTACAATGAACTTTCATGAACTGAAAACACACGGTGAAAGGGTTAAAGTTCTAAGACAAAAACACGGACAACTCCCAGACCGTACGACGCCGTGGTAGCGACCTGTCAATCACAACGTAGCCACGCCCTAAAGCATACCCTGCTTTTTCGTCTATTTGACTCTAAATGGGACCATCATTTATTAAATGAACATCATGCTGTATTGAAGAAGACTTGAAACTAGCGATTGAGACCATAAAGTCATGTTTACAATGTTTACTGAGGTAATAAATTAAGTGAGAAGTAGGGTCATTTTGTCATAGACTTCTATAGAGAGCCGAAGTCCCGCCCCTTCCAGGGGACCCCATGGGGCCTTATTTCGGAAAAAATATTGACTGTAGTCTACGACGAGAGACAAATAATTTTTTGATCCTGTGATCCTGCAAGTCAAAAAAGTCACAGTTTGTTGAAAAACTGCTGAAGTATAAGACTGTGAAAATACGTAATTCGAAAGACTACACACCCAAAAGTCGCGTAAGTGAGGTCTCTCTCGCTGATGCTACGATGCCTGTGTGCTTCGTACTGGGATGTACTCACACCAGCAACGGGTCCTGCTTGTTCTTTCCCGGCTGATAAAAAGACCAGCAGTCTCTGGATAAAACACATCAGGTAAGATAACGTTTCATTTGTGCGTGGTCATAGCTAAGTTAGCCAGCTAACTAGCGTTGGTGACGTACACTGTGCAAGACGAGAGATGTAGTTCACCGAGCGGTTTCACACAAAAGCTAAATGATACTACGACAAACTGTGACTTTCTTGACTTGCAAAATGATCTGTTAAATTGACAAACATCATTAGTGTGATTCATGGTGCAATTCAAACAGGATCAAAAAATCATTTGTGTCTCGCCGTTGACTACCGTACATATTTCTTCCGAAATAAGGTCCCATGGGGTCTACCGGAAGGGGAGGGACTTCGCCTCTTTATACTCTATAATCTGACTTCTTTTTGCAACCAGAGGAGTCGCTCCCTGCTGGCTATTAGAAAGAATGCAAGTTTAAGGCACTTCTGCTTTGGCTTCACATTTCCGAACCGGAGGTTGCCCACTGATTACGACAGTCAGAGTGTTCATCATGAATCAGTGCAATGCCAGTTTTTCGACTCACCTCTCCTGGTCCTGGAGAAGATCTTGCTTGCAGGTGTGGAGCTGGATGAGGAGCGGAAGATACCACTCAAGCTCAGGCGGCGGGGGGACTTGGGTGGGGAGTCCTGATAGAAGGGATAGGGGAAGAGAGATTTGGGGGAACCTGAGGTGGTCCTCACTGCCACCGGAGCAGACTGAGGGTGTGGGGGCAGAGGTGCGCTGGGCGGGCTCCTCATCAACACTCCTTCGGTGGGGCTGGCTGAACGGATGCGACGCTCCCCCTGAGAGACAATGAGTATAATATTTTCAATAATATCTTCCTGCACTTTTATATGCTTGGTTTATGCTCAGTGTGTTATGTGAGACAGTGAAAGGTTGCAGAGCCATACTACAAATGCAGAGAAGAGATTTGTTATGAAATGACAGCCGCTGATTGCACTTTTTGCAGGAGCTTGCTATTTTTGGTTACTTCTTCTTTTCTCACATATGCAGCACTGTTTTTGTTTAGTTAGCTGCACTGTAACACTTAATGGCCTCTCATTAAAAGCAGTGTGAGAAACTGAGTGTTGTGTGCAAAGTGCAAAAAGGCAGAAGTTCTTCCACGATCTATAAAAGTCACTGAGAAAACCAACAATATTGAGCCTAGACTTTCTTAACCGGAGAGCTCTTTGACGCAACATTTTTCACTTGTTTTATAGTCAATTTTATTCAAACCAACCAAATCCTAAGCAAAAAAAATCTCAATTTGTCTGCACACACAGCTGCAAAAGACTTAATTAGAGCTCAGCAGGAAACCATATTCACAATCCATGCTGCATTCACAATGTTTAGCAACTGAAACACAAATCCAATCTTTCTCCATTTCCCGCTATGTCATGCTGCCAAGGGCATCGTGTTTAATGGCCTCACCCTCAATACAAGTCAGTAACAGCAACGCCATCAGGTTCACTATCAGCACTCTTACTTGAACAACAGTGTGCATATATTTCATTATGACTTTTTGTGTTTAGAAGTCTGCCTTTGCAAGGTCGATATCATGTAAACAGACTGAGAAATTCTTCTCTATTCGCCGTGCAGATACCAAAAGAAAACAGGAGAGACGGCAGCCAATCTAGCTGGAGACAGAGAGCGCCTCCTCCCTCCACCACCACCGACTGCTGTCTGCTCTGGATGTGCCAACAACAAATCTTTTAACCGTTTGTGGGCTCTGACACAGCGAAGCAATATAACGTGCGTCAATCTCCAGCTCGGAGGTTGCATTTACAGAAAACAATAAAATGTAACAGGAGTGTTTTGGTAACATTGTTGGCAGATAAAAGCCTGCCGATTAAACAGCCTCAACAAAACGGATGACGATGTGAAGTGCACTGCAATGATAATAAAATCAAAACAGGAAGAATTGTTTCGTCTGGTCTACTTAACAAGGGTTCAGAGTGGTATTTGCTCTACATACGTGCGCATTTCTGTGTAAACCAATCCTGTGGCAAATGTGAGGGAGCGAGAGCACACACCCATCTTTTCTGTTTGCCAACAATTCTCACTATGTCATTGCGCAAGAGCTTGTCGAGGCAAGTGAGCAGATATCAGGGTTTTATCTGGATATAAATTAGCCGTTTACATAAACCAATGCAGGTTTTTATCAGCATTACGCAAATGTTACTGAGGTAAAACTGAAATATGTAGTCTGGTAGATATGAGGTAGTGATAAAAGGATTAATCCTATTCAAATCAATCAGAGCAGACAGTAGGAAGAGGCTGCTTTCTTTTAGAAAAATCAATTTCCTGTATGTGATCCCGCTAGGCCTGGACACACAGTGGGCGTAATGTTACTGTAAGCCAGCGAGGGTTGGCAGATTAGGAGGGATGGCCTTGAGTAATATTTTGCTTTTCCCAAATCCATGTGTGCTCAAAGCCAAACAAACGAGCCAAAGCGACAAGATACATCATGTGCTGGGAAAAAAAAGCAACCTTGAGAAAACAAACAAGTAAATGAAAACACAAAAAAATCAGGGAAATTATTTCTGTACCGTCTGAGCGCCACTTTTGGTTGAGCCACTCGTCTCCGCTTGTGGGGAAGTAAACGCACCAAAGTCCTGCACATAAAAGAGAGTGTCAAGGATAAAGATAACCTCCAGGTAAAAACAAAATGACAAGTCATAACATGAATGCCTTCTTAGCCACTACATTCTACTTTAGCCGGTTTCACCAAATGGAGATTGTTGGGCGAAAGTTAAAAATTAATTTTAAGCCACTCAAATAGAAGTAAAACTTGTTTCGTCACCGCGGATACCTTTGCAAGCAAATACAACACATAACCTTCCCCATACCAAAGGCTGAGTTTGACATTCCACTCTAGAGCACTTCAATAGAAAGAGAGTTTAATTACATACAGTAATTATGTTACAATGAAAACCTGTTTTGATATATTTTAGGAAACTGTATCAGTGTTTCCACCGGTTTGAGGTTTATGTGGTGGAGGGAAGCTCCAACATCCAGCACTTGAGCATTGGCTACAAAAACAGTGTTGTATTCATAAGCTTACTTCCTATTGGGGAAGTGTTTTTTTCCAAACTATACAGCT
This sequence comes from Sebastolobus alascanus, assembly GCA_916701645.2. NCBI lineage: Eukaryota > Metazoa > Chordata > Actinopteri > Perciformes > Sebastidae > Sebastolobus > Sebastolobus alascanus. Next base: position 197,497 of record CAKAOJ020000420.1, on the reverse strand, counting down.
GCACATGAATGCATCATGAAACCTCAACATTCAGCTGCATTTTTGTTATGTCGCTTTCCAGCAAAACGACTCAAATATTGAACAAAATCTCGAAAAAAAGACAGATTGTATCCAATCTATTTCCATTTCAGTTGGGAAAGCATGCAGGTGGATCTGATGGATGCCATCCAAACAACACATGCCTGTGAGCTTCAGTAACATGGCTGTTATCCATGCTACAAGACACAAAAAATAAGTTGCCACCAGTGTGCAGGAGATTTGACCTAGAAAAAAAGAAGGTTTGATAAAGTCTGCAGTAATATCATTCACTTCACAGGAAGTGAAAGCAAAGAAAAACACAACCCTAGACATTAAACCTGCAGTAGGGCTGAATATTTTTGGCATCAAATATTCCACAATAACCTCTCAGCATATTGTAATTCAAGTGTTCTGAGAGAAAACTAGACTCCTGCACCTCCTCATGGCTCTGTTTTCAGGCTTTAAAAAAATCTAGCCCTTGACGGGAGACTTTTGCCAATCACAGGTCATTTCAGAGAGAGAGCGTTCCTATCGAGCGTTCCTATTGGCTGTGCTCCGGCTGGTGGGCGGTGCTTGGTATTTCCTCAACTGATCTCAACATGGCTGCCGGGTCACAAACTTTCTCATTTTACAGCAAAACAGTACACTACAAGATGTTTCTGAAAACATTTGAGGTGAGAAATAGGCATTACAGTAACAGAACATTGATTTATATTTGATCAGCGTTGCTTAGTTTTGACCATTTGATGGGAGTTCGGGAGTGATTGACAGCTGCTCAGAGCTCAGGCTCCACCTCTGCTCTGATTGGTTGTTTTCCTCCAGTCTGTAAAGTCTTGCAGAAGCCATTATAGAAAGGACAGAGAGGCACTTTATTTTTTTTTAGATGACTTGTCTCATGCACTACTGTCTGGATATAGTGACTGTTTTATAAAAAATAACTTTTTTTAATCATATTTCCTCCAATTCTACCCACTGCAGCTTTAACTGCCCAGATTGATGAATAGAGTCAACTGTGAATCAGGAGTAAATGAAGTTAAATAAACAAAAGGCCCTCAGTATAGTGACCAGAATGGAACATGACTTGCTGGTTTGGAGCATGTTGGTTGCTTTGACATGTTTCCTTTGCCTGATATTACTAGTTTTTCCTCACAATACCTAGCTAAATGCATAGCAACAGCCCTATACATTAGTTTTAAATGAAGGGATCTAGAACTACCGTTGGACATAGTGATGAAAAAAAAAATTAAATTTAAAATTTAACGGTGCAAACAGCCAACTGTTTCTCGCTAACATAAGGTCCGCTTAACCTTGTCTTAGAAAAATAAAATAAATAAAATTAACGCTATGTATTCTGTGGCAGTTCGTGATAGCTGTCAATCACGCACACTCTTCTACGTCGAGCGTCGTACAGGCAGAGATGCTACATAAACAGGCTAAAACTTTTAGCCGTTATTAGCGAGCCATCATCTGTTTTCATGAAAAGTTCAACAAGCCCAGTTTTTTTTTTTTTTTTTTTTACACAGTCACAGCAAGAAGCCAAATTAGTTGATACTTCACCGACTCACCGGCATGTTAATCCGCAGACTTCTCTTCTTCCTCGGCGTTTTCTTCGAGCTGTCCTTGCTGGACTCCATCACCGTGCTTCCCATTGTTTTCTTTCAAAGGAGCAAAAAAAAAAGTGTGCTAACTAACTAACTGCTGTTATCCACCTCCGCTTCAGCTGCTCTGCTTCACTACGACAACACGGAGAGGCGCTGCCTCATCCACCAGGAAGTAGGCGAGGCGCAGTGCACGCCGTCTTCAAATGACTACTGTTTACAGGTGTTATGTCGCAGTCTGCAACCCCGAGAAATATGTGTCCCCCCTTCCCTGGTCCTGCCGTGGTTACGGCTCGGTCTCACTCACGCACACAGAGAAAAGAAAACACACCACCAGTCCTGGTTAAAACAACGCTTTTTATAGCATTTTTTTTTTTTTTTTTTATCACAAATTCCAATAACCTGCCTACAGATTCCTGAACATGAGAGTTTGATTTTAATCACAAGCTTAATGTGTTCTACAAGGAAGTGGGGGCTGGGTTTAATTTCCCATGTTTACTTTCCTTCTTCTTAAGCGCATTCACTTCCTCACCCACATTTCCTCGTAGGCTACGGTTGCAAAACAAGAAAAGGCAGAACGCAGGACGCACGGCCAAGGAAACACGTTTTTGAAGGGGAAGCTAATTTCGTCACAACACCAGGCAGTGTGGCATGTAAAAAGATGCTCCACCGACAGATGTCAGTATGACTCAGATTTCAACTGGTTTGATGGACGAGAATGAAATGCGTTGTCGACCCTGTAAACAAAGTGACTAAGTACATAATAATAATAATAATAACAATAATAATAATAATAATAATAATAATAATCTTATAGTCTATAGGACTCCTAAAATGTATGAAGGACAGAACCTGCCAAAATAAAAATAAAAAAATATTAAAATAAATAAATGTAGTCATTGATTAATTGATAAAATGTGACATGAATTGATATTTCTGTTTTTATTTCCTTCTTTGTTTATTTGTCTTTGTATAAATTCCCTTGTTTATTTAGTCTTCCTTATAATTTTCCCTTTTTTATGCATTTATTTTGTATCAATTTTTAAATGTATTTATTTTTGCTTTTTTTTTTATTAATTAATTTATTTTTGCAATTGTTTTCTATTTATTTTTAAATGTATGTATTTACTTATGTATTCATTTCTGCACGATTTTCCCTTTGCATTTCACCCCTTATTTATTTCCATATACTAGTTTCTACTAGAACATGTTTACATGCTTTAATGTTCAAAAAACGCTTTATTTTTCTCACACCGACTGTGCCGCAGCACCTCTTTTCACCCTCTGTGTGAAACGCTGTTTGAGCTCCTGCAACCCCCCCCCCGAAAAGCCAAATCTGCTCTGATTGGTCAGCTGGCCCACTCTGTTGTGATTGGTCAACCAAACCAAACTCTTCAGACTCTGCTCCAGCTCCACTCTAACTAGCTTTGTTTGAGGGTGTGCCAAACTAGCCGCTAGGCAGGTATTATGAAAATGTGCTACTTGGTGACATCACCACGTTACGGAAGAAAAGGCTAGGCTTCAAGCGAGGCGTTTCGGGCCGTTCAGGAGCAGTGTTTCTGTGGGGGAGAGTAACTCCCTTTGGTGTTGACTTTGGGTTTGTAACTTTGCAGACCTTTTACATGCACAAAAACTATACAACACGCTAAAGGAAAGGGGAAAAAGCACAAAAGCATAATAGGTCCTCTTTCTTATGGCTTCATTTCTTCATATTTAACAATTTAATATGTGTAATTACTGATATCACATACACAACTTGCTAACATGTAAAATAGTTTATTTTTGTAAATGTTTCTAAATTCAATTCCACAAACTCCAAACCTCATACTCTGTACACTCCAAAAGGCATTTTCAAAAAAAAAAAAAGAAAAAAAAAAAAGAAAAAAAAAATTCTGACTACACGACCAAGAAAATGTAGCACAAACACACTGGCAGGATGATGTAATATCATACAAGAGAAGAAAAATATCCAAGAAACAATTTTGTTACAACCATTCATTGAGAAAATATATACAATTGAGTCTTCGGAAAGTTAAAAAAATACATGCCATATACATTACAAGTTCTAAGACTGTCTCCAAAATTTTACAGTCGACTTGAAATTGTGCACGCAAAAACTCTTCCGTTTCTAAGCATGTGACTTGTGAAGTGTCAGTATAAGAAATATTTCTGATTAAGGAGAATGCCATTTCTGTCCAAGAAAAGGTAGAACAACCTACGGTTCCAAACAAGAGTTCCCCGTTACGATTCTTTCTGTCACACACTGGTTCGTCTAACTCACAACATCATTAGACGTTTGCACCTTATTTTAAAAGCAATGTAAAAACAAAAACAGGTAAATACATGTCGGTGTACCTATTCGTGTTAAAAAGTTAAAAAGTCATTTTTGGGTTTCAAAACCTAATTCACAGTTCTTTAAAATCAAACCTGATTAACAGCAAACAGACCTCTTACTATTTGAAGAGTCTTTTTTTTTTGATTCTGTAACTGATAACTCGTTACGTTAGTCAACAAAAATATTTCTTTTTTTTTGAGTGGTCAAAGCATGTGTAAGTCACAAAACACTACGCTACAATACCTTACTTTTAATACAACAAAAATACTTTGTGAATTATTGTGGTTATATTACAAATTCTGTACAGAATAATCATAATATATACTCTCAAACTGAAATAACGTCCATCTTAAATAAATTTCAATGACAAACAGAACAAAAACAATTTTAAAAACACCCAAACATCAAGAAGGTTAAGGTAGTATTTGGTCGGTTATTCCTATAGTTTTCTTTATGTACATTTATACAAAAGTAACAGCATGTCTTCCTCAATCTTCAAAAACAATAGCAATCTAGCCTTCTTTAACTCAATCTCATCATTTTGAGAATAAAATTCATTCATTCAGTAATAAATACAAAACCTCTCGAATTCCACACAAATCACATGACAGAGACCTATGATAAAACTGACTCATGGAATCAAGTATTTTAAAAGTTTTCGTGTTGTGTGTGTTTTTTTGTTTATTTTCTTTTTTTAGTGCAAGTTAATATTCCCTTCGCGGTATTCATTGCTGTACATTCCTCATTCAGTGATGTCTACATTTAGTCATACGGTATACATTAACAGTATGAAACAAAAGGGCCTGCCCTTAGTAAGCAATAAGGCCGCACCCTGCACAGTGCTTTCTCATTCGCTGGTGGATTCCGCACCCCATGTACACCGAACAAACGCACAGATACATACAGACAGACAGACGGGGGCATCTCATACAACAGAGCCCCTCACATATGGCACGAGTCACATCCTGCTACTGTGTTACATTTCCCTTCCTCCACCCATTTCTTTCCGCGATCTTGATGAACCGACGCGTAAAAAATCATTCGTCTCTCCGAGGGTTCAGGCCTTCTGCTCATTCATAAAATGACTTTAATGTGAAGCCTTTTTTTCTCTCTGTGCAGAGATCACAGCATCCACACACTATATAGCAAGGAATGCATTTAGGTTTGTTGTCTTTTTTTGTTTTCCTCAGTTAACCCACTTCCTGCATTCAGGAGCACCACAGTGGCAAGCAATCTTGCGCTGACCCTCCACAGCGTCAAACTGGTAGTCGAAACACAGCTGGAAAAAAAAAAAAAAACAGGGAGGGAAACGTCAGTGTCTGCGCTTTTGACACGTACATTCGTGCAACTGTATGAGTAGTAAGTCTAAAGAGGAGATTATGCTCGTCGTGGTGGGTGCGAGAGCCAAAAATGACATCATCGCGTATTGTGCGTAAAGCGCAAAGGCTCCGAAAGTTGTCGCGGCGCTTGGTGGTACACCTTTGAGTTTTTTTAATAAGACACCCGCTGCACGCGCTACCACGGTAACGTAAAAGCAAATAACTTAAATCAAGAAGTAAAATAATGAATTAGAAAGACGGCCAATCCGTTTGTAAATGCTTTAAAAGTAGGAGATCTCTATTTTGCCGGCCAAATTAAATTGTTTACAGGATACTAAACCTTTCAACCTGCGGTTCATTATAATACATTTAATACTTTAGACTCATTTCTTTACAGGCATTGTATAAAGTAGGGCTGTCAAAGTTAGCGTGATAACATTGCGTTTTAACGCCGCTAATTTCTTTAACGCATTAACGCAACTTGCGATTTTTAGGTTGTAGCGGGATCAAGTTTTAAAGCTAGAGTGAAGATACTGGTATCACATGAAACTAGAAAACTTAAGGAAACCATTAGTAGCAACCATGTCATACTAGCTTGTCATGAAGGAGGTTAACTAACGCCCCAAAATTATGCTAAATTTTGGCGAGGAAAAACTGGCATGACCATTTTCAAAGAGGTCTCTTGTCCTCTGACCTCAAGATATGTGAATGAAAATGGGTTCTATGGGTACCCACGAGTCTCCCCTTTAACAGACATGCCCACTTTATGATAATCACATGCAGTTTTGGGGCAAGTCATAGTCAAGTCAGCACACTGACACACTGACAGCTGTTGTTGCCTGTTGGGCTTGAGTTTGCCATGTTGTGATTTGAGTATATTGTTTTATGCTAAATGCAGTACCTGTGAGGGTTTCTGGACAATATTTGCCATTGTTTTTCAAAGCAAGCATATTTGTCCACTCCCATGTTGAGTGTTAGAGTGTTAAGTAATTGACTTATCTCCCTTTAAGGTACATTTTGAATAGATGAAAAATGTGCGATAAATTTGCGATTAATCGTGATTGACTATGGACAATCATGCGATTAGTCGCGATTAAAAATTTTAATCGATTGACAGCCCTAGTATAAAGGTGATAAAGTATGTCCATAAATAAGAGATATGAGTTTACAGTTAATCACAAGTCCTCGCTGGCATTGAGGAGTTTGGTTTATGGAGTTTTGTTGGCAACACTCGTTGACTTCTTACTTCTTCACGGAATCTTTTGTTTGTACGCCATTTGGTGTTTTGGAGAATACTGCAAAGAACAACGCGTTGAGCATAAACACCTTTGTGCTTGCGCGCCATCTGTGGAAGCTTGTGCCTCGCGCGAGTATAAACAAAGCTTAATCAAAAGTAAGATACTCACCTCCTCTCCTTTTTCAACTCTGCGATTGCAGGTGATGATGATTTTGTAACCCCTTTCGAATGTGACCACCTCAGCAACACAGTTCGGGCCACAAGAGTGGTTGATATATCTGAGCCAAAACAGAAATGAAAAGAGATTTATTACTTATCACACAACATACTACGCAGGACTATAAAGTTAAGTAGTCGTATGTTCCATTTTACATTTAAAATGATTGTGAATAGCAAAAATGTTTTGTGTGTTTTGATTTAGATCTGAATTTAGAAAATGTATTTGCAGTTTAAATGACCTATTTATTAGTTATGTTTATACAAATTCAAGAATGGCAAAAGCCACTTTTTTTAAAATGACTTGCAAAACGCTTTCGGTTTGTGGCTCCAGGAAAGGCGCTGGGCTGTGAGGTAATACTGGCGTAGCAGAATGAATGGAGCACCATCTTCAAAAACAGTATCTAGTTTTTTTTTAATACGCAAGAACAGCGCTGTGTTACATTTCGAGCTGCAGGACCATGAAAGAGGTTATTCAATAATGTGTACAAAAATGTCACAATAACCAATGGAATCTCACAGTACCTTGCTAGTCCTCCAGTTCGTGTGGCGTCTACGACATGTTCGCTGTCGATGCGGAACATGAACACTGTTCGGTTCTGTCGGGGAGAGAGGAGGATTTACTTTGTTTGTTTTGGGAAAAGCAACTTAAGACAAAAGCTTAAAAAGTAATAAAAACAGATAACTACCTGACACCTATAGATCTTCTCCTTACTGATGGCGACCTCGTTTCGGAGGACGGTTCCATTGTACTCGATCACCATAGTTAGTTTTTCGATGTCTCTGGCGGCAAACAGCCCCAGGCCCTGTGAACACATCACACGAGAACGTATTCATTCTGTCCACAGGAAACAGAATCCAACAGCATCAATCTTACTCTGTCAAGGCTGAGAAATTAATCAAATATCTATTTGAACACTGACCTGGATGCGGGAGCGGCCCAGGTAGACATTGGCTCTCCACTCACTCTTCATCCAGCGGTACTGAGAAGACCTGGGGTGCACTACTGGAGGCTTGCTATGGGGGGCGCCACCTTCTCCTTGGGCCACATTCTGGTTCGACCTGGCACTGCTGCTGGATACGGCCTGTGGATGTGGCCTTTATGTTGACAGGAGGAGGTAATGAAGATAACAAAAACATTAAAAACAATCAACATTAAATAATGCGCGAGCTTGGAGACAACATACAGAAAATTAATGTCAACTTCACTCAAAGTTACCTGATCACCAGTGAGGTGTAGGGAGAGTTGGTTCGTGGCTGGGCGCGGGCGCTGCCAGCTGGATTGAATATGAGAGGCAACTCCACAAGAGGGTTGCGTCCGTAACGGAATGAGTACCTGACACAAGCCTCCACTCCAGGGAGCTGGAATAAATGAGTAAAAAAAGGGTTATAACCTGCAGCCTCAGCAGAATATGATCTATGCATTTGTTTAAATTCCATATTATTTAATAGGGCTGGGACGATACGCCTATCTCTCAATTCGATACCATCATAATACTTGGGTGTTGATTCAATATGTATTGTGATTTTTAAGTATTGCGATTCTACAAGAATTGGAATTCAATATTACGATTTATTTTTGTTAACTTTTTAACACTAGACCATGGGAAAAAGTTGAATCATACACTTCTAGGGACTTTGGAAAATCTCTAAATTGATACAGTAAAAATGTTTGCTTGTAGCCAGAGATGTCCGGGTGTCAAATATATCAGTCATTGCCATTATTTAATTTTTTCCAGCAACCAAAAACTTAAAGAATAAAGACATTTCCCTCACAAATTATTGGTATTTTATTTTTAATTTATAAGGGACATGTAACATGTTTTATACTTGTGGTGAATATAACCCAATTACTCTTTTCATATATGTATTTTGTATATACAGTTCCCTTTGTTAACACCTAATTTTGAAAACCAGACGTAGTCACACGTGTATGCTTCTGCTAATTTTGCCAAGTTAGTCGTTAGCTCTCCCCGTCAGCTCTCTTCTCTTTATACATCAGCTCAATCGGGCTAAATGTGAGGGCGCAGGTCGGATTCCCCTCCGCCGTTTTCTGCTCTCTTGCTTCGGCTTTGTTTTGTTTTTTTAAATAGATATGACGTCACGTTACTCAGACTACAACAATAATTCCCACCCCTAGTATTTAACCTGATTAAAACCACAAAAAGCAGCAACAAACCGATTCAGAGATCTTGGTGACTGCAGGGACTGTGAGCCCAAACAAGTCCTCTCCTTTCAGGTAAACAGGGAAGAGCTTCAGAGTGCCTGCTTCATTTCTTTTCTCAGCAACAGGACCCAGAACCTTATCCCACACTCCTAAATCACAGCGAGAGAAGCACACGTGATGGTTAAACACTCCGAAAAGGCTGAAATACAAGACAATAACATTTCTGTAAAGAATACGTAAGGACTAACCTTTAGCAGAGGAGTCAGTAAGGACCAGGTCTTTGTAGCCCTGTTCGATGACTCTGATGGTAAACTCTGGCAGCTCCTCTCTGTCCTCGACAGAACAGACGTAACGGCAACGGCGGTTGCCGTGGCGCATGCTCCAGTAAATGCGGCAAGCCTCGTAGCCGACTGGAAAGATGGCTGTTGGGGAATGGAAGGCTGCCATTTGTAGAGGCGTCAGCTGGCCCATTGCGTGCGACACCAGGCTGCCGACTCGAAAGGTGTAGCCCAACTCGGGCTGCCGCACGGCGGTGGCAATCTGACGCACTTCGTCCCTTTGGACGTAGACGCGTCGGAAGACCGCAAAGCAACGCAGTTCGTGCTCCAGCGCTTGTCCCGCTGTTCCCCGGGGCCTATGGGCGTGACATAGCATGGTCTTGTCCTTGAAGAAGGTGCACTGAGCTTGCAGAGCGCAGGTGAAATGGTAGACGTTGGTGCAGCGTAGTCGTTGGCAGCCGCTGGTGGCTCCGGTCTGCTGGCAGTAGGCGCAGCGCACCGTTTGGCCACGACGTAGCGCGAGCTCTACGTTGATGAGGGCGCCGGCCTGCGTCTCGTACACCTCGGTCGACCACAGGGCGCAGTTTAGGTGAACCCACACGTCGAGATCTAGATTAAGAAGCCTAGCGGGGCCGTCGGTGATCCCGTCTCCAAACTGGTGGCAGAAACAGCACCGCCTATGGTCCCGGAGTGAGGCAGGAGGGCGCAGCGAGGCCCCGAGTTTCTTCAGGAGCTCGTCGATCTTGTCCTCATCTGGGAGTTGGGAATTCCCTCTCGGCATTACCACCTGGACAGTCCACTTCCTCCAGCGGAGTCCTTTCTGTCTCTTTCCCTGGTGCCAGCCGTCATGGGACCGCGGCCGCGCCTTCAGCTTCACCGTGACTTTGATGGCGTCAGACTTGATCTCCATCTTGGGCGTGTCGCCCGCCATGGGGAAGGGGATGGGAGGAGTAGAGGGGGGAGACTGCTTGGGCTGAAGCTGGGCCAGGCAATGAACATCCAGCGATGACATGTTGTTACTGTACTGGTGCAGGATTTTAGAAAGGCTCTCCGTTTGCTCGGAGTTATGGAGAAGGGACACCGATTCCTGAAAAAGATGACACGAGAGCCGTGATGTCCAGCCAAATAACAACAATAATCCTATTAACTGCATGTTATTTAGACCCACTGTGGTGGTACAGTGGTACAGACCTTAGTCTCTGTGGTTGATCTGGATTGCAGCGGTGGTGAGGAACAGTAGAGAAGGAAGCAGCTGTGACTACAGAAGACCAGGTCTTCAGATCTCAAACGGCCTCCAGATTCCTAATGAGAGAAGTTTGAGTTTTAACAGGCTGAATAAGGAATGAGTTGAATCCAAGCCTGACCAATTTGCTTAATCTCAACTGATGTTAAAAGAAGTTATGAAATAAACATCAAAAACATACAATATTTAAATAACCAAAATACTCCAGACTGAAGTCATGGGGTATGCTGTTTAACCCACTAATTAATCTGAAATGGATTCCAGCAGGCAGGATTTACATAATGAGAGGATATATGCAGTAGTACTGTGGTGGTGGTGCTGTGTGTGTGTGTGTGTGTGTGTGTGTGTGTGTGTGTGTGTGTGTGTGTGTGTGTGTGTGTGTGTGTGTATAGATGTGTGTATGGCCCCTCTGGCTGAAATTAGATAATATATCCTCTCAAATAGTCCAGGCATCCAGTCAGGATTCATCTAGACCCCAACTCTCATTGGGGTCTCTCAATAATAAAATGATCAATAACTGTTTGGAAGATGACTTTTTATGAACTGGTACTGTGTATTTAAAGCATGTTGTACTTTATCAGTCTCAAAATCACACTTCAGCTGAAAGGTGGCCTGCCTATTTAATACACCACCCTGCTGCCATTTGAAGTATTTAAGCTTAATTCATTTGGTACCTTCATGTGGGCGGGGAGATCTTTGATGGATTTCTGCACTCCATTTCCCAGAACCACCACCTTACAGTGGCAGCACCAATGAGGTTTACATCCAGGGCTGGCAGGGGTCTTCTGGTCAGGTCCTCGAGCTAGGGCTGCTCCTGAAGAACAGAAAACGTGTTTTTAAAAATGATATCCCATTCAAAATGCATTCTCTGATAGTAAACCTACAGTGGTACGATGCTTGACTTTGAATTAACAGATAAGTATTTGCTCAGAAAATATAACAGCCTATTAAAAGAAAATGAGACTAGATAATCGCTGCTTTGTGCTTTTTCACAGGAAGTCATTATGTTTAGCTTTAACCAGACATGACTTTCTTTAGTTTTATTCGCTCACCTGGGCTGTTGGGATGGAAACGGAAATGATGTGCCTGCTGCTGTTGCATCATGGCCTGTGCTCCACCGGGCCTTATCATCTGTCCCGGCCGGCCGTGAAGCCCTCCGTTGTCCCCTTGTCCGTGGAAGAGCATGGGGGGCCGAGGCTCCATGCCATGATGGGGGCCCACCCGTGGACCACTGAGTATCGACAGGGGCATCCTGTCTGGGGTGCTGCTGACCTCGTAGCTACTGGGGATCTTCACACACAGGAGGTCTGAAATGGCTGCCACTACACCCGTGATGTTCTGAGAAAGAAAATGTGTAGTTGATTATCATCAAAAATGTCATGTGAATTTACCAGACAATGAATAAGCCAGACAAGTAGGACAGCCCTAAGTGAATATTACGGCTGGGATGATATGCTTAACCCCCGATTCGATACTAGGTTGCCGATTTGATTGAAGTATTGCAATTCGATATTACCTTTTATGAATAAAGACATTTCCCTCACAATTTAGTGGTATTTTCTTTTTAATTTATAAGGGACACGGGTACCATGTTTTATATTTCTGGTGAATATAATACAATTCATCTTATTTCCATATATGTAGTTTGTATATACAGTTCCCTTTGTTAACACCTTATTCTGAAAACTGGACGTAGTCACATGTGTATACTTGCTGTAACTTCCTTCTACCTCCGCATAGACTTAAATTAAGTAATTATATCGATTCAGGCATTAAAAAAAATTACAAAATCGATTTTTCCCACCCTTAGTAAATATGCAGGTTAAATATGGCGCATGTATGTAAGAATTAAGATATGAATAGCTGTAAACAATCTGTGCAAAAAGCATGTTTAAATTCAAATTTTACAATACAAATGGGTTATTTTGTAAACTTAGATTCTGATGAATGAAAAACAAACATGACCTGAACAAAATTAAAAGTGTATCAAACTATGATTAAGTTTGCCAGAATTTCTGACTCGAACTGCCCGTATTATTAAATATAATTTAAATTTTACTGTGAAACCACAGTATGTGAAACCACAGTATTACATATTCCTACCTCTGCTGCAGCTGGTCTCAGAGTGATAGCTACAGACACCAGCCCTTTGGATTCATTAGACATGGAGCCAAAGGGGGGGCCGAAGAACATCGCAGAAGGCTCCGTTTTGATGTCCTGCAGTTTGATTTCTGACCCTGGAGAATGGAAAAAAGAGGGAATTCATAAAATTGGCCAACACACTGTTGTTTAGATTGCATCCAATTAATTATGATTGGAGTCACAGGAATAAATGTTTTTGTGTGTGTTTACCTTTCCCATCAGGTGCAGGAAGCATGGGAAGGACAGGAGACAGACAGGGGGACGGTGGCTCTTCCTTTACCAGAGACAGGTCTGGGTAGCGGCTGATCTCCATGCCGACCACGCTCTCAGGAGACGAGGATGGAACAAAACTGTCGGGTGTGTCCCTGTCCTTGCAAGGCTCCTGTCCTCTGTTGCTGTTATCATTTTACAGGGAGAAACAAATAATCAATTACACAAGAGATCAACATAAACCATTTAGTTATGACAGCCGTTAATGATGCAGCGGTACTCCAAAAGACAGAAAGAATTACTGTTGTTTATCCGTTTACCTGAGCTCCTCCTGGTTGTTGTGAGGAGGGGTGGGGAGGGAGGCTGGAACATCCACAGTTTTGGGTCCCTGCGCGATGGCCCGGGCTAGCAGGTCTTCCTCAGTCCTAAATGGGACATGTAGCGGCTTTGGGACCAGGCCCTTGGACACTGTGTGAAACAGGAGCACAATGTTAATACGAATGTACACACTATGCTTGCCTGTAATGATGGAAATAGTCCTTGTTTCAAGATTATGATATGACGAAATGTGTCATTAAAGGCATCCTATGCAGGAATTGTTGCTTACTGTTCGTAAACACACCCCCCACCCCCCCGGCTCAACAACACCAGAAGCGCAAGCTCCCTGACCGCGGATGCCAGAACACAGCCTAGTGTACCACCTGCAGCATCACATACGAAAGTGCGAAAGTGAAAGCCAATCCCAAGCTTTGTCCGCTTGAAGTTTCACCACGCTATATTTGCGGGTTTTTTTAGCCGCTGTTTCCGCTATTTTCGTAGCTTCCCCTTTGAATGCGTGCTTGCGCTTGCGTGTGGGCTACTCACCCACTGCCCAAAGGCTGACACCCAGAAATGTCCTCAACACAGTAAAATAAGAAGAAAACTGGAATACCCGCCTCGCGACTGTATGCCTCCGCCAACCAGTCAAGTTGCAGTTTACATCCATGTCTGTCCAACATGTCATCACTTCATCATTTTAACCTTTTTTTCCCCATTTTTGTGAAATTGTCATAATTAGCGTATGAATTCTTGAGTTACGGCAAAAAACGTGTTTTGTGAGGTCACAGTGACCGTGACCACCCAAATCTAATCAGTTCATCCTTGAGTCCAAGTGCATGTTTGTGCCAAATTTGAAGAAATTCCTTCAAGGCGTTCCTGAGATACGGACAACCCGAAAACATACTGGGTCTGGTCACGGCTGGAGCACGCTGTGGAGACGTAATAGGCAGAGGGCAGAGTCTCCGCAGATACAGACATCGCCACACACTTCTAGTGAGTTATAGGATTAGGATTAGTCAGTGAAGATTGAGAGGGATTACTCTTGTATGAGTCTATACATTGTTTTTTGGGGAAAATCCTGCAATGTATACCTTTAAGGCACATCCTCCTGAATGCTTACCCATGGCAGCAGCTTTGCTGGCCAGCTCTTCCGTCGTGGCAAATCCATTGATCATTTTCTGTCGGTTCACAGGTGGTGGCGTGGGAGGAAGAGACGCCGGTGGTGTTGGTGGATTGCTCAGGTTACTCTGCTGTAGGAATCAGAACCAGTGCGGCGTCAGCACGTCATGCTGCAGACACACTTCACACACACACACACACACACATCACTCCGTTTACCCAGTGCCACCTTGGTAAGGTAAGCAAATCTCACCTTGTAGGCCAGTTGGGAGTAATAGTCAGAGACTCCATCGAGTGAGGCGCTGCCAAAGGTGCCAGACAGGAGGCTCTCTCCGTTGAGCTGGCCGCTGCCAAAGGGAGCGAAATGGGCAAAGTTGACCCCAATCAGTGGCTCCATGAGGGGAAGCAGGGAGAGCTGCTGTGTCAGAGGAAGGAGGGGTGGGAGTGAAATCAGAACAGGCATCTCTGAGAATGTGGCCTTGAGTTTGGATTGAACATTGGAAAAATAATAAGTGTCCTTAAAGTCTAATCTCTGGTCCAGTTATCAAACCCGCTGCAGACCACAGAACGAGCCAGGTGAATGGGGGGCAGAATCAAACTGTAAACTGTCATATACTGTATAGAGGCTTATCCAGCTCGAAGCCACACCGTGACAGTCATAATTTCCCTTTTAGACAAATTTGTGTTGTACTTGTGAGGAACTGCATTTCTAATGAGCGAGTCTGCTTCATCACGTTAAAATCAATACGCCTCAATCAATGAGGGACTTGCTTTATAAATCAGGAATCTCCTTCCACTCTCCTGAATAATAACGGCTTCTAATACCTGTGTGTACAACTGTCATCCAACAAGTATCTAATTACAGTAATATGCTTAGGATATGTGAAATTAGTGTCTGTGCGCTCGGTGGAGACTTTTTCTCTCTTCTGGCAGTAATTAATACTGTAAAATTCAGAATAAAGCATTCAGGTTTCAAGCTAATAATCTTTCTACCATCCTTTGTTCCCAAAGATGTGCAGCGGTGCGGCTCCAACCTATTTTATAGAGAGCAGGTTAATAAAGGTCGGTAAAATCTGTCTTACCTGTTTGATTTGGTTCATTACGGTGTCAGGGCCAGAGTGCAGTAGCTGCCTCTCATCCCCTTCCTTCTTCCTCTTCTTGTAGCGAGACGCAGGTTTCTCCCCTCCTTTCGGAGCCCTCTTGTTCCTCCCTTTCTTTTTCTCCACGGGTCCGGGGAAGTCCGGGGGGCAATCGGAGTACGCCTGGAGAAGAGAAAAACATGACGTTTGCATAAATAAGGCACGAATAAACTTTAAATTACTTGAGCAGCATTTATGGCTTCAAGTTAGATGTTCTCAAACACAGAACTGTGACTCATTCAAAAACCGACAGCTGTGACTCATACCAATTTGACTATGACGCGCCTCCCATCTGAATCATTTAGTCCTTCTATGACTCACTATGCTGATCACCCCCTCAGCGCTCTAACCGTGTGACTAACACAAACACTGACCCCATTGCTGTCCATGGAGCTTTGCCTCAGCAGGGCTTTGCAGTCTGCGGCCTCCTCCTCCTCCGAGCGCATGCTCTCCTCTGACCTCTGCTGGGACAATCCAGGTGGAGGTGTGCTCTTGTTCTTCAGGAGGTGTTTCAGCAGTTCATTGCCGGCCTCCCCCTTGTTTGGACTTTGCCCTGCACGGAAGGGAGACGCACTCCCTTTATTACCCTCCTCCTTCACAGAGCTCATGTCTGAGCCGATGGACCCGTGACACTCACTGGCATCGGTCTGCTCCAGCTTTATGTTGTTAAGGATCCGGTCGTGTTCCTGAGCCTGGGCTCTCGCTGTGTCCGATAAGAGACCGGGGTGTCTAGACTGGCCTCCAGAAAGCTGCCTCTCTAGCTCTGAGTGACTGGGGGTGGAGGATCCCAGTAAGGGGGACCTTGACAAGTCCTGGTCATTGAAGAGATGGGTGTTTCTGGTCGGAGTTGAGGAGGTGTCCGAGACACACGGCGTGAGAGGGGCTGTGAGGTCCGAGTGTGGAGTCGAAGGTGTCTTGACTGAATCCGCGTCCTCGTCTTTCTTCTTTTTGCGGTTCCTCTTCTTTTTCCCCTTCTCGTCCGGGATGATGTTGGAGTAGAGTTGGATCAGAGATTGACCCGAGCCTGGAAAGTTAGACGGTAGAGGTGTAGAGTCACCTCCAAATGGCGGACCCTCGCCAGGCATCTGAAGCATCATTCCCGGTCCACTGAACTGACGAGGCCTGGGTTGACCCTGAGGGTAATTAGGCGCTTGCAGGGCGAGATTATCGGGCCCAAAACCGGGCCCCATGTCACGGGGCATCATTCCGTTGCCCATCATGGCCCTCCTTTCACCTTGCATGAACGACCCAGGCGGTGAGCCCATACCGGGCTGCATGCCCTGCTGCTGGGGGAACATCGGTGCAAGTTGCTGCTGAGGAGGCCTCGGAGGCTGCATGAAGTCCTGGGGCAGCTCTGCGTTAAAGAATGGCATCTGAGCGAGCGGCGCCATGTTCCCGTCTGGCCCCATCATCCCTTGCTGCTCCATTTCCATACGGTGTTTCAGGGCTCTCTGTCGTTCGACTTCCTGCATCAGCTGCACCCGCTGTCTCTCCTGCTGCTCCCTAAGCCTCTCCCTCCTCTCCCGCTCCTGGAAGCCTTCACTGAACGGGTTGTTGTCGTCGAACTTCATACCACCTGCCTGCATGGGTTTTGCACCACCTGGTGGAGCTGGCGGCGCCTGGGGATCCACAGGCATTTGTGAGTGTTGAGGTATGTTACCCATTGGCATCTGATGGGGTTGGCCTGGATTTCCCACAGGGACCTGTGGGGGCATTACAGGTGGCATTACTGGTCCCGCCATGGGCATGGGGGTACCGGGATGCCAGCCAGGTGGCGGGTTGGGCATACACGGTGGTGGATTTGGCTGGCCAGGATGAAGTGGCATCTGCATTATAGGATTCATGGGAGGTTGGACAATTGGTGGTCCGCTGGGGACCATGCCAGCAGGGCCTGGCATCGGGAGCATCCCAGGCATTATGGGTGTCATATTGTTCTGCTGCTGTTTCACTCGGTACTCCTCTATAAGTTCAGCGTGCTCCTTCTGCTGCTTGCGGATCTGAAACAAAACACGTTCACAAATTATTGAGGTTCTCTATGAAATTTACAAAGAAATTACACATCGCTTCCAAGGCGTTTTATCACATTTACAAAGACAAATTTATGAGGACACAGGTTTCACCCAAGGGAAGAGATTTTAACTTTAAAGCAGGAGTTGGAAAGTACAGTCAGCCAGGAGCTTTTTTTTTTCAGCACTGCACTTTTAGAGAGTCAAAGCAGGTTGACAGGTGCAGCGCAGATACGAGCCTGTGTGTTTGGAATTCTTCAGTTAGTTAGGATATTATTTTTTCACGTCTGCTCGGAAAGAAAATAGCTAGACGTATACCTTCAAATGCACACCTACATCATCTGTTAGATCAATTAGATTAATTTGTTAATATTAAATACTAATAAAGGTCTGCTATAAAGGGTAAGATACAGTCAAAGACAGCATCTCTGCTCCCAGAAAAAAAGAAACTGTCTCTCAAAAGTGTAAAAAAGAATTGAAGGTAATGAAAACTCAAATGCGTGTTTATCTTACCCTTTCACCAATGTCACCGTGTCATTGCAAATAAACTTGCAGTTAGAAAAAATATAAGTCTCTCTGGTTAAATAAAACAGATTTTTTTCGATCTGTTATTCAGTTGGACCTTATTTCAGCACCACACACTGTCCATAACATGGTCCTAAGCACGCCAGGCATGTGGGCAACTACCTCTTGTGGGCGGCCAGATTTGGCCAATGTGCTGTTATGTGCCAACCCCTACTTTAACCATTAAACTCTGCTCCGCAGGACCAATGAAAGGACAATGCTTGGGGCAGCCATTGTGCAGAGGAGATAGAATTCAGTGTTGGAGCCTGACAGGCCGAACATTTACCTGCTCCAGTTGTTTCTGCACTACACCCTGCTGCTCCGTGACATGTTTGAGTTGCTCAGAGTCCTCCTCGGGGAACTCTCTCCCTGCCTTCTTAGCTGTTCTCTGCTTGGCAGACAGGGCTTTCTTCGACTTCCTGTGAGCCCCAATCTTCTCTTCCAGAAACTTCTGCTGCATTTGAAGTAGTTGCTGAGTCTCCTGGAGCCACTCCTCGTACTGAGCCCTCTGAGCATTGTCTGAAAGAAGAAGAAAAAACACTCTTTTGTTAGCAATCTTGACAGCATAAAAAAAACAAACATCTTAACATTTCAAGGCCTGACAGACCTTGAAAACCAAAAGTTTTAAAATGCATATGAATTTTAAGAGAACTTACTGACAAATCCTGGTCCAAAGTTTGGAGGATTTGGTCTCGCTACTTGTGTTAATTTGCCATCCTGAAAGCAAGGTTGACAAATATTTTATCATTTGCAACTTAGATATTTTTCATTATATAGTTGGAAATAACATCTAAGCAGATTAATGATTCATCTACCTGTCCAACAACTTGTGGAGGAAGCGGTGTGCTTTCAGGACAAGGTGCTGGTGCAGGACCAGGACCAGGACCAGGACCAGGAGGAAATCTGTAATAGAGCAATACCACAACCATGCACCATTTAGTCAGTCAATCCATCCATCACTCAATTAATCACAGTAGCAATTCTTCAAATAGTAGCACAATATCCTAGTGGCTGGGCTATTAGGTTAGTATTAGCATTGCTTTAACCTCTTCCACTCTTTGAGGCCGCCGGTGTCCTTGGCCGACTTTACTTTTTTCAGAGGCTGTAGCGGGCTCCGTTTTTTTCCCGCATGTCAGGAAGATAACACTACGAAGTTGCGCTAAAACTTTGGCGAGGAAAAACTGGCATGTCGATTTTCAAAGGGGTCCCTTCATTTCATTGTAGTGAGACCATTTTTTTTAAACTTGACCTCACTGTATAAATGACCTGTTGTGACCTCTAGGATAATCACAGCCTCATGAGACTTTACAACCATAAACTAGGGACCTAGGGCATTCAGAGGATGGATGGCTTTCCTAGGTAGATTGACAATAAGGGGGTTTCTGAGCAGTTTCCAGAACAGAAGTGCTCGCCATCCAATCGCTGAAAATGCAACTCTTGCTTTTTCTATGGTGTTCCTCAAGGTTTTGGTGTCTTAATGTGGTGTTTTGGAGGGATTATTGATCATTTTTTATCAATTCTCTAATTGTAAAAAAAATGGTCAAATTTAGCACCAAATCTGTGTAACAAATGGTATCAACCCAAAAATTGCTGCAACAACTTATGAGACATAAGTGAGCATGGGGACGGCCATCATATACTTCCATCATAATGTTCTAAATCCTTATACACTTTCAAAACGTATTATTATTATTATTATTATTATTATTATTATTATTATTATTATTATTATTAATCAATTCTTTTTGTATTTCTGATTTATGAGTAGAATAACTTGACACACAGTGCAGAGCTGCATCTCAAATTAATCTTCAGGTTCCCAGCTTTCAGATGCTGTGCACCATATACTGTTGAACTGCTATCGCCCCCTAAATACCCCCTGTACCCCCCTAAAAAAACACAAAAACGGGTCTATGAAAAAGAGGGGTGGAGTGGAAAAGGTTAAAACCAACACTAACACATACACTCCCACTATTACATTTTCTAATCAAGAAAGAAAATGTATTGATGCGGTGCCAAAGTGAACTTTTTACCTGTTCATGACCATTGGGGTCATTCCCATGTTGTTCTGAACCATGACTTTGTTGATGCCTTTCAGGGCGACCATTTTAGCTTTCATGATGGGGTCAGTGATGGCGTCAAAATCTGCAAATGACAAAAACTCTCAGAAAAGACTCTCGAACGTTAACCCACTACCGACGACTAGTTGTGGCCTAAATGATTTACCGATGTTGGGGAAGAAGGAGTCGCTGGAGCGCTGTCGTATCATGGCTTGCATCTGCCTCTGCTGCTGTTGCTCCTGCCTCTCCTGGTCCAGGAGGTCCTGCAGGAGGAGGGGCTGCTCCTCCAGAAGAAGAGGACGGTGGAGCTGGCCGTGTTGACTCAACGCCTGGCTCAACGCTGCCTGCTGGGCCGGCGTCAGAGCGCTCTGGTCCAAGCCGCTCAGGTCCAAAATGCTCTGGTCTAGAACGCTCTGGTCCACCCCAGAGGCTAGCCCCACCTGGTGGTCTGCCCGAAAGCCAGTCATAGCACCTTCTCCTGCAGCGGTGGCGTCGGATATTGTAAGTCCGGAGGTATGCTGAGCGTCAGTGACTTGGTCCTGCTGGGGCATGAGTTTACCGCCTTGACTGACAGATTCAACGATTGGATTTAATGACTGCTCCTCAGGCTGCTGCTTAATGAGTAAACTAGACAGGACCGGGGTGGAGTCAGAGAGCACTCCCTGCTGGTTTGAGGTTAAGGTGTTTCCAGTGGCTTGCTGGTCTACCACATCAGGGGGTTTCTGACAGTCCTTGACCTCTGTTTTAATTTCTTTCCCGAGTGCATAAAAAGCAGAGTCCTGACTTCCAGTCCCAGGGGCTTCCAGCTTGACTTCAGCTGAAGACTGCTCACCTGAGGCCTCCGACTTTGACGATACAGATGCCGAACTGGATGACGCCTCGGTTCCCGCGCTCGAGTGTCTGTTGATGTCTGTGGTGTCGGCATTATCATCCATAGGATCACTCAAATCCAGCTCCTCATTAAACATGTCTTTCTTGATGTCATCTAGGTCAGGGTCCGTATAGGCGATGATGTCAAATTTCCCAGATGTTAGGAAGTCATCAAGGTGTAGGTCATTCGTCTCTAGATCTAGATCTTTGCCGTCTTCCGCATCCAAATTTAGGTTTTCCAAGTCAGCGTCCACCAAGTCTTTCACCTCCACGTCCTCGAGATCTTTGACTGCCGATTCTTCCGCGTCCAGTTTCTCCTCCACGGCTTCACTGCCGGACACCGAGGCCATCTCTGTATGCCCAGCAGGGGGTGCAGTCAGGATCATAGACGCTGCCATGTTATGGGTCTCATTTGAAGCAGGCTGGCTCATGGATCTCATCAACTGAGATTGTTTGAGTGCGTTGCTTCCTGACATTTGGGCATGATGATGAAGATTGTCCATGCTGGCAGATAGCTGTATGTGACCAGTGTGGCTGGCCATGGGGTCTATCATCCTGGGCCCCTGATTTAAAGGGAACCTGGAATTGAGTGTTCCTGGAAAGCCTGGTAGCCTTTGACCCTGCAAGTTGGGATCCATGTGGCTGCCTTGCATGGCGCCAGGGGGAAATGGCATACGTGGCCTGTTTTCTACGGCTCTGTGTCGCAGCTCGATGAAAGGCTGGCCCATTATGTTGTGCTGCTGCACCGGCATACCGCGTGGCGGGAAGTGCTGGGGCAGCCCCATGGGGTTGCCTCCCATACTCTTTGCCATTTCGACAGACATGGACCGTCGCATTTGAGGAGGGACATCCTGCATTGGGTGTTGCCCCCGGGGAAAGAACTCTTGGGCCCCATGAGGTCCTAGAACCCCAGGTGGAAATGCAAACCTAAAATAGGATAAAGAATAGATATAAATAGAGAGGAAGAGGAGGAATTACAGAAAATCTGAAACAGAAAAGTGTAATAAAAATAATAATATCACACAAACCTTGGTCCCTGGTGTCTCAAATTAGGATCTCCGGGATGTGGGCCCCTGGGGAGTTGTCCCTCATTAGGGAAAGGGACACGCTGATCGCCTGGAAAAGGTCCAGGAAACCGCATTGGCCCTCTCATGGGTCCTTGTCCAGGATAAGGTGGTGGGGGCCGGTTGAACATTTCCCCCTGATGCCCAGGGCCCTCCTGGGGCCAGGGTCGTGGTGTTCCTGGGGCTATGTTGCCAGCAGGCTCCTGAGGGCCCCTCTCCTGTCGAATAGCACTCCTCTGTTGCTGCTGCTTGAGGATTAGCTCTCTAATTCGTTGTCGCTGCAAAACACAACAACAAGCATACAGACATTTAAGCCTTTTCAAACACAAGGTAAGTGGGCCGCGTATAGCTTACAATAATACTGTATTTCTAGCTGTTAAGACAGATTGTCGTTTTGGCCTACTTAAACTCCACATCTAATGTGAAGCAATGCAAATCCCTTTTTTCCCCATTGTCATTGCAAATGCACAAGTTTTCACTTCCTATACCTCACATGTTCGGATGTAGTTAAAAAAAACATACAATAAAATGTAGTCAAGATAAGCATATGATGCTGCTGACCAGCTAAATTAGCTATCTAGCTTGCAAACTGTCAGCAGAGCACTTTTCCCTGGGGAACGATTGTTTTTGGTGACTCGTTCAATGAGCTACTGTGGAGGATAAGACGTGTGTTCATATATTTGGAAGATAGTTAAGAAGGAGACTTTAGCAGGAAAGCTAACGTAGTTGTTGTTCAAAGTCTGTGGCTATTGTGTTGTTAGAAGGCTGCTGCCTATAACAGAATGGTGACGTTACTGCTTTATGCAAAGATTCGATTGGCTGTATGGAAACAAGCTCTCCATCTACGTAGACAGAGAACAAACCTCATTTTGTAAGTTGGCCATGATTCCCATTTGATATAAAACATTTTACTCACTACTGTTTGTTTGTTTGTTTATTTGTTTTGTGGTGAATATTTGGACAAGTGTGTTATGTGTAGGTTCAAACCAAGTAACAGCCATGGTCAGATATTAACGGTTGTAAAGTTGTAAACGAACACCCAGTTTTACTACATTTATTTGGAATGAAGGCAAATGTAAAATTATTACCAAATCTATCTGTTGTAATTGTCCTGAGTTCCTGGTCCAATTTTGACCTACCATTGATAGTTGTACGCAGTTCTTCTAAGGAATGAGGGATTACAACACTTCAGGTTTCAGGTGTGCACACTTAAGGTTTCGCCTCCAAATAAATGGTTTACATAATTCAGCTAAAGGTGCTTATCTGACTGCTTGTTGTTCTTGTCGTGTTGGACAAGAAATGTCTCTAAAGATCTTAATAACTGACTTTGTAAGTAAAAACTTATAAAAAACTGATCACAATGATGGACAAACTAAAAATATGACCCAGGTTGTTAAAGATCTTATTGATAACATTTTTATGTAGTAAACGATTTTAAAATAATTATAATATACCCACAGAGCTTTGAGAAAGGTGCCGAATAAAAGTATGGCTTTTCCTGAAAAAAAATTATTATGACTGTGAATTAATCATTTTGAAAAATGTTGGCAGTTCCAAAATTAATGTTTTGTTTACCTCTGTGGAAGATTTCTGACGTTTGGTTCCCATTTCTATAACACATTTCAGTATAACGACATTGGTATCGCGTGATATCTCTGAGTTATCAGTAAGTGTGGAAAAAAACGGATAAATGAGATTGACGTTAAGTGCCTGGCAACGACTCGTTGTGAAGTAAATGCAATGGAACGGGGGAGGGAGAATGCGACATCTAGTGGCTGAATGTTTTCAATTGCACATTTAAGAAATGTAAACAAACTAAAATGAATGAAACACCAGTGCAAAAATAAAATTTCAATAGTAATGTATGAGTGATGTGATGAGGTATTCATGTACCTGTCTGAGTCTTTCCTCACTCTCAGCGAGAGCAACACCCTGAGCCTCAGACAAAGCACCAGGCATTTGTGGGATGTTGGACAGTTGGCCTGGGTCTTGAGGGACGGTTCCATTGTTACCCAAACATGACTGATCTTTCATTTCCATTTTCTCTATTAACTGTGGACGAGGGGTCATGGGGGCTTGCTCATATGGGTCATGGCCAGGTGTCTGACTGGGTCTTCTGGAGGGTGACTGAGTAAATCCATCTTCTGAAACACTAGGGTGTTTTGGTGTTTGTGAGCCTGGATGAGGGAAGGGCTCATGAAGTCTGCCCTGAGGTGGGGAGAAAGGATCCTGGCTCCCCATTAGTCCTGACCTTGGCCCTTGTCTGCTGAGCACATCAGGACCAGGCCGTGGGGTCCCTGGAGGCTGGGCGTAAGGGTCATTAAGCATTGGTCTGGGGGTCCCAGGCTGGGAAAACATGTCACTACCCCCTGGCCTTGATGGCCCAGGTGTACTAGTAAATGACTCCATTGGCCCCCTCTGGCTGCCCGGTGACTTAGAAAACCTCTCTACCACAGAGGGCCGTGGAGTACCTGGTGGCTGAGCATAAGGGTCCACTGAGTGGGAAGGTGACATCCTCTGTCCAGGGTGCGACTGATGAGGGAACTGGTTCATCCCACTGGGGCGAGGAGTAGAAGGAGCCTGTGAGTAAGGGTCTGAGGATGGGTTAGGGATGTTTGAAGGCTGACCATAGTTGTCATGTGGACGTGGGGTGCCGGGAGGCCGGGCATAGGTCTCAAAAAATGGGCGAGGTTGAGCACCGGGTTCATTGATGGACCGTTGGTTGCCTGTAGACTGAGAGAAAGGGTCAGCGGTTGGCTTGTTGGGACCAGAAGGCTGGGCAAACGGGTCATATGTGAAGTGGTCAGGTCTTGGAGTGGAAGGTGCATGAGCATAAGGATTTCTCGACATTTGAGTCATTGGTCCTGGCTGAGCAAATGAGTGTGCCTGAGGGTGATGCTGCTGGACCATTCTAGGAGGACTGGTGAAGTTGTCATTCCCAGATGGTCTTGGGGTATGCGGAGGCTGAGCATAGGGGTCGTTCTGCTGATTCTGGGAGAACCTGTCAGTAGGATGTAGACCTGGGCGGTTGAAGGGATCCTGAGCCTGAGGAGGGGGCATAGGTGTTTTGAACAGAGGAACCGAGCCGGACTCATTACTTCCAGGGATTGGTGTTAGTAAAGGCCTTGAGTAAGGGTCAGACAAGATCATCCTGTTCTGGGCCATGCGCTGATAGGCCTCATTTCTTATCATGGGCCTTGAGTATGGGTCTCTGCCGGGAGAACCCATTGGGGGCCTTCCCTGAGCAGCCTGACTGGCCCTGGGGGGACCCATGGGCTTCAGGAAAGGGTCCATTTCCACAGCTGGCCTCGGGGTGTCAGGAGGTTTGGCGTAAGGGTCACTGCTCATGGATGTTGGAGAGCCAAAAGACTCATGAGCAGGAGAGGGCCTCCCTCTGTCCTGCTGCTCCATCATGGATGTGGGGGATTTACCAGATTCCACAGGCAATCTGCGACATGCATTTGGCCCGAGAGTTGGCGGTCTTGGGGTCCCAACCATCTTGGCATATGGGTCCCATGGAGAAGAGGGTCTGGAACCAGAGGAACCCGGTGAGAATACCTGTGGGGACTGAGGTTGGGAGGAAGAGCCAGATGGAGGGGGAGGAGGTGGCCGTAAGAACACGTCCTCTGGGGGACCTGAAGTGGGCGTCCCTGGTAGCTGCGGCCTGGCAAAGCTGTCTTTAGAGGTAAGCTGCATGGGGGACATGCTGCCATTGCTGGGCTGGGAGGCTGGGCTCTGGTTTCCACTGTTGTTGCCGTCTCCCTCTGACTGGCTGTTGGTCTGCTGCTGCTGTTGTTGCTGGAGTTGCTCATTCTTAACTTGCTCCAATTTCTGAGTGGCTTCAATTTTGGCTTGCTGTTTGCTCTTCTGCCTCATTTGCTGTTGGAAGGGCACAGTGAAAAGTGGGATTAGACATCAAAAAAAGGATGCAGCAAATTATCAGTCTCATGCCAAAAATGAACTGGACCTACTAACCACCAATGTCATCAGGGTTAATGTGGAGGATAGTGCAGTTGTTTAGGGAGCTTTACTAAACCACCACTTCTTAGCTGTCTTAATATAATGTGGACCTGCCGCTGCATTCCCTGACTTCATTGCATACACTCTTACCTGTCTAAACTTCCACTCTTGTTCATGCTCTGACTCTTTTGGTTTCAAAGGGTCTTTAAACAGCAGTTCTGTGTCTAGTGGTATGTTGGGATCAAACACCTCAGGGGGCTGTTGCTGTGGATGGTGCCTCTTCACCGTCTCATTCGACATCTGGACTTTGTTGATGCGCAGGGCTGCTCGGTTATCTCTTGCCTTTTGCTAAACAGCAAATCAATCAAAATCGCAAAGCAAAAACACATCAGATACAAATACCTCATAAACACAAAAAGATTGCAGAAAAAATGGGGTTAACCTTATGCAACCCTTATTATCTGAAACAAGTGTGATACTGGAGAAAAGTCACTCATACTACTACTACAAAACCGGTGTGTATGTGACATTAAATTCTCTTTCATAGCATTTGCTTCAATATCTCACTACAATATATGGGAGCTTTGGTATTGGAAGGCAAGTTCATATCAAAAGATGACTTCCAGCTTCCCTCTCAAGATTCCAAATACCTAACAGCGGACTTCATGCTCAAAACAGCGTTATGGATAAGAGCTATAACATTTAAATTTTACAACCTTCCACATGTATGGGTCGAGGACCGACCAGCATAAGCACCAATGTCCCGCATTACATACAACATTCCTGTTTAAACGTCTGTGTACATATATTACTTCTCATCATGCATATACATTACATGCTACATCCTGTTTACAATCAGTTTTCCCATTTGAAAAACTGTCTTCAACAAAATTACAAATTTACATTTACATTACTATTTTATATTTACTTATGTTTATATTTAAGCCCTATATTGTAAGTGCGCTATTTTATGCCTTCCTGTAGATTATCATTTTGCTTTTACTTGTGTGATTTCCCCTTATATATATACATCATTTATGAGCATTGTTGAAGGAACCTGAGAACAAACGATTTTCATTGCCAATGACTGCTTTGCTGGACTTCACAAATGACAAATAAAGAACCTTGAACCTTGAATAGATACAACCCGAAACAGGGTATAGGAAATCATCAAAGTGCTGGTTGTTTGTAAAAAATTGCTACACTAGTACATAGAGCTGTAATAATTAATTGACTAGTTGTCCACTCTTAAATTAATCGCCAACTATATTGACAATTGATTAATCGGTTTGAGTACATTTTTAAGAAAAAAAAAGTAAAAGTTCTCTGATTCCAGCTTCTTAAATGTGAATATTTTTACATTTTAGGACATCATCTTTAGGACCAAACAACTAATCAATTAATCGAGAAAATATTGAACAGATTTATCGACAACGAAAATAATCGTTAGTTGCAGCCCTACTAGTACACAAACAGTGGAGGTGGGAAAGCTACAACATGCACAAAGAGAAGGAAACTACTTTCTCTCTGACCATATCCATCTTGTTTGTAATCCAGCAACATGAATGGAGGTTCCCTCCTCATTGGCAAAGAGTTGACACTTGGTGGTGACAGAGAGAAAGCGGTCTCCATCCCTGCTGCTAGGGTGGTTTGCTACTGGTGATACTGGATTGCCAGTTTTACCCACACAGTTTAGTATTGTGACGTCTTTGAACCTTAAATGCAGCACAGGATGGAGGTCATCCGGTTTCCGTTATTCAGGTGTCTCAATAGTTGGGATGTTTAAGTGGGAGATCAAAAGAAAGAGCCACGAAAGAGAACTGCCACCATGTAAGAGTGGCAAAATACCCTTACAATATCAAATTCAAGGTACCTTTTTTAATCAAGAACAGGTATTTGAAACTGGCCTCTGCCAGATAAAATGACTTCTAGTGAACTTAATTACTCAGACCATAGTGAGCTCTAACACTGAGCAGGCCTTCCTGTGTTAATTCGTTCATCTGTGAATGGCCGGATTTCAAATTGCATTGGCAAGAGGCAAGAGGCCAGATGCGATAAAGGAGTCTGCCTTCTGCATACTAATATGTCAGTGCAACTAGTAGTGACAGTTTGATGACTGGCATGGTTCAAAATGTTAAGACTTTGAGATATTAAAAAAATGTAACACTGATCTTACCACATATGGGGCCCTGTCTTGTGAACTAGCTTTCCTCCACAGTTTTGCAATTTGCTTTACTCTTGTAGACCAGTCTGTTGAAAGAATGAGAGGAGGAGTTGTCATGCCAACAGTCTCACAGAGCATACAAGGTATCTTTTTGGTAATGTGGGACTGAGACAATGCAGTGGGCACACCCAAACAAATAAGTAGAATTAACAGCAATGATGACAATAGAAACATATGTTAATATATATACAAACCTGGGTATTCTTCTTTGAGGTTGGGGAAATTCACATTGGTATATAGGACGGGCGCTACAGTGGCTAGCTCTCCAAGTGTCTCCTCCTTCTCCCACTTGAGTGTACTCCTTTGGGCATTTGACATGGCTTCAGCCTCCCCCTCAGGCAGAGGTCCAGGGGTTGAAGGGCCGAGGCCATGGGCAGGGTAGGAACATGCACCAACTGCCTCTCTAGGCATCTGATTAAACTTTCTATCCCTGGAACAACAAAGAAATACAGCTTTAATCATAACACTCTGGTTTTAAAGAGAAAAAAAAAAAATACATTTTGGAATATCTAAAGAGGACCTGTTATGCTTTTGTGCTTTTTCCCCCTTTTCTTTAGTGTGTTATATATTTTTTTGTACAAGTAAAATGTCTGCAAAGTGACAAAACCCAAAGTCCACGCCAAAGTGAGTTACTCTCCTGCCTGAAACGCCTTACTTTAAGTCCTGCCTTTTCTTCCGTGATGTCACCAAGTAACACATTTGCATAATACCTGCCTAGCGGTTAGTTTGGCACGCCATCAAACAAAGCTAGTTAGAGCGGAGCTGGAGCGGAGTCTGAAAAGTTTGGTTCAGTTGACCAATCACAACAGAGTGGGCCAGCTGTCCAATCGGAGCAGACTGAGCTTATTACATTAAAGCATGTAAACATGTTCTAGTAAAAAAAAACATATACAAGTATGAACCTGAAAATGAGCACAATAGGTCCTCTTTAATAGTTTAAAGGAAGGAAGCTGTACATTACCTTGGATTGTCAGTGAAAGGCATACGGTTAAGGGGGGAGAAGTTTTCTGGGATGCAGGGTCCTGCTCCTGGATTTGCGGGGAAGCGTTGGTTTGGTCCCATCATACCATTGATCATTGGCATCCTTGGAAACATGGGATTCCCTACACACAGGATTTAAGAGGGGAATTAGATACATGGATTTTCAAAAACAACAGATTCAAACGCTACCTCTGACAACGACAAGGTGCTTAGTGATGTACCTGCGTTGGGGTGAGGCATACTAGTGCCAGGTGTGGCAGGGAGGGGCCCTGGACCCTGGGAGTGAGGCACCTGTGGTAGAGGTGGTTGGCTCGTGCTGGGGCTAAGGACTGCTGTGAAGAGATCCTCCACATCTTTACCCTCCAGCTCTGTAACACAGTGCAACAGTACAATGTTATGTGTGCATATCGTACACATTAAGGTAGGAGTAAAGGTGGGTAAAATTAATAAACTGCAATGTCAGAATTCATTCTTTCTGTATTTATGATGAGAGATGAGGAGTTCACAGTCACATTCATTAGTGTAGGACAACAATGGTTCCAACCTTACAGTTTTGTAAAAAAAAAGGATGAAATTACAAACCTGGGATTTTGTAAAGTTTGCTGAGAATTGATTCTGAAACAATGAAAGAATTAGAGAAAACAGATCAGTAGTCATCCTGTGTGAAGTTTTAAAAATAACAGTGTAAAAACAACTGGAAGTGTCTGGATGTCCGGTGTGCCGTACTGACCATCAGTGACCATCTTGTCCAGCTCTGGGCTGAGAATGCCATCCAGGTGTTCCTCTGGGAGGGAGCGAGGTGTCCTCCGGCCACCCTGAGAGTGGAGCGCCACTGGGGAACCGTCTGCCAGGGGCCCAATGTCCAGACCAGCTGTGGAAACACACACAGACATACAAAAACAAATCATAACACGCACGCACACACACACACATAACACACAAAGCAACCAACAAAATACCCAACAAAGAACGTGATCATAAATATAGACGTAAAGTAAGAACATGTTTATTGTATTAACAGCCTGAGGAATGCAATCAAAACTGAACAGTGTAGGATTACAGCTCCTTGGGGTTCCTGTGTTGTTTAAATGCAGTGTTGTGGGAACTGTGAAGAGACAGATAGGTCATACTACACTAATTCTCAGTAAAGGAAATTTGTGTAGGAAAATATTGCTCTTGCCCATCAAATACATTGGTGTTCTGTACTAAACACCTATTGATCCAATCTATAAGAAAAACCCATATAAATAATCTGGGTTACTACACTGCTATCACATTCTATCAAAATTATGCTGGAATTTCTATCACTGCAAAAACTGTATTCCTACTCTTCTCTATACTTTCCATTTCTTCCATACTTTCTTCAACACAAAACTGTCTACCAACACAAGGATGGATTCAACCATTAATTGGCAATAGAGTGGTGCAGGGATGACGTATTTTTGTAGGCCAACCAGGAAGTTAGCATCGCCCTGGTTCCCTCGACAAAAAGCCAATGGGATTTTTTTTGTTGGATTTTGGATTATTGCAGAAAATAAGCTCTGTGGCAAACAAACGTTTATGATACTTACACATTTTGTTCAGCAAGATAATCTTCACCAATGAACACCGCTGTTGTGATTTTTGAAGTGTGAATGCAATCGCCAGAAGTACAAAGCTAAAATTAGGCTATAAACGAACTACACCACGGTCGCATGACTTCACGTCACCACCACTAAGCTAAAGGCGGACTAGTGTTCGGCGTGATGACGTTTAGTAGTCTCATTTAGCCACTTTTAACAACCGCCTTTCTTAAGACACGTAAAAGCTTCAAAATTCACGAGTGGGATGTTTACTGACGTATTTTATGTCGTAGAACAAAACGTTAAAATCTCTTAAGCTTGTGTTAACCACAGACCTTATTTCAGGCACCTAGCTAAATACCCATTCAAAAAACCCATTGACTTCCAGACGAGGTAACCGGAAGTGCAAAAATGCCTACTCATTTCCAATGAGGGTGAAAAGAGGAGATGTCACGCATCACCATCGCGTCAAATCTTTGGGGTACAACACATGCGCAGTAAAATCTGGTCTGCACTTGCTGAAATTGAGCCAATAGCAACGCACGACCGCAGCTCCAGTTCCACTGCGCATGTGTCATACCCCATATCTCAAGACTGTGTCCCAGCCTCTTTCAATAAGCCATGGTCATTTCCGGGTTGTAGGACTCCTTCCTGCAGCACTCTATATCTGAATTAGATCATATCAGCCCATGAGGCATTTAGGCTGAACAAAGTAGGGTTTTTTTTGTTACAAAGAACAGAGGACATATACTGCAATGCTTTTTGTCATCCAGCCACAGGACTGAGAACATAAAACCTTCACAGTCTTTAGGAGCTGGATATTCTCCAAAGGCCTCCTCTAAATTTCTTGGTTCTTCACTGCTCATTTCTTGTTCTTGAATGTCAAAATGTCCTTGTCAGTTTTGTTTCTTTTCTATCTTGAGGACATCTTTGATCAGGCAGCTATGAATTTGTTCGTATTTATTTAAAAAATGTCACCACTGTGAAAGGGTTTAGGAGGCTCACGAACAAAGACTGACACACCATACGCATTGGAGTGAACGCTGTGCACTGGGTTAGGTAAGCACTAAGCAGTTTATGAGTGTTAAAACAATCTGAAATGGTTGAGGAGAAAAAGCTAAGTATATGAAGCAGCTTAAATACATGCACACTCAAATAGAGACAAACACCGTAAGAGAGGAAGAATGCACTAAAAGCAAGGGATTAGTAGGCCATAGCACCCTTACCAAAAGGAGGTGGTGAGCTGTCAACCTGGAAGGGGCAAAAATCAAGACCTACAAGGACCCAAAACCAGATAAAATGAGTGAAAAAATAGTGAAGACAGAACAAGCACAACACGCTTCAGACAATGCAAACAAAAGATAAAACCAAAGATGAACAAAAAGTATTGTTAAAGAATGTGACGTTTAAAAAAAAAAAATCATTAAGTGGTGAAAGCAAAATAAAACTTGCTGTCTGAGGAAATTTCTGAACCGGGAGGAAAAGATTTTGTAAATCCACGGCCAGGTGACTATTAATGAATTCTTGCCACTGTGACTGCCTGTGAGATATATAAGACGCACCAGAGTCACTGCTTGGCTTTCCGAGCATTCCCAAGATGTCTGCATCACTGTTCAGAACATCAGATAGATCAACTAATGGTTCCTCAGACGTCTCTGTAGATGGAGGGGGAAAAAAGGAAGAAACAAAAAAAGAAAGAAAACCAAACCGTCACAAATCATAATTGATGGAGATGTTGAACGGACATGAGAATGTGATCTGGAACCATTTGTTTCGATGCCACGTGTAGAATTTGGTCTCGAGTAAACAAGAGACGAAACAGTATGTAAACAGTAGCTAAACTGACTGGCCTCTGAAAGAATAGAAATGTACTACACCAAATCTTCCAACAGTATTATTTAACCGAATAAACTCTAGAATTGCTGCTAAAGATATGAACTGTAATATCGCGATATCAACCTACTAAAACATACTGAAGATGGAGAACACAGTTTCTCCATCTTAAACATTTCTGGATTCATTTAATGAAGTTGTTGCAAAATGCTCCTCACCCGAACACGGTGCAGTCACTTCTATGCTTCAGTCTTTTCCCTTAAGAATACTGCATTTTATTTTCTTCTTATTGTCTGAATGTCACAGTTGTCAAGGTTACAGTGTTTTATTTCTTCAAACTGATGATTATTTGCCATTTCTCACAATTTCAGATTGAAAAATACAATTTTTTGAACTGAAAAACTGAACTATATTCTTAAACCACAATACTGGATACGAGTCGGTATCTCTCGAACTCATCAGATCTACTTAAACTGAACTTATGTCACTTTCACAAGCCATATTCGGACCAAATAAAAAAATGAATTTGCTGAAGGGCGTGTACGAAGGAGCAAATTTATCTTTTTCATATCGAGAGCTGCCACTTCTATGCAGGGAATCGCAGACTTTGAAATATTGCTGTATGAGTTTTTTCACTTTGACTCTGCACTGATCGACTGCGCGCATGAATTCCTTCTACTCCAGTTCATCTCGAATGACTTTATAAATGTCACTATTTTTATGGACTTTATTATGTTCTCTTCGGCACAGATGTCAAGCAAACATCAGACTCCTGCAGAAGTCCAGGTCAGCCCTCTCCCACTCATATTAACCTGTCCTTTACCTGTGTCTATCTCAACAAATGCCCGAGCAGACAGTCTGCGTTTTTGTTCACTTGGAAACTGCTTGCGAGAGGTGGTCTCGGACCGGTTGTTTTGGTCACGACCGCCCAAACAAACCACACCAGAGTTTGATTAAAACAGACTAGATGCTGGCTTGTGAAAGCGCCCTTAGCAACTTGGAACCAGACCAAAAATGGGACCAGATATTGGACCTTATCCTTATTCGCCTGACACTGATTTAATGTACCACACTATGTCACACATTACCTCACAATAGGATGTAATTCAAACATTAAGACAATCCAAGTTTCCTTCTACTGCAGTTAAGCTACTGGTTGCGACAAGGAAAGCAATAATTAGTCTAGCTATAATGGTTTTCTGCTGTTTATATACACATTGGTTTCAGTGATAGATTTTGACTGTGCTTAGATGTTAATGTTGACCAACACTTTGACGGCGGTGGCTGTGCTCCATTTGAAATTCTCAGTCATTGAAAAATTCTAATTCAATCTTTGGACAGCTCGAGAGTGTTGGCAAAGACAGTAAGATATATTTTCCATTTGGAATCAGCCTTGACAAGCCAAGGGTACTTTTGTGTTTCGGGCACGTGGCTTTTTTTTCTGGCTGTACAACATTGCACAATGCCCGTCATACAGGTCAGCGCAAGGGGGCACGTGCCATTTCATGTAAAATTGAGAGAAGGGTCGAGAGAGCAAGAGACGTTGAGTGAGTGGGCAGGCGAGACAGAGCGAGCTTGCAGAGAGAACAGAAACTGAAACTTCACTTTATTTGTTTTTTTTGTGGAACGGAATTATTTAGTGTGGCAGTAAAGTGAAGGGAGCTGCAGTTACACAAATAAGTCTGTGAACTCACTCATGACCAGAGATTAACCTTTGACACTTTGTCTTTTGTTTTGTATGAACGGGTGAAATGTGGTTTGTTCAGTGGACCTTTGTCATACCCATTTACTCCTGTGTGAAAAGGGTGAATACTGTCATTGGGTGACAGGGGGAGAAATGCATGGAATAAAAGACATAGTTATGCCAAATGCCAAAAATAAAATTAAAAGATGCGACGGGCTTTTCCAGTTCCTGCATTGACTGACCGTTCTCAGTCATTTGCTCAAATCTAATATTCAGTCCAATGCTTTGAATCAATGAATCATAACATCCCTTGTCCTGGAGAAACTAAAGTAATGTTTATACGTACGTGCTGCTGCTGGTCTGGTGTGAAGGGACGTTGCTGAGGCGCTGAGCAGAGGGTCCGATGACGGGTCCAGGAAGCTGGCGGCGGGGTGCTTCCTCTCCGCTTGGCCCTGCCCTTCTTCCAGTAAGCCCGATTCGACCCCCTGCTGCCTGCTCTGCTTGCTTTTGTCCAGTAGGTCCTTTCCAAAGAACGCCTCCTGAACATGACAACACAAAGCGCCGGTCAGTCCTCTGCGGTGACACTTTTTCTTCGAGGAGCCGTCAGCTTACCTTTCTTGACATCACTCTTGGGAAACAAATAACCGTGTCACATGGAGATTATTCAGCACACATTGATGGCCCATAAGAACGGACCGAAGTGAAACAGAGAAGCTCTGAAAACTAATACATGATGCTGCTGACCTCACTTTTGTCAGCACCTACCAACCCCCCCCCCCCCCCAAACCACTTAGAACCACAAGTCATCTACCATCCTCAAAGACATGTAGCTGCAGCTCCCCACTGCACCGAGACATTAAAAGCCCAACGTGTCGCTATTTCAATAATTAATGAAATGTGCTCTACTGTGTTGGACCTTTAGGTCGGACTGAGCATCCCCCGACTGTGGTGGGATAAAGAGCAGCACTGACAGCTGCCGGTGTCTTAATGCACATAACACATATCTATGTTTTGGCCAACTAAAGGTGACACTGAGATACTGGCTAGAGACAAGGAGCCTTGAAGTCACCTCCGGTTAAGCTTTTGTACGTCAATTCACAACCCAGACAGGAGCCATTTAAAGAGCACGATCAGAGAGGAGTATACTCTACAGTGAGTTCCTTTAGGCTGTTCCTCTTTCCAAAAAAAAAAAAAGCTCACAGAAGGGGCACCGCGCACCGAGGTTCTGTAAGTGGTTTCCAGGCAATGTACTTTGGATTCCCAACCTTCCCAAGGGTGAGATGAAAGGCATTTTATGAAGATATGGCATGACAAGACCAGACAATCTGTGCATATGAACAGGAGGCTTGCATAACAATAAAACAAAAATAGATTTGCAATCAACTGATGAAATAAGCCGTTTGAACTAACGCAATATTTGTTCTCGTCACGAAGGTGCCTTTTAGAATATGTGATGTTTTAAAATGTGGTACCTGTGTTGATAAAATGAGTTGAATAAAATGAATAAAAAGTTGTTTTTTTTTTTTTAAAAGGTAGTTATTTGTAGATATTTTTATACAAAATTGAGAAAGAGTTCCTAATTAAATAACACATTATTAGTGGGAATCACCAGAGGCCCCAAAATATTACTGCGATTTTAAACATTTTGCGATATGCTGAGTATTGCGATGAAGATATAATGCGATTTATTACGTTTTTTCAACTGCAAATTATGCAGTTTGTCAACATCTGTTTCATCTAATAAGATACAGTTTTCACTCTGTTCATCTCAGAGTTTTCTTTCACATATCTTGAGGTCAGAGGTCAAGGGACCCATTTGAAAATGGCCATGCCAGTTTTTCCTCGCCAAAATTTAGCGTAACTTTGAAGCAATATTTAGCGTTCTTCCACGCTAACATGACATGGTTGGTCCCAATAGAATCCTTAGGTTATGATACAGGTAGCTTCACTCTGGCTTTAAGACTGAGCCCTCCACAACCTCTGAAAGACAGAATAGCAGCCGGGCCTGCCGGGGGATTGTTAAGAGGTTAATAGTTTATATAATATAAGATCAATACTTGACATCCGTCTATGCGATACTATGCAGTATCGATTTTTCCCCACCCCTAATACCCCCAGAATGGTTATATAGGGGTTTACTCCATGTGGTTATAAACTGATATAAAAATGTCATATTATATGCCCATTCTGTTTATACACAGTATTAGCTTACTGTTCATGCCAAACAGTAGTTTGCTATCAAAGGTGACGGACCTGCAGGTAGGCGGGAAAAGCTTCCTCCAGTTTTGTTTTCTTCTTTCGGTAGCGTTTCTTTATTTTTTCTGGGACTTCTGGTCCAGGCGGCATCTCATCCACCGGGGTGTCAGGCAGAGCCTCTGACCATCCTACAACAAACCGAAAAAAATAACATCACATATAAAAACATAAACTGACAGATGAGGGGACAATCTACTGTAATACAGATGTGTGTAGATATTCTTGGTGTACAGACCCTCGTCTTTTATAAAGGGATTCTCTGACACGGAGCCGGTGGAATCCTTCCTGCAGAGGGCTCGTTTGGCTTTGCCTGGACCTTGACCTGGACGGCTCCTCTGGCGGACCATGAACCCACCAATGCCTTGAGAAGGAGATTAATTTATTAGCAATAAATCAATACATATACTCCCGAAAAAAACATATTTTTATTTCAATCATGGAGGTGGTATGATTAGAGTTTGATTGTTTGGTTCTATTTATTGTCCAGTGCGTTCAGCATGAAGGCTCAGAAACACTAGATAGAGCCCCGCGTACAGCAGAGGCCCTGAGATTGCAGTGCTTTGCTACAGCTACAACGTCGGGCATGTACTGCACCATTTTACGCTTCAGAGGAGCTGTCTCCTTCAATCAGGTGCCCTACCCGGCCGGTACGGTTTCCTCTTCCTCTTCTTGCCGCCGTCGGCCCCCTTGGAGTCGTCTTCTGCTGGCTCTCGCTCCAGGCTCGAGTCAGACTTCGCCTCACAGTCTAGGAGCTCCGCCTCTGCAAGAGGGAGAGAGCGCTGATGATGAGTGACAGCCCTGCGGCAGAAAACACCCCGGCCAGGCCCCTCAACGCAGCCACCAGGGTCAATTCTATCTGAACCGCACTCAGTGGAAGGATATTAGCCTGATTGAAATTAAGTTCACCAGTTCCATTACCAAGGACCTTATTTTCCAGTGAGACTTTCTTATCCCATACACTTTTTAAATGGCCAGTAATGTCATGTTTTTTTCAACCTATTGACTTAAATAAATAAACTAATGTTATTACTGCTAATTAGGGGTATCCCGTGCCGATCATCTGGATCGTACCAGGGCTGATCACGGTACTCTTTTTTAATTAATCGGTATTGAATATATGAAGCAGGACCCATTCCTGATACTTGTATTTATTTATTCAAACATGCCAGAGCTTAAAAAAACAAACATTAAAACACTGGATTATATTCGTAAAGCGCGTTCAACTAATGATATTCGCAGAGAAAATGTCAGCAAGCGTACTGTAGTGAGTACATTTTACTCGCCAGTATTTTTTTCCATGCTGTGTAAATCTATCTAGTACAAATCTTGTCCAAAACTTCCTACCATAACACTTCCAGACTTCTCCACACAAAACAATACGCAAAATATCACAGGGGACCATTAAAAGGGAATCTGTGATGCAGGTTACATGCTGTTAAAGGGGACATATCATGCTCATTTCCAGGTTCACACTCGTATTTTGGGTTTCCACTAGAATATGTTAACATGCTTTTTATGTTCATTAAACACATTATTTTCTCCTACTGTCTGTCTGAATATCAAACTTGGCTTGGGGCCCTTCAGTGTGGAGTTTGCATGTTCTCCCAATGTTAGCATGGGTTTCCTCCAGGTTCTCTGGCTTCCTCCCACAGTCCAAAGACATGCAGGTTCATTGTTGACTCTAAATTGCCCGTAGGTGTGAATGTGAGCGTGAATGGTTGTCTGTCTCTATGTGTCGGCCCTGTGATAGTCTGCTGACCTGTCCAGGGTGTACCCTGCCTTCGCCCAAAGTAAGCTGGGATCTGCTCAAGCCCCGCCCCCCGTGACCCTGAGGTTACAGATAGTGGATGGATGTCTGTCTGACTATACCTGTATTCACCCTCTGTCTGAAACGCTCCGTTCAAAGCGGCACTGCAGCCAGGGGGGAAATCGCTGTGTGTGTGTCAACTACACCGAGTTTAGCGTCACTTTTACCGATGACTGTATAGTTGTGCTTTTCTCCGTGGATTGAGCGTTTTGATACTTTAACAGTATTTATACAGCACTTAAACCTGCTTTATAATAAAAAAAAGACATCTCACTTTCTACAATATGGGACCTTTAAATGCAGAACTGTCAAACATATCAGAATCGTATCGGCTTTAGCGATTTTAAGTGTGAACTGCGCAGCTGTATTAATGGTGAAAAATATTAAAAGTCAAACTTGATGAAAGAAAATACACACAAAAAGCCAATACTGATAGTCAAAGTCACTATTGTACTGAAGGCCACTGATAAGCAGCCTGAGATGAAAGAAGAAGCTTGTGCGAGAAGACAAGTACCTCTGTTGTCCTCTACGTCTTCATCACGACAGAGCTCCGAGAGCTGGTCTAGAGGAGCCTGAAGCACCGCCACGCTGTTCTGGTTAATGATCTTCAGCTTCAGCTTCGGCTTGGGTTTCCTGCGCCGTGACGCCGTCGCAGACAAGCTCTGGAGCTGGCAAAGCCCCGACTCTGTCAAACAAACACCGTCCTGGGTG
The DNA here is from genome assembly GCA_916701645.2 of Sebastolobus alascanus. Taxonomy (NCBI): domain Eukaryota; kingdom Metazoa; phylum Chordata; class Actinopteri; order Perciformes; family Sebastidae; genus Sebastolobus; species Sebastolobus alascanus. The sequence goes on along the minus strand of CAKAOJ020000420.1, from coordinate 158,576 downwards.
TAGGTCCTCGACAGATCTAAAAAGACCCAAAAAACAATCGTGGCTAGAATCAGCATATACTGTATAAAACGTATAGCCAAATCACCATCTTGTGGAGAGAAACATTTTCTTTTAGGCTATTTATAATCCACTGATTTCGAAGCTCTGAACTTACCTATTTCTTTAGCCTTTGTGACGATCTGCGTCATCACTACAGGCTCAATGGCGTCTCTGGCCTTGGTCACAACTGCAGCAGCACAGGACACACAAAAGCCATTAAAAACAAAACAGCAGAGACGGGAGGATCAAATGTCAATAGTTGAGTCTATTCACTGTACATTCGACACACACACACACAAAAAAAAAAACGTGGAGGAGTAACTGCGCTCTCACCTTTAGTGGTCTTAAAAGCTCGGCACATTGTGCAGTCAAAGCAACTGTCTGCAGCTTTTTCTACATCTTCGTCTGAATGGAGACCCTGACAAGATGCATGGAACCATCTGTGGGTAGAAAGGGAAGGTAAGAACCAATTATGTATGAATTAGCAGAGGCCAGTTATCCTGAGCCGACACGTTTTGCAGAAACACACCTGTCACACTGGCGGCACTGCACAATCACAGTGCCTTCGCTGTAGTCCACCAGGCAGATGGGGCATGTTGCCATGCTGGCACAGGGGGCACACTGGGTGTAATTATTCTGCCACTCACACCTTAGGCCCGGGGTAGTGGTGCCACACTGGGTACAGGACACACACCTGCAGGAGACAGGGAGGACAGAGGTCACTCAACCCAGGTCGCTTCAAAGAGGATAACACAGACTAACTGTGCTGCAAAAACCCTGCCGACTCTGCTTTACTGTCCACATGCTGCAAATATGAATTATGAGTATTTCTTGTTCATTTGCATGCCTGTGCATAGTTGGAGAAGAAGGTTTTTCAGGCTGATTTTCAAACTAAGATGGATAAGAAGGCATTACAAAGAGAGCTATTAATTGATCTGGATGAGGTGTGGTGAATTGCATTAACTGCTTACTATAACAACAAACAACAGAGTGATCAATATGTACTATTGCCGCATGCTTTTAGACTTAACACAAATTCAATTCTAATTGAAGTGAGTGCCCGTTCGAAGCTAATTTGGCCGAGATGATCACACATCACTCACCATTTGCACTTCCAGCTGTCCTTGGGCACGTTCTGCAACGGAGGGTCCAGGCAGTAGGTGTGATAGCTGATGTCACAGTCGTCACACAGTAGCAAGCGGCCAGGGTCGGTGGCCTGGCCGCAGGCCTCGCACACCGTGCACTCCAAACAACGCCAGCCTTTATTCAGTACCACCTTGGTGATCTGTCAAAGCACCAATGAGACATTTATGTTTAGGCCTGTGTAGAATAGAATGGTATTTCTGCTGTGTACTTCTAGTATACTGTGTGCGTGGTGTACAAGGTCAATAGTAAATGTACCTTTATGCCAACACAGAATGGATGGTAGCACTGCCCGCATTGAGCGCAGGCCAAAAGACGGCCCTCTGCACCAAGGCCAAAACTCCCACACACCACACACATGTCCTGAAAGGAAATGAGACATCAGGAATTACTGTATTTTGCTAAAGCATTTCAGTTCAGAGACTGAAATTCAAAAGCTAGAATACTACAATTTTTTTTATTCCTTTTTTCCAAGTTAATATAAGTTTTTGTGCTGAAAAACAAAACAAAGAAACTAGTCTGCTCAGTCTCAGTTTGTCATGCTTTGCCTCCCGGACCATCTGCCTTCCGTCTGGATACCTGTGCTGCGTGTACATTGATATAACGGGAGAAGGAAAGTCATTTTCTCTGAATAAAAAACGAATGCGCCTGTGGTTGAAGCCGCCCTCGTCACGTAATGCCCCCCAAAGTGAAACTTTGCCGATCCTCAATCGGCTCTGCGGCAAACATGCAGACCGGCGCCCGTCTCTCTCCATGCCGCTGCCGGGTGAGCGAGCGAAGAACCCCGCCAAAAGGGCGCCGTTCTGCATGCACACTCGTGCTGCAGAGCCGGCCAAAAACGGCAATGCCTCTCCCTCGGTGAGGGAAAAGGCAGAAGAATTGGCAGCGAGCCAGTAAATAGCGAAGCGGTCCGTTTCATTACTTTGTATTCATGTAACAAATATACAAATGTCAATTAGATGGCAATCTGCATGACAAATGATGCACAACAACAAAAATTCGGGTATAATAGTCATCCGCTTATAGTGATCAATTTGACCCGGACAGACGCGATCACTATAAGCGGTTTCCACTGTACCTATTTTTTTTTTTTACTGATTGAGTGAGCCCTTTTTAGCCAACATTCACAGCTGAGAGCTCGACAGAACAGTCTCTTAAGCACTGATCGGTTTCACTTGAGCCATTGACGGGTAGGTGCCTTGATAGGCAGCAACTCGGCTGCATTGTTTAATTGCCTAGTCGCTTTATATGGATAGTTATTCTCTGACAATACAGGATTTTAACCTCTGAATTACTAATTCTGCTACTGCTATTGTTCACTTCACAGTTACTGCTGTCTCTAAAACCTCTATGAATATTGGACGGCAGTTATTAAGTCAGTTATTTTTTACAGAAATAAATTCAGTACAGGAACTTTGAAGGCAGAAAGTAAGAAACAATAGCATTTTAATGTGATCCTGTGTTACATAATCGACCGCATTTCCTGCAGGCAGTATCTCTTCTCAAGAATTAATGATCTCCAGTGGGTCTTTACGCGCAGATTTAATGTCAGGCCATCTAAGTGAATAGAGAAATTAATGGATGAGGATTCAAAATGAAATACATCAGCAACACTCTTAATTAATAAACAAACAAAAACCTGTTTTAGCGTGAAACTGTCGTTGCTGGAGAATATGACCACTGTGTTATGCATGGCGTTCTCCTCGTCATCCTTGACTGTGTATGGTGTTTCTATTGTGATGACCTGTAGATCAGAGAGGAAAATACACAAATAAACAAACATAACACAGTCATAAGAGTTAATATGATTCATTTTAGGATACACATAGTTACTATCAGCTATGACTATGCTGAGTCATCGTGGCCCTCAGGTAATGTGCAGTCTTTGCCATGAAATGAAACTGGCAAACAGTTTACTCTGTCATTAACAGGAATGGTGCTTACAATACAGCATCCACGTCTTCAGCTGCAGGGAAAACAAACACTGCTTTGCATATTGTGCAATATTTGCCGAAGATGTCAAGATGTCAGCCAGCTGACAGCACATACCCCTGGGTTCATGCCGGGACTCACTCCATTCTTGCCTCTGGCCCTGCCGCGTCCAGCTCTACCTGACAGACCAGCCCCTCTGGGCCTCCTCCTCCCGGGGAAGCCTGAGCCTCGACCCTGCGGAGGAAAGACAAAAAAAAAAAAAAAAAAATCAGAAAATGTGCAGTACGAGGATTGGATATAGACACATTGTAGGGGGAGCACAGAGACAATGACCACTCTCCGTCTTACGAACTGAAATGGGCAGACGCAAGCTCCACCTGTTCGCAAAAGTTTGTTTCTCTCTAACACACGCTGAATGGTTCAAGTCATAGTTTGCTCAGTGGACAGACACAGATTTAAAAAGGAACCTTTCACCACTTTTAGGTCTGTATATATTCTGAATCCACAGGCTGCACAACAGGAAGAGTATTGATCATCCAGCTGTAGCAAGGTAAAGTCATTTTGTGGTGTTTGTAGGGATGCAAGCTGATGCTGCAAGTCCACCCCGTGTCATAAGTGATTTACATGCAAGTATTTATGTTGGCATTGTTATGGCTTTGAAAAGATCTGTACATTTTAAAAAGGGGTAAAGATTACATTAGAAATCTTAGGGGAACGCCACCTGAATTAAGAATTCCAATATGTTATTTCCATGGCCTAGTAAAGTTCAATCAATACTCGTGAACATGAGCTACTCTCTCTCAAAGCCAGAAACCAGAAGAAGTAAGTCTCAAACTTGTGATGTCATAGGGTGTTAAGTCTGGAGCTGCTCCATAGACAATGAACGGGAGACTGATTTTGTGGAACCACAGAAGGTTTGTTTTCCTTTTTATACCCAAATGAGCTTTATTCTATTGTAGTGTTCTCAGTTGTGAAATAGAAAATGTTCCCATATACTCAGAACATTTCCCTGGGTGCTCTCAGTGTCATCTATGACTTTCCCCAACTCATTATCTGTGGAGCAGTTCCACACTTTTTACTTGATGACATCAGATATTTGAGTTTTAGCACTCTGGAGCACTCACTGGATTTGGAAGAGAGTTTTTCATGTTTACTAATATTTTAGGACGGTCTTAGACCATAGGAGTAACATGTATGAATTTAGAAAATGGGCGCAGTTCCCCTTTAATTTCTTAGACATTTTCACACCAAGAAAAAACATTGATGACATTTTGATGGAAATTACTGTTATTTGAGAGGTACACTACAATTTCAGCCAGACAGCCAGGAAGAGAGAGTTGAGAAAAGGCCTCTCAGCTGTTGTTCTAGCAATGCGAGATCCACTGTGCCTTTGGCGTATTTCCGACAGGAGGCCTCCGTAAAACTTAAGTCTAACTGAATCTTCCAGCTCCTGCCCCTAAACCCCTCCTCAGTTACCCCCCTCTCCTCAGACACCAATCCCAAACCGAAGACCCTCCCATCCACTGCGCCTCCTGACAGACACACTGTTGAATGGTGTTTAACCTGGACCGAACCCCTGCCACGGCAGACAAATTAACCCTCACCCTGCCTTGCCAAGAGTAATGACTGTCACCATGGCAACCAACTGCCACAGACTTTTCACAAAGTCAAAATCAAAGAAGAAAAAAATATATAAATAAATACTTTAACAGCTTTGAATAAGACGAAGGAGAGAGCGCGGCTGACAAAGAGGAAACGGGACACATTCATTCGTTAGTAAAAATTGTTAGCCAAATATTTAGACTGTGGAAGGTCTTATTACACCTGCCCTTGATCCCTCAATTCAACAGCATTGCCAGCAAAACCCATTTTCAATACAGCCCTATCTTTCGGTTCTACTTCATAAAGTCATTAGCTTAGCCATTGGTCTTTGAATATCCTCTTCTCACTGTAAGGTGGTGGTAATCGTTAGGCTGCGATATACATCTCAGTGACGTTCAGGAACACTCCGAGAGTGTGTGTCACCAGGGTAAACAGAGGGCTAACAGAGGGCAGCTGCTGCCCCGCCGTCTCTGGTGAGCCACAGTATTTACCACTCTGATGCTCCAGCCGGGGCTGCCAGAGGACTGCCTCGCCTTTGAGATGTCCCACCCCTCTGGCTGGTCTGGCGACCAGGACAAGGGGGAGCTCACACTGCTATGGGGGCTCCATGCACCCTAAGGTAAGGGGGGGGGGGGGGCGGGTGAGAGAGTGAGAGAGAGGGAGGGAGGGAGGAGGGCGACAAAATGCAGCAACTTAAAAACAAAGCCAGCGAAGAAACAAAAACATACAAAGATGTTAGAGAGATGTAGTGAGCTTCTAATGTAGCCAATTGGGATCTACTCGGTACACATCCATCTACGCAGGGCTACAGTATTAGAAAGCATCTGATGTGCCAAAAACAAGAATAGGATAAGTTGTTAGGTTACGGCCTGCGTTAAAGCCAATCCTTAAGAGTTTTCATGCATACAAGTTTCTAATAGACTCTTTGTAAAGGCAAAACTGGAGAGCACAATTGTGTTAGTTGCAGTTCACACAGCATAATTTGTCAGGGCATCATGGCACCATACAGCAAGAAAGAGGCCCTGCATCCTCTCGTCATGACGACGGCGTATGTTTGGCATGTTGACAAAACAAGGGGAATTGCGTCAGCGCGTGAGCGCATCAGACAAAAGCACGCTGGACTAAAGAGGAGCAACATTCAAATTTCTGGAATAGATTTCCCCCAGGCCATATGTAACAAATTAGTTTGAGCCATATAATGTTTATTTAAGAGATGGGGTATATCTTGGGGGAAAAAAAAAAACCACATTTTGCAAACTAAATTAATCTATCCTTACCAGCATCATTCATAATATATTATAGCCATGGGTGTGATTCTATTCCCATTATTATTTGTCTGAGAGAGTCTACATGCAGTGTCTCTATTATAATCCGTTTGTTTTAACGACACCGGGACACTAATATTAGGGGATTAAAAGTTTTTTCACAGTCACTTGGGGCCCACTGCAGTTGATGGTATAATCGGAGATAACCAGGATACGGAAATGGTAACAACCACTGAAATGGGTGACTTGATGGATGCTCATCCTGGGACAACAAGGTGGCACATGTTTGTGACGTGGACACAAGATGAACAGAGTGAAATGAGGAGGAATATGGTGGAGACTCTGAGGAAAAGGTGTTTTAGCCATAGAGAAAAGATTTAATAAAAAAAAAAACCGTATAGGGTGCATCAACCAACCCAGTACCACCAAAAAACCTTAATAGAGTAGAACACTGAGGACACTTGCACTCACATCATTTAGGAGTACACAAAATAAGAGCATCAATTATTAGCCCGGGGGTGTATTACTTGGGCTGGGACAGCGAATGAGGCAGAACGAGCCCGTCAATGAGACGAAACAAAACAGCGGTCTTCTGTGACATGATAACAGGTTCCTACCTGTTTCACACGTGGCCTCCCAGGAGAAAACTTCCTCTTGGTGATGGCTGGTTTTCCCATTCCAATCTTCGGGGTGAGTGGTATAAGGGTGGTGGTGGGCATTACACTGCTGTGGTCCCCCAGTGAAGGTAGGATCTGGGTCTGGGGCAGCTCTCTGGGAGATGACCCTCGGCCCAGAGGGGAGGAGTGGCAAGGAGAGGCGACCATTTCCGCCAACCTTTCCACGGATGTCTTGAGTGGTTTCTCCTCTGAAGGCAGGCTGGGAAATGACGGACTGGGCTTGCTCTCCGGTGTAGTGTACATCTCCTCTGACGTACTAGAGGCTGAGGGCTTAACAGTCTCTGCCAAGTTCCTGTGAAAAATGCCCTCCATCCTCTCCTGGTTAAGTTCTTCTGGAGCGGTTTCCAGGAATGAAGCCCTGACTACATCCATACTTGAAGGCTGGGGTAGTGAGACTTCCATTGGTTGGTCCGTGAAAGGTACTGATGCAGTACTTGGTTCTTTGGTGGTTGAGATGATGGCCTTAAAATCCTTTGTGCTGGGGTCGGCCATGCCCTGCTCGGGGCAGGCCTCTGTCTTTGCTGGTTTGATTTGTAACGTGTTATCCTGTGTCTGTAGTGCCTCCATAGAGAGCTGGGCTGGAAAAGACTCAGACTCCTGGCTGGGAGTCGCTGAAGACGCAGGACTCTCTGTAGCTGTAAGCTGGGCTCTTGCTGCTGGTTTTGTTTCTGTTGGAGGAAATACACAGCGGTCAGAAGAGCATATTTGGGTAAAAGACAGTAGTGTAAACCAATACAGTGTTGTGCTAACATTGTCCAAGCATTTTTAAAAAGGTACAGTGTGCAGGTTTTGGCAACATCTAGTGGTGTGGTTGCAGATTGCAACCAACTGAATACCCCTCTGCTCACTCCTCCCTTTCCAAGACCGCGGTAACGTGAGCCGCCGAGTGCAAAACCGTGGTAACGACGTTCACCTCACTCAGAGGCCATCCTCACCATAATAACACTACTTTAGGAGCAACAGTAGTCTGACAGCGGCTGGCGGTACCACGGTTTTGCACTCTGCGGCTCACGTTACCGCAGTTTCACAAGTGGTCGGAGAACTACGGTGGCCTTCAGGTAACGTAAAAACATGAAAGTCTCTCTCTAGAGTCGGTGTTTGGTTTGTCCGTTCTGGACTACTGTAGAAACATGGCGGAGCAAAGTGGAGGACTCTGTGAAGAGGACCCGCTCCCTAAGTAGATATGAAGGGCTCATTCTAAGCTAACAAAAACAGGATTCTTAGTTTCAGGTGATTATACACAAATGAAAATATAGTTATGAATATTATATTAAATTCCTGCTAATAGATCCCCTGAAATCCTACATACTGGTCTTTAACAGTTGTTGTGCTCACAGTTTATTCCCACCAACACAAACTTTACAACAACAATCACTGTTACATTAATGCAAATCAATACAAGGTTCCACAATGCAGATTAGACTGTGTGTGTGTGTGTGTGTGTGTGTGTGTGTGTGTGTGTGTGTGTGTGTGTGTGTGTGTGTGTGTGTACAAACCTAGTTTGAATTCTGTTAGGATTTTGTTGACAGAAGGTTCAGTAACCTGCTTCTCAACGTCTGCTCCCACTGAGACTTCTAAAAGAAAGAGGGTTCATTATCAAAAAGATTACATACAATGAAATGGATATTTATTCATCAATAGAAAGAACTAAAAGAATGGAGAGACTGAACACATTAAAGATAAAGTGGTAAGGGAATAAAAAAAATAGTGGACCATGGGGAAATGCTGGGCTTGGCAGTCAAACTGATTGAGAGAAAAGAGATATTTCTCATTGCATCATGTGTCTGAAATTGCATACTATGCACTACCTACCCAATATGTGTACTAACGTTCAACATACCTTTGTGTGGATAAACAGTAGTATGTATCTTTTTGGACGCACTGAGCAGTAATTTACATCGTCACTTCCTGAGATCCTCCTTGCCGGTTGGAGCGTAACCATGGTAACCCGTGCCGAATTCATGTGACCAACACGGCGGTTTGTGAGATCAAAGTCTGAATTCATTTAAAATATATTACGCATAGCAAAGTGAGATCTTATACCTACACTTAAATTGAAGTGTTATTGACGTTACCGAGCTCTACGTCAACGTCCGCTTTGAACTACTGCATTGCATTGTGGGATGTTTATACCGCCGTAGTGTCCAGCGTTGCATACTGTAATATTTCACCAGAAATAGTATGCAATTCATGTACTACTGGTTTCATACTAAGGTTTCGGGCATCGTAAACAATTCTCACATACTGTTTTAGCGTACTAAATAGCATGTTAGTATGGAATTTCGGACGCAACCTATGTGAATGACATAAGCTGACAGGAAGTAAACATGGACCCAAGCCGTTGCCTCGCAATGCAACTCCGTTGAAACGGATGTGACTCTTCTCCCTTTAGTAAAACCACTGAAGCACTAAAACCTTGTGTTGCAGATCATCAATTATCTCTTGAGCCAATAAATGGAAAAGGGAATTCTATATGGTTCAATATCAGCATTAGTAAAAAAAGGTTATACATTATATATGGATATAAAATTAATTTCACTGCTCGGATTTAATGTTGCATTAGCCTTGAACAGGATGTGACAGAAGTGTTACTGAAAATTAGTGGCTTTCGAGTAACAAGTAGTGTCTCCTATCCTCTCTCCTCATTTGGTTTTGTAGCATCTCCTATCCCCTCTCTCCATTTGGTTTTGTATTAAAGACATCAATGCATTTGACTAGTCTGGCATGAATAGAACTAGTCATTCCTGGCTATCAGGCATCCACACACCGAGCCAATATTCTGCCAGACAGCCTCTGACCGTACAGATAGCCCAGTCTTAACGAGGCACCCACCATTTCAATCCACAAGTTCCCATGTCACACTGATCCTGACACACGCATGCACCTGCTAAGCATCTCTGCCAGGGAAGGGAGTAACCATGACAACCAACATCCCAGGGTCTGTGTGCTCTGGGCTCATGACTGTGCAGCTTGCAGGTGCTCATCCGGTGCCGATGCCAGAAAGTCAATTAGGAGATGGGCCTCCAACCATCTCAAGCCCTCAACTATTGACCAAGCCGAACACACATTCTCATTCATATTAACGCCGTGCTTCCTATATCGTCTACAGTGAATAAGGTGATGGCTAAGATAAATACGCGGCTTTGATTAATGCAGCAGAGGCCTTAAGTCGGGTCTAACTTGCAGTCACAGAATGGATCTAACAGCATCTGTCAGTTGAGTCACGGTAAGCCTGTTGTTAAACCCTGAGTGGTGGAGAATCCTGGCAGGTGATAAACAGCTCTGGTTAATGACTTTAATTACATTACATGTGCGCGCGGTTGGCAGCGTAGTCATGATCTCACATAACAAAGCCATAGGTAAAACAAATCCGCAAATATCTAAGTAAATTTCAGCACATTATTGAAATAAATTCCCTCCTCTTATTTGGGGTAGGAATATCAAACACACTGCAAAAAATGAATTAAAATTTTAACCATTTGTCTGAGAGGCCTGGGACGATACACCTATCTCCCGATTCGATACTGTCAAGATACTTGGGTGCCGATTATGCCGAATATGACGATTTATTGCGATTTTTTTTAACTTTTTTTAATACTAGACGATGGGAAAAAGTTGAATCATACACTTCTAGGGACTTTTACTTTGGAAAATATCTAAATTAATACAGTAAAAAGGTTTGATTTTCAGCATGTATGTAGTCAGAGATGTCCTGAAGTCAAATATATCGGTCATTGTCAGGCATTATCTATTAATACATTTCCCTCACAAATTAGGGGTGTTTTCTTTTAATTTATAGGGGACATGTAATGTTTTATACTTCTGGTTAATATAATCCAATCAATCTTATTTACATATATGTATTTTGTATATACAGTTCCTTTTGTAAACACTTTATTTTGAAAACCGGACGTAGTCACACGTGTATACTTCCACTAACTTTGCCAAGTCCGCCGCTACCTCTCCCATTAGCTCCATTCTCTTTATACATCCATGGTCAGCTCAATCGGGGCCGTTTGAATGCATTTAACATAAATGTCAGTATATGGGTGCTCTACAGTTGTAGCGTCGGCCGATTTGACCACAGAGATGCGAGTGACCTGGCTTGACCGCACGTTATCGCAAGACAATACGTTTCCTGTCCATGTCAGAGTTAGCATGCAGCTTTGCCAAGAAAAGCAGAGCTAGACATCATGGCTAATGTGTGAAACCTAAAATGTTTCCATACTTTACTATATGTGTTTACCACATCGGATTTAAAATGTGAGGGTGCATATCGTTCCCACGCAGACCCACAGCCGTTTTCTGCTTTGTCGTTCCGGCTCACTGCGGCCGGCTGCGTTTTGTTTTGGTGAGGGATACGGAACGGATATGACGTCACGTTACTCAGACTACAACAATAAAAGCTGTAACTTCCTTCTACCTCCGCATAGACTCAAATGAAGCAAATATATCGATTCTGGCATTAAAAAAACTATTTAAAAATCGTACAATAAAAATCGCGATACATTGATGAAACAATTTCTTTTCCCACCCCTATTGTCTAATAGGCTTCAACCCAAAATCCCAAATGATATATTTCCTAGGGGTAGAGAGCATTGTGACACAAGTATTGGAAAAAACAGGTAAAACTTGAGTCTTATTTTGTGGTGCTTGAGATAAACCTCCTAAAGCTTCTCCTAAATCAATACACAAATCACTCAACACGTCTTTAAAACCACAGTGGGGGGGAGGCATCGCCTTGCGAGCTAAATCCGAGCTAATGATGAAGCAGTTCATGACCACAGGACAAGGCTGGTAAAAGGAGAGCACATGTATGCAGAGCAGAGCGAGCTGTGTGAGCAGTCATGAATGAGCCAGCGTAGCTCCGAGGCAGGTTTGCAGACAGGGGGATCTAATAGCATCACCACCATGCTACTCCTATCCACTCTCTCCTGCCAGTGGAGTCTCCAGTCTAGACAGAGTGGGCAGCGTAGCTAGCTACCACCGGCATCCCCAGCTCACCGTTAATTTGCCTGATACGCCACTCCACTGCTGGCAAAACTCACATGGAGTGGAGACGCAGCCCTGAGCTTCATGCAGACAGACAACAGCATCACGTAACTCAAAGTGTAGAGACAGCTTGCACCACAGTGAATCACAGATGTTGGAAAGGAAAGGTTTTAATAGTGCTTCTTCTACTAAATGGCATCTACTGAAGCTAGATAAGCTCATATGCCCAAAAAACCTTTGGGTTCGAGTTCGAGTCACATCCCAAGTCTCCACATTGGTTCTGACTTGAAAACAATATGGCTATTTCAAGACATTTTACTGTAGGTTATATCCTATTAAGGTACTGTCTCGGGGACCGTGTCCACCAAAGTGTTTTTTACCCAGCTGAAAACGCTCAGCCGGGAGAGCTTGAGAGTGTTTTGGAGGTGCAGCGTTTTTTCAGACGAGACGCTTTGGTTGCTTCTGGTTGCTATGATACGGAATATCCGTGGAAGTAAACATGTCGGCACAAGGTAGAATGCTTGCTCCACAGATATGGCTGGCACTGGATGAAGGGAAGGCTGAAGCACGTAGGGAGAGAGGACGGACCCGCCGGTCATGTGGGCTCATGAGATTTTGTGGGCGAGGAAACGTCTCGGCGAGTACGATCATTTGGTTCAGATCAACTTTTATTATCCTACACAGGGATATTTGTTTGGTCCAGTGCTCCAGACATGAGGACAACATAAAGTCCACAGTAAAAACAATAAGAGCAATAGCCTAATACTAGGGCTGTCAAAGTCAACGTGATAAGGCGTTAACGCAAATTCATTTTAACGCCACTAATTTTGTTTACGCATTAACGAAATCAATCTTCCAGAGGTTGTATCGGGCTCAGTTTTAAAGGTAGAGTGGAGATACTGATATCATATGAAACTAGAAGTAAACCTAAGGAATCCATTGGTACCAACCACGTCATAATAGCTTGTCGCGAAGGAGGCTAAATAACGCTTCAAACTTGCGCCATTTTCAAAGGGGTCCTATGGGTACCCACGAGTCTCCCCTTTACAGACATGCCCACTTTATGATAATCACATGCAGTTCTGGGCAAGTCATAGTCAAGTTTGATAACATCTTTGTGGTGGGCTATTTGTTCCGCCCCTCCTCCACTGTGACTGGACAGCTGGGTAAAAAGGGACAGTGACAAGCGTAACGTTTTACCCAAGGTTGAACATTTTTCAACAGTCGGCGCCCTGAAAAAAACAGCAACCGTGCAGCATCGGTGCAGAATACACACTCGGTGCCTCATCGTGCCGCATCATGCCGCAGCCGTTTTCACCGTAAATATGTAGCGCAACCATTTCAATGCATTAAAAAAACAAATATGCTGACCTCAGGAAAAAACGCCTTGGTGGACACGGCCCCTTAGGGTATGAAAGGAACCACAATTAAACACAGGAGTTCTTCTGTTCAGCCCAAGGTCTTTGACAACCCTGAATCCAAAGGCCGATGGAACACCAGCTTGCTGTGCTTTCATTATGTGTCACACACACCTGTTGCTGGCAAGCGAGCACACAGCGATGTGACAGACATCAGACAGGGTCACAGTGCCCCCACAACCTCTCCCTCAGTTAAGTCGTATCAACAAGTCTCTCTAGTCTGAGGGTAATAAAGACAAACTGCAAGTCAAATGTAAAGATGATCTGTAGTACTGTGAGCAGCCAACTCAAGTGCCCATCTCTGCCTGAAGTTAGGCTGTGTAGTTTCACTTTAAAAAATTAAAAAAATCAGCACTCTCAAGTATCAATTTTTCATTTACATAGACTGGCAGCACGAGTCACAGCCCCAGGAGACAGGAGGGAGAAACAAAGAACTTCCAACTTTCAAAACACAGAGTTACAAAGACAAAGGAGTGGCTTTAATCTGTCGCTGGTAGGACACCATCTGGTTATTGGGGGAGTCCTCAGAAAATCCTCCACATAAAAAGAGGGAGTGCTTCTCTCTGGTCTTAGTCCAAACAACTCCCAATCCTTTCATCTGCAACAACTGCGCCTTTCAAAACGTCATCAGCGGTGACACTAGAGGCCACTTTCGTGTTGCATGGCCAAAAAATTTCAACTGCTTCTGCATGGCTAGAGGCTGAGTGAATGAACCCTCAACTACAAAGATCCTCTTTCATTTTCAGACGTATAACCTGGTGCTTGTGTGTACGATTTTGTATAATCAAAAGAGTTACATTCCTCGGCTTGTCCTTGCGATAACAAGACATGATTAACATGCTGATAAAAACAGATTAGATTCTCAGTAGGGACACTCGGGCAGTGAGGAAAATAAAGACTTCAAGATTTAAAGATAACACATGGAAAGAGATCATAGCGCTTATCTTCCTGTGTTTAATCTAACCTTTATGGAACAAAGACCCACCAGGCTTCTGGGCCGTTGTGGCCAGCTTCTCCTCCTGGACGGTAGCCTGAACAGGCTCTGGATCTGAGTGCAATGGAACAGCAAGTAATTCCGGTTTGGGGTCATTGTGCATTTCAGGAGGCCGCTGAGTGCCAGGTTCTAGGTCCGTGTGCTTTTGAGCCAGCTGTAGACCAGTCTCAGAGTCTGTGTGCATGGAGGCTGGCTGAGGGCTGAGCTCTGGGCCGGTGTCCATATCCTCTGCCTGTAGCGCCTGCTCTGCAGCAGGAGGCTTGCAGTTGGAACAAACATAGTCCTCTCTGGGGTGGATCTCTGCTTGGCCTGAGTTCTGACGCTCGCACTCCAGGTGTAGCCATCTGAAAGGAGTGCAAAGGAATTTTAAGGGATTGTCAGACAGGGATCTCTGTGAAATCCTAAAATGGGACATATTTATTACTGTGGTTTTCCCAGTGTTACCAGGGAACATAAAATTACCACAGAAATAAAAAAAAAAAAAAAAGTGTGTTGCATTTGAATTAGTTATAAACAAATGTTCCTTACCTCTTACAAGTCTGGCAGAAGAGTAAGTCTTTGTGATGCTCAGGGTCCAGGATGCAGGTACACATAGAACAGCACAGAGCAGGGTCCTGGTTTTGGACGCAGTTCTCACACAGCAGGCTGGTGTGGTGCCACTGCCCGCTGGTTCGTGTTCCACATTGGATGCACACTCTGCAACTCTGGGGAGAAAAAGGAGGCCCTCTCAGTGATATGACATTGAAAGCCTTTGTAGACTCAACACGGTAAGAATACAGTGCTTCTGCTGTATAGACCTTTTCAAACTTCACAACATAAACATTCTAAATGGGCTCCTTTGTATTTCCTGTTGCAATGTGTGTTAATGGAGTAGCAGACAGGAAGTAAACTTTGGACCAAAGCTGTTGCCCTAGCAACAGAATGGCAAAGAAAAGGTCTACAGATTTGGCACTTGAGTCATGGGATGGGAAACAAGCATGGAACCTGTCCATGCCCACAGCGAATGGGAGCATATTTAAAGCAGCAGTGGGTAGAAATGGAGCAAATATGATTAAAAAATGTTATTTTTATAAAACTGTCACTATATCCTGACAGTAGTGTATGAGACAGGTAATCTGATAGAAATCATGTGCCTCTGTGTCCTCCGGTGTCCTCCGGTGCTCCTAATGGCGTCTGCAAGATTTCACAGACCGGAGGAAAACAACCAATCAGAGCCGAGCTGGAGCCTGCCGTCTCTGAGCAGCTGTCAATCACTCACAAACCCCGATCAAACGGTCAAACTAGGCGGCGCTGATCAAATATGAATAATAATATGTAGTACACTACAAGATGTTTCTGGAAACATTTGAGGAGAGAAATAGGCATTACAGTAACAGAATATTGATTCATATTTGATCAGCGCTGCCTAGTTTGACCGTTTGATCGGAGTTCGCAAGTGATTGACAGCTGCCTCCGTTGAATACACAGCCAATAGGAACGCTCTCTCTCTCTGAAATGACCTGTGTTTGGCCAAAGTCTCCCGTCATGGGCTACATTTTTTACAGCCTGAAAACAGAGCCATGAGGAGGTGCAGAGGTCTAGTTTTCTCTCAGAACACTTGAATTACAATATGCTGAAAGGTTAATATGGGATTTTTGCCCAATGATGCCAAAAACATTCTGCGTACTGCAGGTTTAAGACCAACAAAATGTATGAGCTAGAGCCGGTGAATATGACTAAAAAATAACATCAATATGTTTAAGCCCTGATGAAAAGAATTTACATGGCAGTTTTCTAATCAGACGGATCATTTAGACTAACCAGATTTTAATAAATGCCAAAAGGAATACAACTTTTAAAACATTGGCATCAACTTAATAGGGTTCTGGCTACATGGCTGCAACATACTGCCAAGTAGTGTTACACTTGAAATTAAAGCAGGTTGCCAATAATCAAAATATGGAGCACATCTATGAACTTTTTATTTCCTGCTTCATCTTAAACATTTTTATTATTTTTTTTAATTGGATCAGTATCAGCTATATAAAGCCCATTCAATTTCCTATCTTTTAATTTCTGGGTACAAAAGTCCCACTGCTTCTCAAAAATCACTGTGACAGTGAGCTCCGTGTTGTAAAAGTGACAGAACCACAGAGTGGCACAAGCAAATACTGTATATAGCAGCCAGCATTTCTGATGAAATATCCACACTGACGATGTGTACCATTTAAAACAGCATTTGGACTTCAGTATTTTGCTCACGCTGGGAATGGAGAGAGGCTGCCCAAATTTTGACAAAACCTTCATGCCACAACTGTACAGACACTTCTTTTCAAACACAAAACATAAGACAGTATAAAATATAGGGCTGTCAAAGTTAACGCGATAATAACGCCTTAACGCAAATTAGTTTTAACGCCACTAATCTCTTTAACTCATTAACGCAATCAATCTTCCGGAGGTTCTACCGGTCTCAGTTTTAAAGCTAGAGTGAAGGTACTGGCATCACATGAAACTAGAAAAGAAGAACAAAAAATTAAAGGAAATCAAATATAATTAAACAGGTTTACAGTATAAATTATAAAGAAAAGCTACTTTAGGCTAAATATACTCTATGCAGCTGTATTATGAATGCAGAGATATTAGAAAAACTAATATTGGAGGGGGCTTGTTAGATACTCAATACTTAAGCGATCTCATTGGGATCTGGGAAACGTAATTTTTAAGTTGGGGGGGGGACAACAATAAAAAAAACGGTGACTCTACATAGCGATGGTTGTCTCAAATTGTTCTCCTTATTTTCCACAAGACATGGTCGTGAAGCTTGTTCATGAAAAGTGTCCCAGCACTTACTTTTTCTCTGCAATATAGTGACTTTAGCAGCTTAGTAAGACTAGCTAGCCACTCAGCTTGAGTAAGCTTTTGTCTCTGCCTGTCATTCTGCTGCTCATGTATGATGGAGGAACATGACACTGGAACAATGACTAATTCCTCATTGATCTCTACTTCAGTCAGACGACTGCACTCAGAACAAAACTGCCATGCGAGTGGGTACAGGGGTTGGTGGCGGCGGGCGCCCCGGAGAAGCGAGCGCCGAAGATGTGTGTGGGTTTTGTTCCTCCTGTGCTGAGTCAGATGGAGAAGCCAAGTGTGAAGACCTTCCATAACCTAGTGGCTCTATTGCCGCAGCCTCCTCCGACCGCTGCCGAAAAGTGGTTGGTGTGTTAACCAGCCGCCTGAGTGACAAGCACAACATTTGCGCTGCTGGGGGACGACAGGGCGGGGCTGCACTGAGGGGATGCGTGTGATTAACATGCACACGCATGTACACATGCACGCCGAGTGATCTCACGGCAGGCTGAGCTGAAGCCTTTAAAAGATCAGCCGGTGTGAGTCATTTTTTAACCACAGGAAGCGTAAATACAAACCAACAAAACGTCATATTCTCACGGGTGGTAGACATTTTACTCTGTGCCAGAGGAGAGATTCTTTGTCTTGAATATTTTTCCATTGAATATTAATGCCCACACACAGTGGGAATTTTGCTTGAAAATAAATACCAGTGGAAACAATGGGTTGGCACTTCAATAGTAAAATAACTTAGTATTTTTACATACCAGCCAAATTAAACCTTATTTGCTATTGTCTTAAATGAGCCATCCAGTCTCATATGAGGTCTTTCCTACCTTACATCTCCATCCGTTGGTGGGAAGAGAGTCTATAGCAGGTTGCAGACAGAAGGTATGGTAGCCTTTGTCACACGTGTCACACACCAGCATTTTAGTGTCCTCTCCTGGATTCCTACAAAGAGAGAGAGAAGGTTATATGAAGTGGGTCAGCACAGGACTTGGATACACTGCACATAAACTGCAAAAAAGCTACGCAGGACTTTATGTAGGAGTCAAATGGACGATCATAGTCGCCTTGTTTCTCTTTTTGGAACGGTCGTCTTTAGAGAAGGGCTGGGAGTTATGGCCAAAAGCTTCTATCCAGATCTAGGTCATTTCATATTTCGATAACGATATATATCACAATTTAGCATGTTTTCTGATAATTCAAAAAATACATGGTATATATGGAATAACCACATGGTAAAGTCTAATTTTGTATGCTCCTGTGTGAATAAAATACTTGACAAATTAATGAGTATTTTCTCATTTAATTAAGAACTTTCGTGCAAAATGAATATAACCGTTTCATTTGAAATCATAGAGAAAAAAATAAATATTTCCAGCTATACACTGACTATGTTTAAATGCATGCACACAAATACAGAGTAATCAGATTAAGACAATAGTTTAATTTAACTGAGAAATTTGAGTTAGTATGACAACGTAATTGTGTATCACAATATTTGGATATATGATTTCATCACCATACGATTCCATTGAAAGACGAATTAATTATCGTCCAGCCGTGCTTTAGAAGACACATTCATTTTTAAATCATCCTTTCGTTCTCAGTTGAGCACTTGCTTCTATTAGATTTTCCAAGCCAGGTTAAAGCACATCAGGTGTATTCCTTGTGACTTTTTCATCCTTTGTTTGGACTGATCTGTTGTTCCTATAGATACTGGATCTCAGTTTTATGGGAAATATCAGTTCCAAATGAATGTATGAATCACAAGAGAGAACCAGCCTTTTCCTGCCATAACTAATATGTGCTATCTGTTCTTATTTTTCAGAAAATTACAAATTATTTATTTTAGTGCATTTCTTGTCAACACTTAAATATTGTATTCCAAACAACCCAAAAAATACAATAGTCATTCACAATAAAAAAAATACGGACCAGCTAGAAGACTGTTGCCACGATATGTTGCATCCAATGCCGGAGCGATTACCTCTGGAGAACATTAAGTGACCTCGTTATACATTGAGCTAGTAAGGTTTTATTTATTTATGTCAGTATTTTGTTTACCTGTAATGGTGGCCACATAACATATACACAGCCAGCAGTGAAATGTTTTTATAGTCGCTAAAGGTGGCGAATGTAGCTTGTTTACAGAATTAATAGGGATAATTGACTGTTGTGCATCAGAATGGTAAATGCAATACTGAATTGCCAAGGTTTAAACACAAACAAAGTAATGCTTGCTCCTGCAGAAATGATAGTATGCTAAAATATTAGTCCAGCTGATATAAAGTAGCTTGGGGCGTGTAGCTGTGCGTCACTGTGTGTGGGGGTGCTACATCTCTAATTGCAGGGTTGGCAATGAATAAGAATTAATTGGTTAAAAAAAAAGAAAGAAAAGCTTGACTGTAAACACACAAATAGCCTTTTCCTGGCCAACACTGGATGTATTTAAATTATGTATACTTCTATAAATACAGGTGAGATTTAAGATTGGTAGAACATCCACAATAGAAGCTATGTTTTATGCACAGGCAATAATAAATGGATTAAAAATTCAAAGAATTCAGTAAATTTGGAGCCATCCCATCCATTACAATTTGTGACAATTAACTCATCTTGAAAAACACCGTGCTGTGTAGTAATAACATGATACTAGGGTTTCTATGTAAATACAGAGCAGAAAGCTCAATGGACAGTGTTCACCTCAGGCAAACAGGACTGCTTGCAAGCAGAGCTCCTGTGCTGTTTAAATAAGGTCAGAAGTTACAAGACTGAGCTTCAGGGTACAACATTCAGTTAGCTCCTCACAAACAACAGAGGTAAACAAACCAGCAGTAAGCACCATGCCTGGTAGCTATAGAGAAAATTAGTAAAAAGCAAAGTGAAAGAAAAGATAGAGAGGACAAAAACATGCAGTCTGAGATATACGCTATTTAGGCGGATGGGGAGGTTACTCACTTGCACGTCTGGCAGATTTTGCACTCCGGGCACTGCCAACCTGCCCTCCTTAGAGGGGTCACGGCCATGTCCAGGCAAATCCCATGGTAGTGCTGACCACAACTGGTGCAGAAGAGCTGGTCCAGTAGGTCCCCTGGGCTATCACATAGCGCGCAATTTACATCATCTACAACTGTGAGCGAGAAAATGAAAGGAAAATAAGGGAGACAATCTTATATCAGAAAGTACAGTTGAACTTGATACAATGTCATTTCATCAAATTTCTCATTTTCACTTAAAGCCACTACGAGGAACTTTGATTCTGTGTGGATTTTGGCGGTCCCTGTGGACAAAAACTGTAGTGTTTCCAAGCCCCAGAGTCCCTTGAGAAAACCTCTCATTTTACTTCAGCAGGGTCTGACAGTCTGCCACGCGCAATCCTGGTTTTGGTTCTCCCATGCCTCCCTTCCCTCCAGCGTAGCAGCATAGTGGCTCCCAGCGGGGACCAGCAAGGCGAAGCTCTGCTCCTTGCCGGAGGTGGAGCTGCTGCTGCTGCTGCTGCTGCTGGGCGCGGAGCTCTCCACCTCCCGCCGGAGCTCCGACTGCAGGTCAAAGGTGGCAGTGAAGATCTGGGTCTGTCCGCGGTGGGCTGGTCGCTGCTGGAGGCCCTGCTGCGGTCTGAGCTGAAGGAGTTTCTGCATGATTTCATCTGATTTCGCGCGGAATCCAATCCAGTGTCACCGATGACAAGCATTAAGAATAACTATAAAGTAATAGCCAAACGTCTTACTGACGGTCTCGCTTGCTTATGCAGGTCATATCGAGGCATCAGTACTAAATTGAGACTGTTTCATAATTAGTTGAAAGTTCCTCACAGTAACTTCAAGTAAATCATTTTACTATAGCTGCATGTATTCGATACTACCCAACTTACATTTGTGAATGGCCAGTTCAATGTGTTCTGGGCAGAGGAGCGAGAGACTCCTGATATCCTGAAAGGTCCCAGCTGCCCCCGCACAGGGGAAATGGTAGAGTTGAGCACATCCTTCAGCACAGCACTTAACGGATGCTCCAAGGCGCTTACAGTATGCACAGTGCTGCAGAGAAAGATCACAAAATATAATATCACAACAAGGAAACAACAAACTCTAAAACATGTCCATGACATTTTTATGACTGACTTATGTAAAGACAGAACTTTATCCTTTAATGTCTCTTTGGACAAACAGTCATCAGGTTTCTCGGCTTAGAGAAGACCCTTGTTTCAGCCTCCTGATGATCATATTCATGACAAAACCTCATCCATTCCCTGTTCCTCTCAGTTCTACGAGTGTGCACTAATAGCCACTCTGGAGATCAAGTGCGAGACTTGCTGATGAGCTACACGACCAATGGGCTGCAAACGCAATCGGGGAGCTGTGAGCTGTGCCGCTGCTAACACTAGGAGCTAAGCTGCCATGAGAGCTCAGCCCTGTTGAGTGGCGTGACCTTTTCCATTTCACAGCTGAGAGACCCACGCTGCCGGGCCGACCTTTACCAGCCAGTCTGATCCATCAGCTTTGCTGTGCCTCACTGAAGCAGTCCCTCCCTCCTGCCCCAACACATTAAGATGCTGTTAACACCTATTAGTCCACGGATCTTCACTCCTGACTCACCTTTGTGCTCCCTGAGTCAATGGCTCTGTCCACATTAAGCAGAGATTGTCCCTCGCCCTCACAAACACCTTCGGACCACAAGGCACAACTCTGATGTGCCCAGCATTGCCCTGAAATTTTATGATGATGATAAAAAAAAAGGTTAGAATCTCATTAACATCTGGTGCAGATTCTGCATCAACAAATTGAGCTTCTACAGATTCATGAATAGATGTAAACTTTCCATTAAAAGTGCTAACACTGCATTGTATAAAGGAGTAAAAATGTTTAATCTATTGTTTAATCTATCTTACCTGACTCGAAGAGAGACTGGACGTTAAGATCTTGTGGAAGGCCGACATGAGAAAGTTCATCCCAAAATCGACTGGCTGGGTCTGGTTCTTCCTCGCAGCTTTCAGACCCACTGGAACAAAGGGAGAGGTTTGCAGAGAAAGCAGGTCAGCACAGTTTTTTTTTTTTTTTTTTTTTTAAAGAAGAGGACAGCTAGAAGATATGCTACGCAGGAGGAGAACAGCCTAAGTCAATTTAAGAATGAATCGAGAGAAGAGACATTAAGGTAGAGGACGATGTGCAGTTTTTACAAAAGCAGAGAGATGAAGACAGAGAGAATGAGCTGGGGGGAAAATGTTAGAGAGCAAATAAAAAGCTGTGGGGGAGGAGGGAGGGAGAGGAGGGAGAGGAGGAGGAGGAGGAGGAGGAAGAGGGCCATCTTGTTTGGCGTGTGCACAAGAGGCTGGCTGTTCTGTCTCATAAAATCTGTTGAAAAGGATGCGTTTCCCCGAGTCCCTGGCTTGAACTAGTGAGCTGCATAGCATGCGGAAAATGTGGAGGGAGCATTAGCATTTAAAAAGGACCTTAGTTCCAGTAAACAAACCGACGGCCAAAATCAAGAGACTGGTTTCTGGAAGCATGATCGCACACTCATGACAAACGGCATTGACAGCTTATTGTTTACAGCCAAAAGTTTCATCACCAATTATGAAATGATCTTCTCCCACCTCCTCACTTGTCCACAGTTCTGCCCTTTGTCCACCAAATCAATATTATAATTTCTCCTCCTCCGCCTCTGTGTGGCATAATCGAGGACGGGCCCCAGTGACCAATCACACAGCAGCAACACAACAGCTACTGGTTGGCTTGGCATGCGGCCAGGCCCACACTGCTCCCACTGGCCATTACGTCACTGGGAACCCAGAGAGACGCCCAACTGGTTCCAAAGGACCAAAACGAATTAGGCAGCTGTCCAAAAGAGTCCGAGGAGGGTCTTTTGTTGGAACAGTGTGCAAATATGTAGCGCTCATACATACACATACACACACGCACACACACAGGAAAGGCTCATGTTCACAGTTCACCTGATGTGGGATCCCCGGGCCTGGGGACACTGACTGCTAAGGCAAAGTGAATGACAACACAACCTGCTAACTGAGGGAAGCCCTTTAGCTTGTGAGGTCTGTGTGTTTGTTTTGTGTGCATATTCCTTTTTTGTGTATGTGTAGGTAAAAATGTGTGGTCATTTATTAGCCACCACAATTGCTTTCTTTCCAGAGAGTGTCCATACTGCTTTCCAGGGAAAGGGTTAAAGGGTAATTTCACCCCAAATAAAATCTATTTTCAAAAGAATTTCCAAAAACACCAGAGCCAGTCATCACAGATGACTTTACTAACCTGACCAACACTGACAGCCGAACCATTTGTGACAACAGCGTCAGCCAGGCCTACTTACTTCGTCTTTTCCCTCTGTCCTGAGGTGGTCTCTCCGGCCATTTTTGGCTGAGTGGTTTTGTCGCCATCGCTGCTTTCGCACGTCGAGCCTCCTCCACCCTTGCGGCCGAAGAGTGCTTCGAGCTGAGGCGTGGCGCTGAATGCTTGCAGATCCCCCTGACCCAGCAGGCTACGGCCACCGCAGTAACAGAAGGCACAGAGACGCTCGCTGTAACAAAGAAAATGGGTGGTAGGGGGGTGTTTAATTATATATACCTACTGTGACTTAATACAGTGCCACGCGTGTCACCATGAATTAAGGCCTTCCTCCTCTGGCAATGGGACTGTCTGGGCAGCAACATACTTACCGGTATACACACACAAAGCCTACATTTGTGAGGCGGGCGCACATATCGCCTCCACACACAGATCCACAAAACAAACCACTTGTGAAATTCACAATGGTATATAAGTAGCAGGCCAGACCTTACACACGCACCTTAAATGGATAGTTCAGCTGTTTTGAAGTGGGGTTGTATGAGGTATTATCCATAGTCAGTGTATTACATACAGTACAGTATATGATGGTTGGCACGCCCCCAGTTTGGATAAACAGACAGTACCATCCCAGGAGCAAAGCAATGTACTGCTGTGAACAGGGCCGATTGAAAAACGTATTTTTGCCACCTAAAATAAAGGCCCACCTAAAAAAAAAAAAAAAAAAAAAAAAATCAATATCAGTTTAAATGTAAGCTTTATTTAGAATATTTTCGCCACCTTGCCGTCAGACAGCTATAGAATCTGTTTCCGACAGGGGACTGAAGCCGTTATCTATGCTCTTGCCAAAGCAACCAGACTCCATTGAAAAAAAATGTTTTAACTCGCAGAACACGGGAGTTGCTCATCTACACCTGCCTCAGTTTGTTTGTGTTATTGTGTGACTTTGGTTAGTTCAGATTCACCAAAGTCACACAATAACACAAACAAAACTAACCGATCGACGCCGTGGTAGACCAGCAACCCCTATGTTCTGTGAGGTAAAATTACTCTTTCTTCAATGAAGTCTGGTGGCTTTTGCGAGACCATAGATGGATACAACGGCTTCAGTTCCCCGTCTGCAATGGCTGTCTGATGGCAAGGTAAAGCAGTGAAAATATACTAAATATAATGTACACTTAAACGGATCTAGATTTTTCTTTAGGTGGGCCTTTCTTTTGCTGCCGGCCCCGTCCACAGCAGTATATTGCTTTGCTTCCATGCGGTAATTCCTGTCTGCTTTTCCAAACTGGGGGCGTGCTGACCATCATCTACTGTAGGTAATACACTGACTATGGATAAGTACCTCATACAACTCCACTTCAAAACACCCGAACTATCCCTTTAACATGTAACCTTGAGTGTAATAGTAGGTAGATAACTTTTAATAAATACTACACAGCTTTGCTTTCAACAATATTTTAACCACATTAAGCAGTTCATTGTACATGAACTTTCGGCAAGAAGTTGAAAACAAAAATCATCATCACCTTACAAGAATAACTAGACATGAAATTGTTGAAGATTGCATGCGAGAAAGGCGTTTTAGAGACAGAAGGAAAAAGAAACAAAAAGAGAGAATAGCAGCCGAGACCCGGAAAGTTGAGAAATGAAACGGGCGGTAAATATTTATCACGTGTTTAGCGGCTGAGATGGCCTTGTTAATAAGATCCCAGGAGATGCTGCTGGTCTGCCCTCCATCACTAACATCGATAGCACAGACAGGCCAGGAGATTGATTACAACCTTTAACGGAGTGGCACCTGGGAAGAGAGCGTTGCCTCTACCAGCTGATGACTCCATTTCCATTCATCCATGCATGTGTACACACAGCGAGGCAAACAGCATGATCATTGCTAGACACAAATGCACAACTGCATGCCGATGCACGTTCATGTACGCATTTCTAAAAACCCAAGGATCTTGATTTCTCAAACAGTTTATGGTTCAGGGGAAGTTTAGTGTTTCTAACCTGCTTTCGACTTCTCTACTCGCTGGGACAGATGGTCCTGCTGAATTCTCGGCTGGAGGGTTCTGGGCCAGAGGGGAAGAGGGCTTGTCCTCTTCTGGCAATTCACTGGCCACCAATTCCACAGTTTCCATTGGCTGGATCGAGGTTTCTGATGGTAACAAAAAAATAAAATGATCAGTTTGTCAGTAAGAAATGACTACGCATTAAATCCCTCCAGAGCATTTATGAGCATTGCAGCCCGTTCAAGATTGACCTCAATGCCATTAGCTTCTCTTCAATTCATTGCCAATCATGACTGTAAATTCAGCATGCAGCTTCTGACAGGTACAGGCTGTCATAGGGCAGGCTGATTGCATTCTAGTCAGTTTCCTCCAGGTCAAAAACACAGCCTTTATTAGTGTGATGGATGATAAAATATGGGGACCATATGCTCAAGCACTGATTACAGTAAACCCACTGGGAAGATCAAGCTCTTGTACAGAATAGCAATAACAACGGAGGCAGGGAAAAAAAAAAAAAAGAATCACGGATAACAATGTCTCAAGAAGTGGGGTTTAATATTAATGGGGAACATTATGCCTGAAATACAACTAAACTCAATTGTGTTACTATCATGAGTGCTTTTGATCTAAATTACAAAAAAGGGGCTCAATTCACTGTGCTAATCATACAAAACAACTCCCAAAAGAACCTCTCACTGAGACTTTGGGCCGTGCAGAATTTTTATTAACATTTCATCGAGATGTAATTAGGCTAATACGGCAATGATTCAGCGTCATCCAATGGCATTACACAAGGACAAATTCAAGCTCATTACCTCCTAATAACCGATAACAACCGCATCTGTGGAAGACTTCGTACAGTCTTGGGATATGAGTGAGTTATATCACTCAAACTATTGTTTGAACAATAACCTCATTATTCTGATAAGCATTTAATATGTCACTATGCTACAATTTTAAAGATAAACATGTGCTTAAGTATCCGGTTTGTTTCAAATATATTTAAAATGTTTTCAAAAGTGGTTTGCATAACACAAAGCAAGGGTTATACATAAGATTAACACAGAGGATTTTAAACCCACGTACGGCTGGGCGATATGGCCAAAATCTTCCATCACAACATAGGTCATTTCATATCTCGATAGCGATATACTGTACATCCCAATATAGCTTGTTATGTTTTCTGGTAATTCAATAAATAAATAGTATATACAGTATGAAATAACCTCATTGTAAAGCCTATTTTTGTATACTCCTGTGTGAATTAAATACCTGACAAATGAAAGTACTGAGTATTTTCTCATTTTAAGAACTTCAGTGCAAAATGAAAATAACAATTTTAAGTGAAATTATCTATATCACGATAGAAATGATAAAGAAAAATATATACAATAGACATTTTTTTATCGTTTTGAAGATATATTTTGTCATATTGCCCAGACCTAAACCCACGTCTTGACCTTTTCAAAGAACAGATATACAGATATACTGGTTGACCTCAGCTGCAAACGCATCACTTCTGGGACAAGACTGTATAGAAATTGTAGATTTAATTTTGGCGGCGGGAGGCAGAGAGAGCCACGGAGAGAACCACTGGGGTTTTAGTGGACATGGGATTAGACCGCAAAGGCAAATCTCAAGTGCATGCTCTGTTTTTTTCTGAACAAAAATAACAACGAAGAAAAAAAAAATCATACTGTTCTAAAACTCCTAATAATTGCCTACTAGCACAGCTAATAGAATTAAAGCTAGCCACTGGCAGAATTTCATTCCCCAATATCTCCAGCACAGCAACAGGGCAGCACTGAGATGTATGAGAATGGGAGGCATGGTCACGTGATGTGATGTACACACATAAAAAAGCACATAAATGGGTCTGGAGAGACTGATGGGATTTTAAAAAGCTTTTAGAGGGCATTAGCCTAGGGCTCTTTCCCACTGCACCTCAATGCCAATCTCGGAGCAGGAGGAGAGATGGAAGCAGTAAGGGGAGAAAAAAAAAAAATACACACCCACTGCAGCTTCACAGCTCAAGCTAAACCCTTTCAATTATAGCACTGAAGTAGAGGCATGGGGTGCCAAGAAAAAGCTCTCATCCATCCTTCTCCAGGAGAGGGAGACTCCTCTTCTACCTTTACTGAAATACCCTTTTGAAGCACTCTCTGCATGAGGCTGCCTGGATGCGCAAGTCCAAGTCTTATATCACTCCCAAACGTAACCAACTTGTACATAATGGATCAAAAAAAGGGGGATTGCAAAGTCTCACCTGTGTCCTGAGGGCCTATGGACTCTGTTATCTCAGTCCCATCCATGCTGTCCTCCTCATCCACAACAACCCTCCCTCTGGTGCGACCCCTAGGGTGAGGAAGAGACACAAACAAATAAACAGAGGCAGTGAAAAAGAACAAGACAAGAAAAAGTGCCGGGTTTGCCTCAGGAGAGGGGGGGGGGGGGGGGGGGGTTGGCGGTGCGGTCATGAATTAGTTAAATATAGTCACAGCTGTCACTGATTTTTAATGGAGGCACTCAAGGCGCTGGGCATGGCGGACGAGCGGTGGTGGGGGGGGTGTACAATGCAGACTGGTAGTATGTGGAGTTTAAAGATGGAGGCAGGCCAATCTGGTTAACTCTGCTCTAAAGATTCAGGTAAAGAGAGTAAAGAGGCACAATGGCATTAATACAACATCATCTATAAATAAATGACTATGTCCATGTGGATAACAGAGTTCTAATGAATCAAAATGTACTGTTGCTCATACACTAGAATTGAACAAGTACCTTTATCATTTAAAGTCCCTGGAGGGATGACGACTCATTAAGAGTCTAACTGAATATGCTCTCATTGAAATTCAAATAAGAATGCAGACATTACTTATTATATGATAATAGCTCTGTAATTTCAGACAGCACAAACAAATATCTAATGAATGCGCATGATTCATGTTTGGTATCCCTGAACAGACATACCCTTAGGGTTGGTTGCACAATCATTAAGGGTTGTGATGTATATCACATCCCAATAAAATGGGCATTGAAGCTTTGGACATTACCAATGATACAGAGAAGACACAACACAGAGCATTGATTTTCCAACACGTTTTAGTCTTTTTTGTTATTATTTCAAAATTAAAAATACATGAAAAACATATTTATGCAAGATCTACTTTCATTCTATTTCTAGTGATTTCAAGGAAAGTCCATGGATAGGTTTCCCTTCCATAGACAATCCATCTCGTCAGGTTTCAAGTAATGCGTTTGTGTCCGGCAAGCCACTGACCGGACCAATCAGCGTCCTGTGAGGAGCTACTGGCGGCTACGGGCGTGGCTTAGGTGTGCGTGACGTGGAGAGGCGACTGTTTCGTTCTAAACAACAATGGCGGCTCCTGAAGAGGTTAGCGTTAGCGCTGCAATAGCATCAGTTATAGCAGAACTAGAGCGTATTTTTCATTGAAAGAAGAGCAAAGAACGGCACTGAAGGCTTTTCTCGATGGAAGATGTTTTTGCTCTTCTCCTGACTGGCTTCGGCAAGAGTTTGATTGACAGATGGTTCATCCAATCACCTGCCAATTATTTTTTGAAAGTGCCTGCCTTTTTCAAAAACAGTTTCCAATGACGGCTTCTCAGATGGTTCTGTGTAACAAACCATCTGGCTCGACAGGTTATGGATAGGTACAATACAACCCTACTGTTTTATTGATAACTCCCAAGGGAATAGAATTATAATGGATTACACATACTTAGATAAATCTCTGAATGCATGGACATGGGCGGCTATGGCTCAGAGGGTAGAGCAGGCCGTCCACCAATCGGAAGGTCGGTGGTTCGATCCCCGGCTGCTCCGGGTCACATGTCGATGTGTCCTTGAGCAAGACACTTAACCCCAAATTGCTCCCGAAGGCATAGCCATCGGTGTGTGAATGAGTATTTAGATTACATCCTGATTGGCAAAGTTGGCACCTAAGCAGCCTCTGCCATCAGTGTTTGAATGTGTGTGTGAATGGGTGAATGCTGACATGTAGTGTAAAGCGCTTTGAGTGGTCGGAAGACTAGAAAAGCGCTATATAAATGCAAGTCCATTTACCATTACATGCCAGCCAATAAAAAAAACAAAGCTACAACCTCTCTTTATCATATGTCATCGAAAGCTACTCTATCTGTTGGCAGAAAGCTACTGTAGCCACATGTGTGTGTAGAACAAGGCACTTTGAACCTCTGAAAAGAAGGCTTGTTTTGCTTCAACTTGAATGCTTGTATAAGTCACAAGCATCACAGCTGGGTACGTAAGTACAACATTAGTAATATCGTGATTTGGTGGTTTTCAGAACTGCGGGTTTGTGTGGGTTAATCGCAAATTAATCGCACATTTACTCTTATCAACATGGGAGTGGGCAAATATGCTTGCTTTATGCAAATGTATGTACTGTATATACAGTATTTATTATTGGAAATCAATTAAAACCCCTTTAAACTCCGAAGGTCTGCCGGCGGGCCCAGCCGCTATTCTGTATTTTGGAGGATGTTGCGGGCTGAGTTTTCAAGCTAGAGTGAAGATACTGGTATCATATGAAACTAGAAAACCTGAGGAATCCATTGGTACCAATCATGTCATGCACGCTAAATAACGCTACGAAGTTACGTAAAATTTTGGCAAGGAAAAACTGGCATGGTGATTTTCAAAGGGGTCCCTAGACCTCTCATATGTCAAGATATGTGAATGAAAATGGGTTCTATGGGTACCCACGAGTCTCCCCTTTACAGACACTCCTAACCTAACCCTGACCCTAACCCTCCTTCGTGACAAGCTAGTATGATATGGTTGGTACCAAAAGATTCCTTAGGTTAGTTTCATATGATGCCAGTATTTTCACTCTAGCTTAAAAACTGAGCCCGCTACAACCTAAAAATCGCAAGTTGTGTTAATGCATTAAAGAAATTAGTGGCATTAAAACAAATTTACGTTAATGCGGTATTATAGCGTTAACTTTGACAGCCCTACTAATTACATATTTTAATGCAGTTGTCAAACATCGTGCTGTAGTAAATTGGTTTGCAGCTATTGTTCACAGGTAGAAACGCAAGTATTGGCTCAGAACTGTGTATTGGCAAATACTCATTATTAAAAAAGACTTGGAATGAGATCCAAGGCAAAAAAAACTTGATCAGGGTATCCCTTCTCATGTGTCTACCTCCTGTTGAGTCACCCAAAAATCTCTCATTACTGCTCCTGTTCAACATTTTCTCTCTAGAGTGCCAGGTTAAATGTAATCTTAGCCTTTTCCCCACTTCCCTGTGTCATCTCTTAAAGGACGTCATCACAATTTTAAAACAATAAATTTAAAATATAACCATAAAGAAAGTGCAACCCTTCCCATATCTTACTAAATGTGCCATGTCAGCAAATCAGACAACCATATGCCTGTGTGCCAACTCATGCAGATGAGCTCGCACGCACACACACACACACACACACACACACACACACACACACACACACACACACACACCCCTTTTACATACAGTGCGGAAAGATCTGTCAGTGTCAGCATCCTCAAATGGGAGCTCCGTTAAACTAATCTTGGAAGCGCCGTGTGGAGGGAATAATTGTCATGGATACAAATTAAATAGCAACATCAATTGTTAGCATGCTAAGTGGGTAGAGAAAACGCAGGCCAAATGAGAGCAGCGTGTCTCATGGGTACTTGGGAGGATACAGGGGGTTGGCAGTGAGGGAGGAGAAGGAGGGATGGGGGGTAATTTTCGGTGCCACTGGAGAGAAAAATCACAAATGGCTGGATGCCAAATCAACCCCTCCCTCTAAATGACTTCCATGTCGAGATAAGGAACAACCCGAAAAACCCAAGAATGACAGAAGAGGCCTCTAGCAAACCTTGGCAAAAAACATAATTACCTGTAAGCTCGAGTCGAACATAAATATCTTAATAAGGTGGAAACAAATTCTAACAGAGAGCTCTTATCATGGATCACAATGACATTTGTGCATGACAGAATGACAGAATCTGAATAATGAGGATTTATAATAATAATAATTGATGGCTTTATGTGATATTAGAAAAATAAACCTAGAAAAACAACTGCAACAACTTAGTTATGCGTGTCATCTGCACTGGCAAACCAAAGCATCAAAAATGACAACTGATCAATATGCAGTTAAGGGCTGTCCCGAATACCACTTTTGGGCTTCGAAGCTTCGGTGAAAAATATACGAAGGTATTTGAAGCTTTGCAACGCGGCGCAGCAGGCTGTCTGTCTCCATCTCCCCACTTTCAGTGCCCGGGACAGTGCTGCTGCCGCACTACTGTAAACACACGCACCTCTAAACATAACAGCGATATCTGTCTGAGAATAACTAATAATAATTAATGTTGAATATGAATAATGAATAATGTCGTGAGATTATTCATTATTTCATGGGCTATTTTGGAAATTATACTTTATTATTATATACTTAAAAAGAACTAAGCATTCAAATACTGATTTGGAGGTTGATTACCACGGCAACGGTCGAAAATTAGAAGCATTTGTGTCAGCCCTGATGCAGTTAAATACATTATAATAAATATTTGATGCCAGGGATGTCATGAGAACCGATACTTCGGTACCAAGTCGATGCCAAAATTCAGAAAATGTGACGGTACTCGTTTTTCTACAGTATTGCAGGTACAGAGGGTACCGTCAGGGCTCGAGACTAACGGAGTCTAAAATCCGAAAGGAACGCAGTAATCTCACTATCGACGCGTCCAGGGACGCACCCGATTTCTTCCCTGATACTGCTATTGTGAACAACAAATCCGTGTTGAAATCGGCAGGATGAGAGCTAGTTAACGTTAGCGGAGGTTGCATTGAGTTTCATGATGCGTTCGAGCTCTATTCAGTAAAAGTGAGCATGAGGCAAAGTTAATTATAATGTTATCACGATGTGTTCAAATGTAATCTTGAAAAAGGTCGTTTTTGGTGAGAAATTTTGAATAAATATTGAAGGAGATGTTTTCACAGCAACAAAAAATTAGAGAGAGACTTATGACCTGTTTAACTTCCTAACACTAGCTCCAAGTGTTTATTGTTTTGTTTTTTACCGTGGTATCGGATCGAGAATCAAGGAATTTCACTAGTTTTGACTACAAAATTTTTGGTATCCTGACATCCCTTTTTGACGCAATTCATCAATTTGCTAAACATCGGTCTAAACAGACAAGATTATAATTATATACATTTTTGAAACTATACATCACCTGATCAGCACGTCACAAAGGTCAGAGGCATGCAAAGTTGCGGACAGCTACGCACCAGGACCAAGCTAACCGTGTTTACAGCAGCAGCAGCAGAGCAACAAACCATTTACATATTTTCGGTCATATATCACGCTCATGTTTTGAGTACCACACCTTCTGTCTCACAGGCTTTTCCTTTTCATGTTCACAGCAAACACTTTTACCATCTATAGCTAATGACATTTAAGTGGGCTTTGATTCCAGAAGGCAAATCCAATCGCAGAAATTAGCTGTGTGTGACATTTTCATCTATGTGAACACAAGCTGGTGTATTACACACAGAGTAGTCGGTGGTGGTGACGTCTTTACAGAGACTGCTACACAACATTCAACTGTAATTATACAAAACTACGCTAAAGGCATCAAATTTCAGCATTGGGACAGCCAGTTATGTCACTGACAAACGCTCAAGACTAACATTCAACCCCATACCCTGCACAACTTATCCCCCCCACAGTCCCACCACAGGGAGAAAGAGAGAGAGCGAGAGAGAAAAAAAAGAAAAAGGTGAAAATAATGCTGTGGTAAGTAGTTCCAGCTAGCAGCGTGCTGCCTGGAAAACCTGAAAAGGATCGCGCTGCTCTGAAATGGACTAACTAGCAGATGGAGCGTGGGCAAATCTAGTAAATTCCAACAACCAGGTCTACAAGAGCGATTTCTGACACATCCTCCTTTGTCACAAGCAAACTGGCTTTTAACACTTAACAATGGCCATTTTAATATTTATACACACGCTGTTTATATCCATTAGAAGAGGAAGCCAGTTGGTCTGAACACAAGATTGTGCTATGAGGATAATTCACAGCTTTATGAAGTTCACTGCCAAACAGGTAGTTTTAAGCCAGGAGGACCAGCCAACCATTAGCTTATTGTTTAAATGACCAATAGTGAGATAGGAAATTAGGGTGTATTGAATTGGCTGAAAGGCGGTACAACCTGAGGTCCATCCGCAAAGAGACGTTTTATGGATCTAATTCAATGCAATCTGAGATGGGATAAATAATTGTGGCATCAATTGTTGAGCTATACAACTATCTACAACCTTAACAAAAAACTGTTTTTACACAAGCAACTATGGTCTCAGTTCTGGCCATGACAACACTGACACTGGTTTGTTCTTTACCGGTTCATCAACGTGAAGCAATTCAAGGGTGCACTACCAGGTCATCGTTCCATGGTGGCATTAACCATCGTCTGGATGCTTGCAGATTAAACGACCCATTGGGAAGCAGGGTATTAAGATTGATTGAGAGGACAGACTAAGGAGAGAGTTAAGAACCTTGCAGGCATTATATTACAGAGCAGCTCTAAGCTGCATTATATGTTGCTATGGAAGTCACAAAGAGGTCAGGCACCTTGTACAACGCCTCAGAGGACATTTCTGTGGAAGCTGCTGTAGAACAGTTGAACACCCCTAGATGATTTATAATCATAATTCCAATCAGGACATTTTATCAAAGATCTGATACCAAAAAAATGAACAAAACATGACCAGTTTTATATAAATATTCTGTATTTACCAAGAATACATTAAATATAGCTACATATAATAAACTTGGTTACACAAGTTCTCTGAAATTAAGAGCCAGTCGTAGTGACTGAGAGCCTTGTTTGATATCTTCCATTGCATTACTATTGACAAGTACTATGCTAAACTATGTCTCTGTATTTTTACTGTCTTAAATCATTGATAGATACTTACAAATGGTGTATTACATAATTACATTGCTGTAATTATGTCCTGTAATATACTGCCAGGAGAATGCCACTTTTCAAGCCCCTGGAGGGTTTTTAGGCAATTCTCCTTCACATTTTCTTTATTCTATTTCTTTATTTTATATGTGTAAAAAGAAAGGAACAAATACTTAGATATTTTTAAAAGATAACGTTTTGTTGAATGCCCTGATGAAGACCTACAGTGGTCGAAACATGTTGGCTTTTTCAACGATTTAGCCACTACAATAAAGGCTTTTTAATATATTTCCTTCCGCGTTGACACTTGTTTTAGTATTTTGGAGAGCCTGGATTGCCTCATTTTTAAAAGATACTACCCGATTTCAACTTCTTGTACAAAATAGGGGTTGGGTTGACATTTGTTTTGTATTGAAATTAAACGATCCCCAATTATCCAGATTTCATGATATGGTTTTGGTGCTGCCTCATAACCATGTACTATGCACTATGACTTAGTTTACTCACTGGAGGATATTCTTTGGAAAAATAAAACAACCGAATAAGTAATAACACATGCCTACGTGTTCTAACTTGTAGCACTAGCAGATGTTGTGGAGGTGAGGAACACCATAATGCAAAGCAAGATCATGGGTTTTTAAAGCTTGTTTGTAGTCCAGTTAACCCATGGTAAATCTAGCTTTACCAGTAATGCTGTGTCCACTCTACGAGAAACAGAAACCGACTACAAATAATTTTCAATGGAAGCCAGTGACATGAAGCATGAAGCAAATCATATTTGTTTTGTTTCACCCTGTTCCAGTCGGTCAAAAAAAATGCCGTTAGCCAGTTCTCAGTGCTATTTAACGACATAAGTACGTCAACGAGAATTGGAGGTAAGCTAGTTACATTTTACTATATCTGTTGTAGACTACATTGTTATCTTGATAGCTACGCCCTGATTACTGTAAAAACAGTAGAAAAAAAGGCACTGACGTTGGGGAATCGGCTCTGCTTCAACTGTGCGAGAGGATATGGACGGCCAAACAATGTCCCAGCTGTTGGACAACTGGGAGGAGTTAATCAGTCCTCGCTCCCCCCCCCGTACACCATATGGCAAACGACGCCCGACGAAGCTGAAATTCGGTCCGACACTAAAATGAGTCGTGCGGCTCAAACTTCGGGCCAGAAACGGGCTAAAATCGTACAGTGTATGCCCAGCTTTAGAGGTTAACTACCAACATAGTGTCAAACCTACTTCTTTCTGTTCTTAGACGTGGATAAGGGTGGCGCCTGGGGTAGGATGGCAGCAGCATCCTTGCGCGGCCTGCCACGTGGTCGCTTGTCTGCATGGGCAGGACTTCCTGTGGACGTGGCCCCTACACTGCTGGAGGTCGGTGAGGGTCCCTGGTCAGAGGGTTCCACAGTCTTATCCTCTGATGACATTCTGAAAAAAAATATATAAAAAAAAGATGAGATCATGATAGGTGCTACATGGCAGGTGCGCTTAGAAAATTAACTCAACTTTTCAAACAGTAAGAGGAAAAGCAGGTGCTGGTTTTCATACAGTTTACAGGCTTTCAATGAGTGGATAGGAAAAAGGAGATGACATGTCATGGGAAGCATTCTGTATCACTCCAAATCCACAAGCTCCGGGTTTGCTGCAACCCACCCACTGAAAGAAACCCCACTACAAGCAGCTCAATGGTACATATGGTGAATGCTGCCCTTTAGTTGCATTTTACAATGTGAAGTGAAATTTAGAGCTGGCATGAGTGGCGACAAAACGAAAAACAGATCGAGATTCGCTTTATGTTGCACACACCAGGGTTGGGTGAAATGACAAATATACTATGAGACGGTTTGTTGACTCCCAAAGATTGTTCTATACCATTTCACTGAGGTATTTATCCCTTTAATATCTCCGGGGGGAATTAGGCCGTTGTCAGAAATACTGCAAAATCAGTGAACAGGACTGCTTGGATTTTCAGGCCTTGATTTTCAGGTATTTGATTCACTGGATTAGTGAAAAATAAACATTACCATCTGCATATTTGAAACAGTTTCGCAATAGAATTTCCAGAAAATGTACTATATCATATTTTCAATATAGGGCTATAAAAAATGTCATATAGGCTACTGTGATTTTATCCACATCACCTAGCCCTAGGGTGTACGGAGGCAGATTTTAACCTCAGTGAAAAATGAATGGTTATCTTGTGCTGCAAAAAAGAAAGGGCCTCACGGAAAGAGCAACTACTGGAGCTCCTGGTAAGCTTTGAAATCAGTTGACTGCACAATGGGGGGGGGGGGGAATAAATTGCATTGAATTTATTAGCGTTGTATGTCACTATACAGTTTGCTCATGGGATGTACTTTTACTCTGGAGTGAGAGAAAACCCCACTTTATGCTTGAGGCAAAGTCATGCCACTCTGCCCCTCTCACATACCCTGGGGTCCAATCAGATGTCTAAAACAGGGACAGACCTTTCTTCCATTGAGCCTTTTGGAAATTGAGGAAAGGTTTGTGTTTTTTCTGCCCAGCCTGTTTTGTCAGTGTGATTGCCATATACTGATAACATTGTGATGCTCTATGCTTTACACAAGTTATTGTGACAAAGTGTTGTTGTTGACCAAAAGAGTGAGTTCTTGTGGTCGAAGGAAACAACAAATTCACACCCTTTACTAAAACAATTGTCTTGAAACAGCATTTTCAACCAGCGATTCTGTCGATGGTGGGGAAATACATTGCTTTCTTTTCACAAAGGATTTCACCCAGTATAGCGGTCTCCAAAAGTCACCCTGCTTTTTGAATATTTAGAACTAATGCTGCATCCGCACATTGCAGAATATTCTGCAGACTAGTAAGAACAGGAAAAACACCCCTTATTCCCACTTCAGAGTGTTCACGCATTATTCCAAGGTACCAACCTTCAAGTCACACCAGATAAATAGCCTAAACTTAGCTACATTTGTTAGGTTACCCATTTGTAGCAGTTCGTTACTAAATGAAACCACATACAAACAGTGTATAGCTCCTATAAAATTAGCCAAAATGATTGTATTTGTGTTAATATTGGATTTTGTTTGATGCAACTGCCAGCGACGGTGCCTTTGCACGCATTCTGCCAACAGTTGGTTGACATGTCTGTGTTTCTTTTCACCAAGTGGGAGATATATTGTCAGTGTCAAAAATTCCCGATATCTCCGACTCAGAATTACAAGTCGGAGACTGATGTGAGAGATTTTTCCCTACTCGCCTGCTCGTAATTACGGTTTAAACGATCAAAACCTAATGTTGACCATTGGGCATTTCCCATGGATTTGTTACAGTTTATGCAATTCTTAACTTACCAAACTTCAGTTACTCACTAAATTTTATTAGAATCATCATATACATACATACAGGTACATACATGAAATCTGACCTCTGCATTTAACCCATCCCATTGTAGGAGCAGTGGGCTGCTGTAAAGCGTGCGGGGAGCATCTTGGGGTTCAGTGTCTCGCTCAAGGACACTTCCACATGCAGACAGTAGGAGCTGGGGATTGAACCACCAACCTTGTGGTTATAGGACGCCCACTCTGCCCACTGAGCTACAGCCGCCCCAATTCCATAGAGAACACCATTCATCCAAAAGATATTTTGAAATGATATTTTTATAATTTTAAATGCTAAATTTTATTTAGCATTTTGCGTTCAACTGGGGTTGAGATGTGGTAATTTTAATGCTCAAACCATTCAGTGACCCCTCGTGCCCTTCATGACAGCATCTGCATTTGTTGCGTTTCTCCACTCATTTATTCGTGTTTTTCTTTTAAATTTGTCACCTGTCTGTTCATGTGTTGCACAAGCTGCTTTGAAAAGTGTGTTTCCCTGCACGTGTGCCTCAGGAGCATCAAGCCTCTCTGAACAGGGCAGTGCAGTAAGGCTTTCGCTGAGCTGCAGCACAGCAAGTGTTTTGTTCATCACTGAGAGCTAAACTGTTGCATGAAAAAAGTTTATAAATAAAGATTTGCACAGATTTTTATGTTTTTGGGCTGAGAGCACTGTCAAAACGCTAATTTTTTTCACAGCAGTACTGTGGCTGAACACATCTAATGTAGACAGTGATGGCTGACTGCAGCTGCTGCTTTGGCTACAGTGTAAGTGGCCAATGTAGACAAGGACAACGTTAACAAGTGGCTTGTGAAGACATTTGAGCATCAAGCAAACTAATGGCCAGATATTTTTATTAGCAGTTGGTGGAAAAAACGGGAGCTAGAAAGGCAAGAGAATACTGAATATACATTCCTCACATGGTCAGTAACATCCAATGGGATGATCCTGTTGGTTTGTGTGTGTTGGTCATGAAAGCAGGTAACAGTTTGTTGTGTTAACTAGGGCTGGGACGATACACCAATCTCCTGATTCGATACTATCATGATACTTGGGTGCCGATCGATATGTATTGCGATTTTTAAGTATTGTGATTCTACAAGTATTGCGATTCGATTTTACGATTTATTGCAATTTTTGTTAACTTTTTTAACACTAGACCATGGGAAAAAGTTAAATCATACACTTCTAGGGACTTTTACTTTGGAAAATATCTAAATTAATACATTAAAAATGTTTGATTTTCATGTCCTGATGTCAAATATATCAGTCATTGTCAGGCATTATTTATTCAATTTTTTTTCCAGCAACTCAAAACTCAAAGCATAAAGACATTTCCCTCCCAAATTAGTGGTATTTTCTTTTTAATTTATAAGGGACATGTAATGTTTTATACTTCTGGTGAATATAATCCAATCAATAGTATTTCCATAAATGTATTTTGTATATAAAGTTCCCTTTGTTTACACCTAATTTTGAAAACTGGACGTAGTCACATGTGTTTACTTTCGCTAACTTTGCCAAGTCCGTCGCTAGCTCTCCCGTCAGCTCCGTTCTCTTTATACATCCATGGTCAGCTCCGTTTGACTGTATTTAACATAAATGTCAGTATATCGATGTACTACAGTTGTAGCGTCGGCCGATTTCACCACGGAGATGCGAGGGACGGCTGGCTTGACTGCACTTTACCGCAATACGATAAAGTTTCCTGTCCATGACAGAGTTAGCATGTAGCTTTAGCCATGATGTCTAGCTCTGCTTTTCCTGACAATGTGTGAGACCCAAAGTGCTTCCATACTTTAATACATGTGTAGCATTTACCACTTTCTATTAATATTGTGAGGGTGCAGGTCGTATCCACGCGGACCCTCCGCCGTTTTCTGCGTTGTTGTTTTGGCTCATTGCGGTTTGTTTTGGTTGACGGATACGGAATGGATATAGCGTCACGTTACTTAAACTACAACAATAAAAGCAGTAACTTCCTTCTACCTCTGCATAGACTCATGAAGCAAATATATCGATTCTGGCATTAAAAAATCAATTTCAGAATCATAAAAAAATAAATTAAAAAAATCTCAATACATAGGTGAATCGAATTTTTTCCCACTCCTAGTGTTAACTGTTTGATAAGCCCATAGCACTGTGTATCACTCGCTGTTTCAGCGAGTTTATTATGAAGTCTCAAACCTTGCTGAATGTGGCTTTAAAATTAAAATATCTGATAAAAATTATTAAACAAACATGGTTAAAATTTAACCATTTTTGGTCCGTGATTTATAATGCATGATTGTACAGTAACATGAAAGGTTTTATGGTTAATTGAGTCTTGTGACCAGACAGTCAGTGATGCGGTATGATAGATGTGAAAATATCATTAAACCCAGTAGAGCCTAGCTGGGTTGTGATAAATATGCTCCAATAAATCTTAAATAACTAGACCGACTGAGATCAAACATATTTTCCACTTGTTTACTGAAACCTAGATTTACATCTAGGGTAATCCAAGTACTTGATAATATCAACCTCACTAACACTCCCACTATTTTTTTTTTTTTTTGACCTTTCCAGAATTAACCTGGAAAGAAAAAAAGAAAAAACAGAAAGAGTACCGGTTTTTGCACCACATCATCCTTATCAAAAGCAAACGAGTTTCAAAACAGAAGACGTAGCATGTTTTCACCCACCAGTAATAAATTCAGAAATGTACATGCAAAAATCCACACAAGCCACTTTTTCTGTACTAAAATAAAATTACATCATACTACATGTGACTAATCTTTAGGATGAGTCATGAGAAAGTCAACTTCACTAGAATTAATTTTCAGTAAAGCAGTAAAATGGTTTATAAACTACAGCGGGCCTAATTTGACATTACATTGCAACCTTTCCAATGCAACTTCATTTAAACAATGCCGTGTCAATGCTGATGATGATATCTCGTTTGGCCCCATATTACATACATTTGCTTTCAGCACATCTTATTGTCCTGTACAGTAATTTAAAATGACTGCTATTGGTGGTTAGTCGTGTTGTGGTTTGACAGGACATCTTACCTCACCTAAAATGATTTCAGACATTAAAGAGGCAGGAGAGGTCTCAGTTTGAGCTGTTAGATATTGTGGAACTGACACCATCTTTCACTGCCGATCTGTGGTAATTCTCTCTCTCTCTTATGTCTATATTGGCCTCCAGGCTCTGTGGACAGATGGTGGTCCAATAACACCAAACTCCACAAGAAATATTAGTCATTACAATGGTTAGACTGTCAGAGCAATTATTCAGAAATTATGAATGTGAGCCTTAGACAAACAGGGGCTTGCACTGTTTCCCCGAAACACTGTAAGTGGTGATGTAACAAAAAATTAGTTGGATAAGGACCCTTTTAATAACCAGATTTACCAGCAGGTAAGCCTCAACTGAAAGTGATGAGAATAACATTGATTGTTTAGGGCATGTGAGGTTAGGATCCGGTAACTACTGGGCAGTCACGACCACCACAGGCACAATTGAGAAGCATGCTAACGTTAGCTTTTGTTAACTCAGGCTTGGGCACAAAGCAGCTGCACACAGCTAGCAACAGCTAGCCTGTTGTGTTGAACTCTGTCGCCTTTTTCTTTGGGCGACCACAGCAACATTTACATCACCTGAATGAGACTGAAAATGCAGGACGAAATGAATCCATCTTTCATATTTAACTTGAAATGTTATGAGTGGATTCGGCTTAAGAGAGACATCAGTCAGTAGGACAACTTTGAGAGAGGTTCACATAGCAAACAGGTTACCTATGGTTGCAGTTAGTTGGCCAACTCATCGTACTAGCTTTGTAACTAACGCCTATTTCCAAAACACAAAGCATGAACGCTTCAGCCTTTTGTTGTACCACAGCTAATGTTAAATATAATGGTCTGGGGATGATGGCAAACTTAACCTTAACTACACTGTCCGTTGGCCAACTTACAGCTGGGTACAATGCAGTGATGATCATTTGTGCCCTGCACACACACACAAAGGCTCGGTCTATTCAATGAAACGGAACTGTTTTCTGGGGAACTACAATGCTACACAAAAAGTGAAAATGATACGTTATACAATGACGTAAGCCTCTATTTCTGCTTTTCGGCGTAAACTAGCGTTAGTTACGTGTGAATGTCGATAACATATATTGTGTTAAACTGTAAATATATAACGCTAGCCCTCTATTTTCTGCTTATATCGTCCCATGAACCCGTTCTATTGAATGTTGTGTTCCGTTGAATAGTCTGAGTCACGAAAGCCAAGGCGGCGACAAACCCCCAACATCAGACTGGAGCTGGATAATGTTGGGCTCAGCTTTTACTTTCACAAAGGTGAATGCCAAACGAATACTTGAAAAACAATTTAACACCTCACTGAGGCTTACCTTCCAGCCCCTATGTATGGCGAATTGTCCTCTTCATATCCAAAATACTGGGGGGGGATGAAACGTCGCACTTTTATCACCCAGCTAGCTAGCGAGCTAATGGAGCTAGCTAGCCCTCTCTCCAATGAAGCAACACCGCAGTTCTCAAAAATGCATAGCGCATATCATTATATTCCAACGTTGCAATGTTAGTCCCAACTTTGCCCATTTGACGGAAAGGCAATACGATGTAAATCCAGCAGAAAACAGCTTCGCTCGCACACGCATTTGTGGTTGTGGGGGGATCACTTTCCTTTCTCCGATGACAGCTGTCGTCGCACGAGTTCGGGTTATATAGCTAGTTGGTTGTTAGCCACCCGAGTCTACGGCCAACGATTCTACCATTAACGTATCAAACAAATCAAAAATCCCCAAGCGGCTTTGCAAAAAAAGTCAACACCCTGTAAAAATGGAACTTTAAATGTGGATCCTAGCAACGCGCAGATCGAACGTTGGGTGCCGACCGCTTGGTTGGCAACTGGTTCTATTTTCTTCAGCATCGACGAGCTGCGGGACCAAGCGGCCAGTTAGAGAGACTCTCGCAGCCAGCCTGCCACGCAGCAACAACCGCCTCCAAAGACGTGTAAAAACAAACATTAGCTCGCCAAAAATAACATGTCGCCCGTCACAGTGGCCCCAGCTGCGAAATTACTGTGAAATACCACTAAATTAAGTTGAAGATGACGCTTCGGTTGTACTCTATAACGGTGGCCATATCTAATGATAAGTGGCGCCGAAGCACAGCCCCTCTAGGCTCTTCAAAAAAAGTAGATCCACCTCCCCCCTGCCACAACTACGGCGCGCAAATCTTTCCAAATCGACGTGGCCCGTCGAGAAAGGGATGTTTCGCGAGTGTGGCTAATGTGTGATAACATCGATAGGGAAGATACGATATAAATACAACGCAAACCCGTTTGACAATTTCTTCAAAATACTCTCTGACCCTGCGGAGGGATATGGGCATTTAGTAAATAAAATAATGGCTAGGGAGGGCTGGAAAAGATGGCGCACTGGATTGGAGCCGGGTTGGAGCAGGGGGGATTGCCAAACGTTGGTGCTCCAGCTCATGCAAATCTTCGCCAGCAGCAGCAGCAGCAGCTGTAGTGACTCAAACAGTCAGCAGCCTTCTCCAGAGCAGGGCTGAAACACACAAAGATGGATTAACTTTAATACGCGAGGGTGCTAGTGCAGGGCTCGTCCAGCTAGCATCCACGACCAAACGCATATCCACAGGCTCCCCCCCCCACGACAATGTCTCCTTTCCTGCTTTCTTTCTTTCCCATACACACACACACACACACACACCGATGCAGGAATTGCATGGGTGTTTTGGTAGCCCTGCAAATAGGCAGACATACTGTACACGCAGGGGTTAAATTACGGAAAAGCCCCCAGGGGTCGGCTTCCAGCAGCTACACATAATAAGTAATAGAGCCAGTGGGTGTTACGCATTTACGTGCAGGTTGCTTTTTTTGGGCACTTTTAGTTACAACTCACTGAGTTTCTTCGAGTGAAGCATCCAGAAAAATTAACTGGAAATAAACACAGCCCTATTCCTTTAAATGGTAAACCTTGGCACCTCTTTCCTAGACTATGAGCTCCCTCTGCTGGCTATTACAACACAGGACAC
The DNA here is from genome assembly GCA_916701645.2 of Sebastolobus alascanus. Lineage (NCBI taxonomy): Eukaryota > Metazoa > Chordata > Actinopteri > Perciformes > Sebastidae > Sebastolobus > Sebastolobus alascanus. The sequence continues at coordinate 114,967 of CAKAOJ020000420.1, read as the reverse complement.
ACAGAGTGTGCAATTTATTATTGTTTTTAATTAATATTTAATCAATGGAAGACAATTCAAACAAATTGCAGTATACATTTAGTGACAAATTAAAGGGACAATCTGAATAAATTAGTGCAGAAAGATATTCCACAAATGGCAGGAGAGGTCACTGTTTTGATAATTATATAATTATATGAATCTTATGCAATGGCCTTTACATCTATAAAGAACCTCAGTTGTTTTGGCAACTCGTGGTGGACCAATAAAACACAAATAAGACACTTTACGTTTTTTTTTTTATTTGTCACTCATCTGTGGCTTTATTTGCAGTGGTGAGCTCTGTACAATTGGGACGGATTGCATAAAAGGCTCAGAAATCTATAGTAAAACAGCATGCCCAGATGCTATGTGTCAATTACAAGATATTCTTCTTCTTCTTCTTCTTCTTCTTCTTCTTCTTCTTCTTCTTCTTCTTCTCCTTCTTCTTCTTCTTTTCACTCTTCTTTTTCTTCTTCTTCTATGGCAAGAATCTGGCGATATGATACGTATCATGATACAGGGGTTATAATTCAATATATTGTGATATATTGCGATATATTGTGATATATATATGAATATATATATATCCAGCCCTCCCACCATAATCTTACATTCTGTGTAAAAAAAACGCTGACTTTTTCTTATGCAATCAGAAAAGAGGGATCTGCATTTGCATTCAAAGTTCCTGTAACATCCAACATCATAGTACTACTTTGAGTGGGCACATACATTGAGAGGGTGCATCTCTTTGCAGATGAAATGAAAGCATTGACAGAGTAAATCTTTGCATGTAAACTATTAATAAAAAATCGATACAGTATTACAAAATATAATATCGTGATATTTTATATTTTTGATATTTTCTTTCATCTCTAATCATTATTATTATTATTATTATTATTATTATAACAACAATAATATAGAGTGCTTTTCATGAAACTCAAATACACTTTACACAGTTAAAATGATCATAAATAAAACAACATAATATATAAAACACACAACATTAATCACACATTAAAAGCAGTTCTGAAAAGATGAGTTTTGATTTGGGATTTGAATGTGGACAGGTTGGTGCAGTCTTTGATGTGTGTAAGATAGGGCAACACTTTACAAAGACACTTAATTTTCCTTCATCTGTAGCTATATATGTCATGTACAGTATTACACATGTTGTGACAGAAGGGTACATTAGAATTTGCAATCCTAGAATGTGATAATAACAATAATCCAAGTAAATTTAATTGAGAATAAAGGGTAAGGGAAGTAAAATGAACCCTTACAAAGCAAATATATAAAATATAGGAAAGAAAAACAGAGGAAAGGAGGGATAGATGAGATATGAAACTATTTTAGTAAGCGTATACAAGTTAATTATAGCTATAGGCCTTACTTACAGCATAATCATTCATACACACATCAAGTATCATATTCCAAGTCCTGAAAAAGATACAATCTTCAAGTACAGATCAAATATCATTTCCAAGCACTGAGAAAGAGAACAAGCGTCTCAAGTAGGCTACAGAGTAGTAACTGTCAGCAGAAGTTTCCAAAGACACGTTTCCCCTTGAGAAAAGAAAGAAATCCTCATATGCAGTTTAATAGGAATCATGTCAGTGAAATTAACAAAACATTAAAAACACCATAAACAAAGTATATACTATATGTTTTGTCTTTTACAGTGAGCAGGATGGACCTTTGGATGCAGGGTTGGAAAATGATCAAAACTTTCAATTTAAGCTATTTTGCTTAAAAAATTAATGGTTTATGCACATTTGACTGGAGTTTGGTTTGGTTTGTCATTCATCATCAGCATTGTTTCACGATACGGAAATAATGTCTACAAGACAGACTTCCCACCTCAGACTTCACAAATGTATCTAAACCACCAATTGTAGTCAAATGAATGAATAAGGGTACTATTGTGCATTACCATGCAATGCGGCATCAAAAGTCCTATTTTTGGTCAGCAGTGTGGCCTGGTGTCAACGAAGTGTGAGACGCCGCTCATACAGGTGTCACTTTCTAAATGATGACCTTTCAGCTGGTGTTCGTTTACACCACTAACCACCATTGACCTAATTACCTCGAAACACATGAAGAAGCTGCTGTATAGAGTTGTAGCTGTGATACTCCTGCGGGCCTAATTCCTGCCTGTGCAAAGCTGATACAGACCTACTGACCTAGACCCAGGACTGTTATTACCCTCAAAGGTGACTCTATACTTAATATCGCGCTGAAGGGACTGAATACGTATGCAATAAATTGTTTTATGTTTTATACTGGATCTTTATTTAGATCTAATTATATAGATTTGCTTTGATTTTAAACATTTTCACCTTCTGTTAAAAGTCCTCATAGGCTGTTTCCATGGGCTACATCTTGACTTGCCATATAGGAAAGCACAGGTGTTAATAATAACATTAATGATGGCTCTGTTCTATTCTAGTGTCCCGTTAAGCTGTGACAGTGAGCCAACATGCACTATATCAGGACCAAAGTAGCTAAATGGAATTCAGCCATCGTTCATTTTATTATTTACTGTGCTTTCAACACTGTGACATGTCAAAATGTCTTCAATTAAAAAGGCCTATACAACCAACCGACCCTTGATGAGTTTCTCTCTTATTTGAAATTCCTTAAAGTCATGAAAAATAAGAATGCAATGATCTTTTTATCAGAATATGATTTAGAAGAATATGATTTACAAAAAACTCATTAAATTGTATTTATTTTTCTGTCTGTTTTTCTTTTTTTATTGTTTTTTTTCTGTACACACCTGATCCTATTTGTCTAATGTAAAGCTCTTTAAGCCATGATGTTTGCACATGAGAAATTGTTAAATAAAAAACAACTGACCCTTGACCTATTTCAAATATTCATTTTTTTCTTACAGTAAAATATGAAAAAAATCCAAAAAGGCATTTATATGTTACAAGAAGTTCCCATTTTGTATTTGCTGGTTGCTGTAGATTTAGAGAGCAGTCTTTATATATTATATCTATTTTAATAAGGGATCTATTTTACCTCCACATCATATTTATAAACTACAATGTAAGACTTAACTGCATGTAATTTAATTCACAAACGCATGAAAATGAAAACTAAATCAGAGGTTTCTTCTGAAATAATATCAAACATGTTCATTTGTTTTGGGTGAAGAAGAACAGTTCTGGTCTATTACAGACAGAGGGCAGCATGGCTCTACTTTATACAACAATGGGAATAGTAATCAGATCAAATTGTCCAATTACAATTCAACATGAAAAATGCAGGCTGGCTGTGTCTCTGCCTGCAACATCCTTCCTTTTATTTTCTTTTTTATCTCTTTTGCCATTGTTCATCTAGTTGTTCAAGTGATAAACAGTATAGTCCTTGAGTAAAATCTTCTTGTGGTCGTTGAGCCGGTGAAGCAACAATAAACCTTGTGAAAGTTTAAAAATGCAAATGTCTTCACTGAGCTGATTGAATGTGCTATTACACCAACAGAAACTCACAATTTTTGCATTTCTTGAATGATGTTCAAGCATCTAGTGGAAGGCATACCCATCTACGCACACATTTCTCTGATGTAAATTTATCATGTAGGTTTATATAATTATCAGCAGACAAATGTGTTTTAATACAATAAGTCATTTCAGCAAAATAAAACATAATTACACGCCGAGTGGTTATATGCTCAAAGAGCTCTTTTCTGGTTGTTGAGCTTAATTGATGCCCTTTGGCTATCAGCATTAAGGACTCATTTTCAAAAAGAATACAGAGGCGCTGCGACTGGGAGATGAAATAAGCTGTTTCGAGGCTAATAATGACCTCCACTTTGCTAGCCATGCGAGCCATCATGTGGGTGTAAAGACTTGAAATGCAGCGGATCTGCTCTGCTATTCCTACAAAATAATTGCCTTCTGTTTATGTTGCTGGTTGTTTCATGCCATATGTGATTTACTGAGCATTATGTGCAGACTTTGACATTTTTATGTGGTGCATTCGCAAAGCAAGGGACACCAAGACTACATAAAAGATGTATAAAAGACACTATTACTGAGAGGTGATGTAAACCACATAGTCAGACTCAAAGAAAGAACATCATATCATTATTTTTGCTCCTGCAACAAGAATAATACTGCTGATAACATCTGAGTTTCAAACACCTTACTTTTCCCTTTCCCTGTATATTTCTTATAGGAGGCTTTAACGGACAAAGCACTGATATTGCTCAAGGTAGGGCAAAAGGCAGCTGCACCGACAGTTGCAGAATAACAGGACAGACAGCTGCCAGGTGAGCAGATGGATCATACTAATATAACAGAGCAGACAAGGAACATGAAACCAGATGCTGGCTGGGCTCTTTGTCTGCATGAAGAACATGTATTGTAGAATTAAGCTCATATTAATTCACTGCACAGCCTGATCATTGTTTTCCATAGTTACATGCGGAATACATTTCAAAACTTTAGTATGTTGTGAGAATTAGCCTCAGTGTGAGCGCTGAAAACCACAGAGAGTACACAAACTTCAAAAAGGCTCCAGGACAGGGAATCTGTTTTAATCTTTAATTTCAAAGAGATAAAATGTTTAGATATTTCAGGGACAAATTTGCATCATAATTTCCTCTGACAACTGGGAGTTTGAACTCAGTGTGGAATGACTGTTACTTACCTTTAAATAGAGACTGTCTTTTCATCATCACAGTCTAATTAAAGAACAAAATATGTGAACTTTTAAGAACAAAACTTCTAGAGGGACTTTGCTTGATTGGGGTACATTAAACAGACAAAATTGGAAAAGTGGATATGAGAGAGAAAGAAAGAAAGAAAGATAGAATTAGTCTTGTCTCGTCTTATGGCCATATCTCAGAAATCAAGAAGTCATTGGTCTTGACAAGCTTTGAACAAAAAGTTGAAAGAAGTGGGAGTTGAAAGTTTTAGGTCTCAGTGAAATTAGAAAGTGTACCAAAAGTGCTTAGATGATATGAATGGATAGCATTAAACTGCACAGACCTTGGAAAGCGACATAAAGGAAGTCAAAATCAATCTATTAATTATCCAGCTATGTATGAAGAGACGCTGGGTGGACAAAGGGTCAAGTATTGACCCTCATTTCAGCAGGGTAAGGCAGCCCTGAAATCCATATATACAGTATATAATTGACTGCATTTATTCTTAAATAGGACCTATTATGCGTTTGTGCTTTTTCCCTTTCCTTTAGTGTGTTATATAGTTTTTTGTGAATGTAAAAGGTCAAAAGCATTTCAGATGGAGGGTGAAAAGAGGTGCTGCAGCACAGCCGGTATGAGAAAAATAAAGCATTTTCTGAACATTAAAGCACGTAAACATGTTCTAGTAGAAACCCAAAATACAAGTATGCACCTGAAAATGAGCATAATAGGTCCTCCTTAAAGCTGTAAGTATTGTACTTCATTACTTTGTAAAACACCAGTGTCTGATTTTGTGTGACTTTCAGTCATAAGGTTTGGTTGATCTCCCTTGGCCCTTTTGAACCATGAGGGAAATTGATTGCACCGCAGAATTATTTTGAAATGATAAAATACAGGAAAATTAATACCTGCTTTGCAGAGAAAGAAAAAATTAAATTGAGGCAGAGGGGATTTGCTATTCTTCTGACTTTTGCACATGCTTTAATGTATAAAGGCCTCTGAGTGCAGTCCCTACTTGATGAACAATTCTATTGCCCATGGCTGGAGGAGCTAATTAGAATCTATTTATAATCATAGGGGAATATATCCAAAGAGCTACGAGAGTGAGTATAGGATAGAGAAAGAGAGAGGGGGCTAAAGGGGGGGTTGGGTGTCATAAAATCAGTCTGCATGCTGTGATATCTGAAACCAAGATGTTCACATCCAAGAAGCCTGACAAAACCAAATTAACAGCTTTGCACAGACAAGACAGAGTGTCTCTCTTTTCTTCGGGGTGTAGAGGAAAAAGAGTGAAGCAGCAGTTTACGGGACATTCTTGAGTAACACAAGGGCACAAGCGGAGCGATGAAGAGGAATCACTTGATCTTAAAGTTTCAAAAACGTCTCATATCAGCTTTCAGCCGTCAAGTCTTATGTAAAGCTCTCAGGGGCCGGTACAGAGAGACAAGAAGAGAGAGTGAAGAAGCAAAATGTGTTAGTCTCATGATCAAACTTTCCCAACTCATTTTTCAAAAATTAACATTAAGATACGCATGCATATTAAACAGGAAAGATGGTTATTCTGTTGGGTACGTCTCTCTGGCTATAACCTTCATTTGCACTGAGCAGTTGCATCATCAAAGAGTCCAACCAGGAGCGGGTTCTGCTTCGCTACTCTGTGCAACAAACATGATCGCGCTGTCAGCTCTCGGCAGCCAACCACTTATGTTTATGCAACGATGTGACCCCGGGCCAGAGAGGGCGCAAACCAGCGAGTTCAGTGTGGACCACCCATGATCTACTTACATGGAGGCATTAATGGTGAGTCTAACTGGACTTGCGGATCACTAAAACACCCAGTCGCATGCACAGAGACAAAGTAGGACACAGGCATGAGCAGACAGGTCGATACACTATGCTGTTTATGAGGTGTTGATGTCACATTAGCTTAGATGAGCAGCACACTGGTCCTTTTCTAAGCCAGTGTTTATTTAAAGGCAAGGATACACAAATAGTACAAACTGAAACAGCCTCTGATCCACTTACTAAAAACCGATCATTGATTGATGCGACTGGATGAAAACATCTGTCCAGCTTCTAAAATGTGACAATCTCTTCTCTCTCCCTTAATCAAACTGTCCCTTTCTGCCCTCTTATATTCCACTGAGGAGAGACCCGTCCACTTTTGCAAAAAGCACCAAAGAACTGCAAGACAGTGGGCTCCCTTACAGGCTCACCCAAGAGGCCTTATTAAAGCCCAAGGTTAAATCCCACTCCGCTCTGTTTTACACTTCATACTAGTATCCACTGTAAAAGTTCTCTAATATCCTGGATTCTCTGCTGCACTCCCAGCTCCTCAGAGACACCCAGAGCACTGTACAAGATGGTACAGTAATCAGGGTAGTGTTACAATGAGGCAAGGTGAGACGCTTCTCTGTTTTTGCTCTGAATACCCCCGAGGAAAGGAGAACAAAAGGTTGTCTCAAGCAAGTCTGGCTTGGGTCAGAGATTATTTCATCTCATTATATGTTATCAAAGTTCCTAGTTTTTGATAGAAGGACGCAAACAGTGTTCCCATGTGAGCCTGAACATTGTCATCTCTCCTGCAGTGATTTGCTCACTCATGAAAAACCGCAATAGAAACCTTCCATGTGAAATGATGGTGTCGTAGCATTATCTCCAGTATCTCAGGAAAATTTCATTCGGTCGTATGGCACTACAAAGCAGGCTCTTTGCTGCATATATCAGCTGTCTGACTCAGATAATGCCTTATGGAATTTCTCAAGCCTGCTGCAGCAATAGAGGAGATGAATTCATGGGGCTCAAGTTCCCACATAAACCCGGGAGAAAAGGGTAGTGGGGCGTGAGACACCAGAAGTGATGCTCTGCCCTCGAGCCATATCTGGGGAGTGAAGTGAATGTGACAGAGAAGATTGAGGTGGGCTTTGCTCTGAAGATCCCACGTCTATTGACATACAGGGCTCTCAGTCACTCCACGGAGCGGGAAGTAGAGGGGGTGAGCATTGGTGAGGGTGGAGGTTGTTTGGGGCACCATATCCTGTTATTCTAATCAAATCAAATCAAGTTTATTAGAATTTTACCATACATTAGAGCAAGGCAGAATGAGAGAGTTTCTCTGGGATCAAGGTGCAACACGAATAACAAAACAGCACAGTCACTGAGTGGGAATCTTTCACAGTTTAAAGATCAGGAATGATGAACCTCAATACATTCTTGATTGAATTCATAAGGTGGAATTCAGCTTTTCATACATTTCAGTCCGTGTTTGTATGTTTTCTCTTGTCCACTGCTAAAGCGTTGCTGTTTTATGAGTCACGGCAGGTTCATGTGACAAAATACTTTCAAGAGAGCTACCAAATCCTCAGCAACAAATCTGAACTCATGTCTAGCTTTTAAATCCTAGTTTCATAAAAGCCCTTCTAGGGACGGGTGTTGCAAATTAGCATTCGCTATAAACACTATGACATATTGCATCGAATAGCTGTTTCAGTTTGCCTATGTATTTTTTTTTTATCTATTTAAGGTCACCGCTTTCTTTTGTTCTTTTTATTCTTTCTTTCTTTAAAGGACCAGTGTGTAACATTTAGGGGGATCTAGGCAGAAATGGAATATAATATTAATAGTATGTTTTCTTTAGTGTATAATAACTTGAAAATAAGAATTGCTATGTTTTTGTTACCTTGAAATGAGCCGTTTTTATCTACATACAGAGCAGGTCCTCTTCACGGAGTCCACCATGTTGCACTGCCATGTTTCTACAGTAGCCCAGAAAGGACAAACCAAACACTGTTAACTTTCCTGCTTGGGCCGGAGTCGATAACTTTACTCCCTGCTGTCGCCCCCGCTCTCTTTCTCTTGCTTTACCGTTCACTTCCCCCGAACACACACTCTACGCACACGCTAATCTTACAACAAATGGCTCTAGAGAGGGTCCTTCGTGTTTTTGCGTCGGCCACCGTAGTTCTCCAACACGCTTGGCACTGCAATCTTCAACCTCACCGCTAGACACCGCCAGATCCTACACACTGCTCTTTTAAAGGTGCTAAATACGAGATTGGGAGCATTTCTATTGCCTCTCAACGGCTCTCAACATGGCGACGGCGAGCCAGAAGCTCTCAGCTAATGGTGCTAACGGTTCAAAAACGGCAAAAGTGCTGACAGATCTAACAGTGTTTACCTGAGGGGGAACCGGAGGGTGGGTGCTACACTTCCGCGATGACACCGTCGGTCGGAACGGCGTTATCAGCGGTATCCGCCGTATGAGAGCAGTGCAAAGCGGCGGCCGTGAGCTAGCCAGTAGGGCACGCTCACATGCACGAGCATGTACGAAAAGCACTAAAAGCATAGCAGGCTATGTCATCAAAGCACAGAGAAGCTCTGATTACAACACACACAGAGGGAGAGACGTCATTCTCTGCTCAGGTAGAAATTACTCCTCTATATCTTTACATAGACAACATTTTGCTGCTATATTAATGCTCTGGATATCGAATTTAGCGCCTTTAACTTTTGAATTGTGTTTATTTAGTCACATTTTCCCCAAGGTCAAGAATGAACTTCCATGCTTCCAAACTGCTGGTTTATTTTATGACGTTTATTAAAAGTTTACTAAAAACATCCCTGCCTGTAGGACTTTTTAATCATTTCACTCAATTTAGCATATTATGACAGCCACCTGAAGAATTTTTTAGAGGAAAATGGGACATATTTGTGTTTACAGTGTCTGTTTTCCATGACAATGACAGTCCAAATGCATTGGGTAGGCCTATAGGCTACTCATTGCACAGATGCTTGTCAAAGCTATTGGAACAAGGCTACAATATTACTGCACAGATCACACTTACTCCAACGTCAGTGTGCCAAAAATGTCAAACCATCCTTCAATTTATTTCCGTTATAGCCTATTTATTTGTTTCTCTCCCCAGAAATAGGAATCCTGGTAATAAGCTTGTGCTGAGGGGAGAAATAAATGACAGTTGGTTGCAAGTGAGATGCTGAATATTAGACAGGAAATACAGCTACTCATACTTTGTGTTATCAAGCTGTCATGTTGTTTGTTTACATTGCAATAAGCTATGATGAAGTGTGGGTGGTGCCTTGGAAGTGATTTACAGGCATTCATATTCCTCCTCATTTCTGCTCTAGACTGGACACAGAGTCAGAAATCATAGAAAACATTACTAACAAACAACTAAATTAGGGAGGAGAGGGAAAAAAAACAATCATCAGTATGCATGCTGTTTGGATATAACTGACAGGTTAGCATGACTTTTATCTAATATATTTCCTTGAGAAGTGCGGCATAAAAATTGATATAAGGCCATCCCTTTCTGTTTTCTGATTTAGGTAATATGTAGAGAATATGGAAATGAATTTTGTGGGTAGGACAAGCAGTTAAACAGGAAGATCTCAGTATCCATCCTTCCATCTGCTTATGGAAGCTATCCCAGCACACATTGGGCGAGAGATGGGGATACATCCTGGGCAGGTTGCCAGTCTACCACAGGGCTAACACAGACCTCAGTAGAGCCAATTAAATTCTCTGTGTTTCAGTGGTGCACCAAACCTCTACTGAGAGCTGTAAACACAGTTTTAAAGATGGCCTTTTGCATTTGAATAATCTGCAATTGTCCACACAGCTTTGGTTTCATTATTTTATTTGTTAAAGTTGTTTCATTTTGCGTCTGTAAAATAAATTTTGGAAGATTTTTTAGATTTTTTAAAGCCTGAAAACAGAGCCATGAGGAGGTGCAGAAGTCTAGTTTTCTCTCAGAACAGTTGAATTAAAATATGCTGAAAGGTTATTATGGACTTTTGCCCAACAATATGCTATGGAAAGCAGACGCAATCCAGGTTTGTTCTTTCCAGGTTTTAAGCTATGCCAACAACAGGGCTCTTGGGATGGCAATGTTGGCCTGTCTGGTGATCAACACTTTTTAATTTGTTTAACACTTTAACACTTCTTTTATGACCAAATACCTGCAAAAATAAAGACACTCACGTCAGCAACATTTGTACTTTGTGTGTAGTGCTAATTACCAAATGTTAGCATGCTTGCCTGCTAAACTATAGGTCTAGTGAATGCTGTAGACATAACACCTGCTGAAAATCAGCATGTTAGCATGCCGTCATTAGCTCTTAACTCAAAGCACCACTGTGCCCATAGGCTATGGCCTACTAGTGTGGCAGTAGACTCATGTAGTCTTTTTACACACTACAGCAAGTTCAATACATAGTTCCTCATGTTATCGAAGGTGTGCTAATCAGTGAAATCAGCGTCTGCAGTCTTTGGTTACGCACCGACCCGCAGTCCCTCGGCGGGGTCATCCCTATGTTCCCAGGGCCCTATGTTCTTATTGTTCTTAACATTGTAAGGGATTGGTAAGGGCTATCCTCACAGTTCAAATGACAAAAGAATGAAGGGACATTCCCTGAGTTCCTGTCCTTCCTGCAGGTTGTTTAAATGTTTGTTTGTGAGGTAGGAAAATGAGGTAAGGCAGTCTGGCCAACTGTCCGGTTACAGACATGCCAATCTTTTTCAACTGTGGGTTCAGAGCTCCATAATGAGCCCAACCTGTCACTGATAAGTTGACAGTTCCATTAGGATCATGAGCATTAGATTATGTTTTCATCAATCTCCGCCTGTTAACTCTCTCCTTTACAGTCAGGTTAAGAGTCTTATCAAGCGGATTATCTCCTCAGGGAACAAGGCCACCTTCGAAAATAGGCCAGTTTCTTGAATCAGACGATGCATCTGTCCTAAATTTCTCAGCTGGGCAAGAGAGTGAGGAGTCCATCTGTCAATAATTAAGTATGTACTCAGTGGCGGACTCAGGCTGTCTGAGTGGCGGGGGCGAAAAAAATAAAAAGGGCACCATCTGCATGTAGTGGGGGACCAGCACACATAAAGTTTTCTAACATGTAGGGTAGCCTATGGTACTGCATCATGTTTTCTCCATTTTAAGGCCACCCTAGAGGGCATTTCAACATGGTGTCTCTACTGGAAGAGCACTCCAGAGGGCACTTTATCATGTTTTCTCTATTTAAGGTCACCCAAGAAGGCGTATTATCATGTTTTATCCACTGGAAGGGCACTGTAAAGGGCACATTATCATGTTTTCTCCACTGGAAGGACACTGTAGAGGGTACAATATCATGTTTTCTCCATTTAAGGGCACCCAAGAGGGCACTTTATCATGTTTTCTCCATTTAAGGACACCCAAGAGGGCCCTTTACCATATTGGAAGTGCTCCCTAGAGGGCACTTTGTCATGTTTTATCTGCCAAAGGGGCATCCAAAAGGGCACTTTTGCTGCTTTTTTTAAACATGGGGGCACCAAGGGTTGGTTGTCCACCAGTGTATGTATTCATAGGAAATGCAGTTTGCAGGTTTTATTTAGGTTACTCAAGCATTGAAATATCCATTCTATATCACATTCTTCCTGTTACAGTAATCTAGTTGAAAAAAATCACATGCCATTAAATTCATGCATGTGAAGATAATTTAGTGGGTTTAGTGAATTCCCAGTTTTAGTGTTTGTTGTTTGTGTTACTGATGACTACTTTTCAAAGTTGGTCAGGGAGAAGGTGCTGAGGTCAGCAGCCCAACTCAAAAATCCTCATGAAAAGGAAAAGTCGCTGCTTTACCGTTCCTGCTGGCGATACGAAACATAAATCATAAATATGTCTGTCTGTTTGGTTGAACATCAGTGTCTGCATACATGCTTGAAGGTGCCTGGAATTATCAAAGAGACTTATTAGGATAATGCACAAGCTGTCTAAATGAGACCCAAAAAATACAGCCAGAGGGTGTACACAGCACAGACCCTTCATGTTATCATGTATTTTAGAACAGGGTCTTTGACAGTCCAGGAAAAGATGTGAACCAACATGAAATGGGTGAAAACTCTCCAAAATTCAGTTGCTGGGCTGAATGTGAGGCTGCTGAATAAGTCATGGCGTCCAAGTCCATTAGGGAATTGCCAGAATTCTCTTTGTTGGCTATCAAGGGATCACTTCAAAGTTTAATGAGACAGGCGATGAGACAGCACGAGTCACAAACCTGACAAAGGTTTTTCTAGGTGTGGTGAATTAAGTTATCTGAGATCAAGGATAAAAAAAGTAAAATGGTTGTTTTCTGTTCTGTTTTCATCAACTTATTTACCCCATGACATAGTTAAAGTTAGATGTAATAAACAATAAAGACAGCTTGGTTGCTCTGTGGGCAGCTGTTACACACAGACAGAAAAGGAGATAGGGCTTCTCAGATTCTCCTGCTAAGGTTCTGCATGTTGTCTGGAAGCAGCCAAAAAAAAAACAACAGCCTTGTAGTTTGGCAGATCACTGGCTCTTTGAAATGTTAAATATAATCTCACACATAAAACAATAAAGGTCTTCTCTAATGCTCAGCCAAACAGTGTGGTTATCAGGCCAAAAATAGTGCATGAAGAGTGAAGGGAGTAAACAGGCTGTGGCTGAGGAATATGCAAAACAACTGATTCAGGGGAAGCATCTTTGTTCAGACAGCTAGGATTTTATGTTTGAATAATATACATATAGAACAGTGGTGCCCAATCTTTTTGGCTCATGAACCTTAAAATGAAATGTCTACTTGCAACCCTTTATCACTGGTTGCATACGTCTACCAGTTGTGACAAGTTCACGTTGTCATAGTTTTATTAGAATTTTTTTTTATTGTTGATAAAGACTGGGGGATTTAGAGAGTGGCATTCTGGATTTCTAAATTGAGCACTCTAAGCTGGAGAGGGTTAAATGAGAAATTAGACTTGAAGGAACAGTATGTAACATTTCAGGGGCTCTATTAGCAGAAATGGAATATAATATTCATAACTATGTTTTCATTAGTGTATAATTAGCTTAGAATGAGCCCTTCATATCTATATAGGGAGCGGGTCTGCTCCACCATGTTTCTACAGTAGCCCAGAATGCGCAACCAAACACTGCCTCTAGAGAGCCTTTCACGTTTTTACGTCACCTGAAGGCCACCGTAGTTCAACCATTGTTGTTGAAATTAGTGTGGGTTATCCATAATTATTAAGACATGAAAGATTTGAGGGTACTGTGTTCTGAAAAATTATTTTGAAAAATGAGGTTGAAAGACAACAGAATTTGTTGCTTTATATTGAAAATTTATATTTAATCTTTTCTATGCATTGGTGGGTTGAGATGACAGATTGTATTTGAATATTATGAAAAGATAGTTGTAATGTAATATGTTTTGTACTTGTGTTTGTTTATGTTTGTCTTGTAAATGTTTGTATCCCCAAAGAGTAAATCATTTCCTAAATAGGATATTTATATATATATATCTTAAAGAATGATGATGTTTTGTATACTTGTTGTCTACAGTATGGTGATGTATATGTCACATGAATGATCAATGGACTGAATACAAGATAAAGGAAAACTTTTGGCGAATAAAGCATGGTGTTCTGGAGATGAGTTGTGTTTTAATTTTGACGGACTTCACACTGGTCGGCACCTCACTGTGTGTGTGTGCTGCTCTCAAATTTAAACACTGCGGGTTCCTGAATAATTAACATCATCTAATAATCACAAGAGACAAAGCAGAGATCAGAGGAAAGGCTGGAAAAATAAGCATAACTTTCTACTTTTCTCTCCTACTAAACATTTCCCAACCCCTTAAAACTTGTTCGCTCACACAAAGTGTAAGCGCTAGTGTGGCTGATATATTACAACAGGACTAAAATGTGGTGTTGGGGTGCTGACCTGTTAAACTAACTCAGCGAAGAGTGTTAGAGAGCGCCAACTTTTTTGTTTTCACGGTGAAATATTTACACATGCAGGACACAGGTTTGTTTTCCGAGCCCACAGAATCATAAATCATAAAACCACAAATCACCGCCGTCTCAGAGCCAAAGATCCAGCAGCGCTGACTGTGGCTGAATATGCTGAAGTAGCTACAGTACGGTGAAAATTCACAGTGTCTCCGTCCATTCATAGTGATGAATGGACCCCCTCTCTTTGTCAAAACAAAGCATGCAGGGACAAAAGGCTTTTATGATGAGTAATTGTTTTTGAGCGGGAATATGTAGACCTTTGTGTGTGCAGAGTATTTCTGTCAATGTGAAATATTTGGCTCACTTTTCCCTTTATAATCCCTCTTCATAAAGCATATAAGGCTTAATGTGCTGCCAAGGTGATGCATGAAGGTGGGTCTGCAGAATAATGTGACGGAGCAACAGTGTCAGAGTGGTCGTTTCCTTTCTGCGTGGATTCAGATTGGAGTGATACAACATCTTGACCTCTTGACATCTATAGTTGAGAGCCTTTTCGAGGTATTGTAGCTATGGCAAATTACTGGGAATGCAGCTCAAATGAGAAAATAGAGAGATTTGTCCGTGCTGCATGTACCTCACATGACAGCCACTTACTCAGAGTGTGTGCACGTAATGTTGTTTGCCTAGCTCTTCAGCACAAAACACAATGTTGTGAGCCCACACAAATCTGTCCAAATCAAATCTCTTGCAGGCTTTATCTGTCTCCTCTCATCCTCCTGCTGACAAATTCTATAATAAAATATGACGGTTTGCACATAGACCGTGGAGATTATTGAATTGTTGGCTCATTTTGAAGATTAATCTGGGCCAACAGATTCCTTGTGGCGTTGTGAAACAGCATAGCCACTAATGGCGGGATTTATCCCCCTAAAACAGCCACAACACTGACTCTGGGGTTGGGAATTCCTCACGCCGATGTAAGATTACACGCTATGTGATGAATGTTTTCCATGTGGGGGCGCCCGTGAAAGCTCCGATGAAATCACATAAACAAATTTCACTGTGCCTCACAACAAATGGCCGTACCGGATGCAATTGAGCATCACTAATATCCCCCAAGTGGCGCAGAAACACTTTCACGTTACAAAACACATTCGTTCGTGCGAGTTGTTTTTGTGAGCTTTTCTTACTCCAGACCGCTCCTAATACAGACAAGAAGTACTCGTTTTAATATAGACAGTCACACTTGGTATCTCCCAGCAGCCAATCTTCAAATCTACTCTGCAGCAAATAGCTCAGGGACGAGGAGAAGAGGTTTCACTATCCGCCAGGCGCCAGAGAAAGATGAAGATGCCCAATTCAAATTGAATATACAGATAGGATATACAGACTTCCTCCTGCACGACCTGCGTGCAGTCTGTACACACAATGTACACTGTGGTGTTGCCCTGTTGGGGTCAGGTGTAATTACTGTATGTATGTCAGCGGAGTGGTAAACAGGAGCTGCATGGAACTGCATGGCTGAAAGGTAATCCGACAGGAAGTCGCTCTTCTTGACCACAACCTGAGATAGAGTAGCTGGAAGTCTGAGACCTACCCCTGAAAGCTGATGCAGTGCTAAAGTTCGTTGTAAGTGTGTGTGTGTGTGTGTGTGTGTGTGTGTGTGTGTGTGTGTGTGTGTGTGTGTGTGTGTGTGTGTGTGTGTGCGTGCGTGTGTGTGTGTGTGTGTGTGTGTGTGTGTGTGTGTGTGTGTGTGTATGTGTGTGTGTGTGCGCTTGTACAGTATGTCTATCTTTGTGAGGGCCAATATGAGTTTTGGGAGTGAGGACAATTTTGCAAAGTGAGGCCATTTTGTCTGGTACTGACTGAGTGTTAAGACTTGGTTTTAATGTTAAGGTTAGAATTAAGTTTAAGGTTAGGGTTGGGGTTAGTTGTGATGGTTAGGGCTAGGGTCAGGGGCTAGAGCAGTGGTTTTCAAAGTGGGGTCCGGGGAATGGCAGGTGGACTTTATTTATACTTTTAGACAGAGCCACACTAGCTGTTTCCCTCTGTTTCCTGTCTTTATGCTAAGCTAAGCTAGCCATCTACTGGCTGTAGCTTCATACTGAACAGACGAGCATGAGAGTGGTATCAAGCTTCTCATCTAACTATTGGCAAGAAAGCATATAAGCATATTTCCCAAATCGTGGAACTATTCCTTTAACAAACATTTGTTTAAAGGATAAATCTGGTGATATTCTATAATTTTCTCATTGACTCTAAATCCCACAAAAAGACCAAAACCAACAATGATGAGATGCATTGTTGGTTGCTTTTCATGAGATTTGTTGACAATAAAAAAAAATATAGACTATCACTAGCCTTATAATTTATGTATGTTCTTGTTTCTTAATGTGTTTTTTTGTTGTAGTTGCAGATAACGCATATTTGAACAGATTTAACTTGAACTTTTAAAGTAAGATAGCTCTTTTGACTTTGAAATTGTTCTGTTTCACTGTTAAAGTGCTCCTTACCAAGTCAGGCTCCACTATAGAGGCGTCATGTGACCCGTGTTCCTGCAGGCAGCTGTGTTAAGTAATTCCTGGCCAAGTGGAGGAGTGAAAATGAATGCCAAGGGCAGGGGTATTGCTGCTGCTGCTGCTGCTGCTGCTGCTGCCTGTATGCAGTCTTATGTCACTCCAACCTCATGTCAGCCCTTATGCAGCCCACACATCATTAAGTGGAGGAGGTTTTTAAGCAGATAGCGCTGCTTCCCCTGGTCATTCAGGTCATTATAACTACAGGGCATTGCTTTCCACATGCCACCAGTTGTCCGCAAAACGTACTCTTCCAACCCCTGTGATTCTCAGGTCCATTAAATCAGTGGTGAACAGAGATTTATTTATCGCCCCACAGCCCATGTGGTCAACTTTGTTGATAATCTAATGAGGAAAGGGGAAGGCCAACTGGGAGAAAAATTGGATTTCCAGCAAGAAGTCTATGATTTATTCTGCATCGAGATTGCTGTTTCAGAGGTGGTGATGGAATAAATAAATCATATGCAAATCTATGAAGTCCATTTTGAAATAAACTTGGATGAGCAGACATTTTGAGTTCTTGCCTTGTCAGTATTAAACACTGTAGGAACTTTGGATGCTTCCTCCAAAGGCTGAAATCTCAAAATCTTGTTAAATATTTGTTTTAAGGAAATACAAAAAGTGATTGCCGCTGCAGATTTAAACATTTTAAAAATCCAAAAAAATATCCTTCGACTGACTTATATCTAGCCATGCTGTATGTCTTTTTTTTTTTTTTGATGTCCCAAGCATATTTATCTTAATCTAAATAAAGTGCTAATAGACCACAAGGGACTGTAACAAGATCTGGAAATGCAGCACAGGATTCACAGCGTTCTCACATACCATCAGACAGGAAATACTGTATTGATAACATGATCCTGGGAACACTGATACTTTCTATTGGTCAGCTGATTCCTTGCTATAAAGATGTAATTCAGTACAGATAATAATTCAGCTGACATGATGGCACAGAGAACAGAGAGCACAGTAATTATAAATAGTGATCATTACTATTATTGTCACCACAGTTCTGCCATTTTTCCAGAAAAAGTTCGGAAATAAAGTCTACTTTTTGAACATTGTATATATTTACCATAACTGTAGATTACTAAAGTGATACCAGACGTTGTTGAAGGTCCCCTGAAAGCTGTCTTATACTTCATTTTTACTTAAGGTTGTCTATCTGTTGTGGTAAAACTATAAAGTTGGGTCATAAATACTGACAGAGAAAGACAAAAAGAGAGGAGCATCATAAAGCATATCTGTTATTCTGATCTCTTTCATTCATCCTCTTCCTCTTCATCTGGCCGATTTCCAATTCATTTGGGTTCAGTGTAACTTGTTTCCTGGTCACAAACCTCTACTCCACTTGAGCATTTCCACAACAGTATAACAACTGTAATTGGTCTCCTGTGGCTTTAGAGCCCCTTGCCTGTTCTTCATTAACACCACCACAGAGCTGGCTGGCTGCTGTCCATGGTGCTGATCTGTGAATGATGGCTTTGTGATGAAGGATGCCTCCATGCTGCTCAGCACTCTGCCACACACTACTTTATACTTTTTCCTGTCTCATGCATGATTGCTTTCCTGGAATACACAAAGGCGTGTGACAAAACCACCATGAAGTGTCCTTTTTGAAGCTATAAAATGGGAGACACAAGTTTGGCCTGAAGGTGATCCACCAGAAAACAAGACTGACAAAAACAAACAAACATTGATACAAATTTTGAATTATTTTCACATAAAATATGAATTTAAATGAATTCGCAATTTGGATTTGGAAGTTTCTACTGTCTTGTCCAACAAAGAGCACGCACTGTGCCTGGCTTTGTTGTTTCCTTTTTATTATCTGCCTTAAAGGGGATGTTTGGGGTTGCCTTGTTACTATTTTGCCAACGCAGCCCAATTGGGAATTGTCATACCTAAACTGCGTTTCTTTGGGTATAATATTACATTTCTACTGTTCAATTATTTATGGTCTACCAACACCAGTGCAATGCGGCAAAATAAATAAATAAGAGAAATAAGAAAGTTGGGGGTCACAGCACAGACTTCCTCACCTCTCCACAGCGAGCAGTATCAAGGTTCTCTTTACTGCCCACTGACAGTGTGAGTCTGCAGAACAAAAACAAAAGACAGACGTAGAAGAAACAGTCTGCCCCCTCATAGGAATTTACACAAATATCCTTTAATAAATATCAATCATATTTTCTTGTTAACAAAAGAAAAGTCTGTCCTTTGTTCTCTCTAATTAGCTGCAGCTGAAGTTGGAGAAAAGTCCCCAGCCCCGGATCATTAGTGGCCTATTTGCTGAGCGCGCCGCCACTTAACTCCCTGTGGTTTCACTAAATTCACACTTTACTCTCTGTAATGAACTCTTTTGCATCCCTTTGCTCATTAGACCTATGGAAAAATATTATCCCGCTGAGGGGCCGGAGGGTGACACGTAGTTTCGCCTTTCATCACCACCTCCCGCCGCTAAAAGCTTCTAATTGCTGCCTCTACGTGCGGATGTGTGTGCTCTGAAACAGGAGCGGAGCGCAAAATGACGCGCTGTTGTCCAGAGAAACAAAACATAAAGGAGTTGTGAATATAGAGTCAGATGTCCTCAATAGGTTGAGTACACCTACTAGATGGGGCGTGAACATTTCAAAAAGGTATACACATGAGGCGGCCAACACGGACTCCTATTCAACTAAGAGGATTCAAACTGCACAGTTAAACGTGGACACTTTGAGGATTGCAGCAGCGGCTCCTCCGCTCCTGCATGGGAACGGAGACGCATCCATATGCAGTTTGCTGATAAAGCGGGCAGCTTCACGTCTCCTTTTCTTTGTAAATGCATATTATAATTCGTAAACCGACCGGTTCATTTCCTGCACAAAACTACAAAAGAAACTCTGCATTGCTGGCTGGAAACGTGAGGAAACTTTCTGCGGATCATCTGTCTCTATTGGCTGTCGGCGCGCACACTGTACTGTACAGCTCGTATAGAGAAAGGCTGCTGCGCCTATAGCGCTTTGATTTACCCCTGGACAACACTTTAAAATAGCCTTACTACTACAGGTGGGTGGCGTTTCATCTCGTTGAGATGCTGGAATAGCTGTGGGGGGGGGGGGGGGGGGGGTTCAGCCGCATGCAATTATTATTATTACATGTCGCCATATGAGGCTTTTTCAACTTGCAGGTTCCAAGAAAGAAAGATATTCTCGTGGTTATTGGCTGAGTGCGCGCGCGCGTGCTCACGTGCACGAGAGAGAGAGACAGAGAGAGAAAGAGAGAGAGAGAGAGAGAGAGAGAGAGAGAGTAAAGTTGATTGTTCTTCAGCAGGTGGATGTTTTTGTATTGCAGACTGCTGCTCTATGGGACCATGAACTCATCCGCAGGTGCAGGAAACTACCGCAGGGGATCCACCAAGGCGGAGAAGGTAATTTATATTTGAAGCCTCCTCTTTTCCACTTCTTGTTCACATTCACAGCCGGCGTTTCTTTTCTAACCATCAGGCTTAAAATCCACCGTCGCCGATCTGCACAGCATTGTTGAAGTACTTTTGAGGGCACACTGATGCGCAAGGAGACAATTTAGTGTCCTCTGCTGTGGACTCATCACCATCAGCAGTAGAAGACGATCAGAGTCGTAGTGAGATATTGAGGCGCTGCTGTCTTTTATCTTAGTGTACAACTTTAAAGCCGCAGTGGGTAGAATTGGAGCAAATATGATTAAAAAAAAGTTATTTTTATAAAACGGTCACTATATCCTGACAGTAGTGCATGAGACCGGTAATCTGAAAAAAACCCAAACATGTTCCTCTGTGTCCTCTGGTGCTCCTAATGGCATCTGCAAGATTTCACAGACCGGAGGAAAACAACCAATCAGAGCCGAGCTGGAGCCTGCCGTCTCTGAGCAGCTGTCAATCACTGGCAAACTCCAATCGAACGGTCAAACTAGGCAGCGCTGATCAAATATGTTGTAATGTCTATTTCTCGCCTCAAATGTTCCCTTAAACCTCTTGTAGTGTACTGTTTAGCTGTAAAATGAGAAAGACCGGGCAGCCGTGTTGAGATCTATTGAGGAAATACCAAGCATCTCCGTCGCGGGCTAGATTTTCTAAAGCCTGAAAACAGGCACATGAGGAGGTGCAGAAGTCTAGTTATCTATCAGAACACTTGAATTACAATATGCTGAAAGGTTATTATTGAATTTTTGCCCAATGATGCCAAACAATTCTGCCTACTGAAGCTTTAACTTTTTCAGCTCAGATTCCTTTCTGTGGCTCAATTCAGTGTCATATTCAGTCATTTATTCAAGTGCAGGGCCATTTATTTCAGACATTTTCTGGAAGCAATAAGCGCCACTGTTTTGCAACAAACCCCTCTACTGGTATCAAGGCAAAGACACTCCATAAAACGTCTCCTCACTAGTAGTTTTACACTTGCTTTTAGAAGTTAAGACTCGATAGACCAAATCATTTGATAAGAGATACTCGTTTGCAAAGTTCGTGGCCTAAATTGAGTGTCTGTCCACAGCTTCTCCATGTGCAGACAACCCAATTAGGTTGTCCTGATAAGGTTATTTTCTATTCCCTCACAGCTCTGACTTGATGTCAGATTGTGTATTACCTACCTAGATTAGCTGAATAGATTACAACAAAGCACCACAACTCATAGAGGGGGAAGAAACATTTTCTTTTTGTTATGCCCCAGCAATAGCACTCCCATAATGCCATTTCCGAGCAACACTTGCATAAAAGATCCAGAGTTAACTTGGATTACACAGGGGGGGGACGCATCGATTGGGGTTTCAAAAAGGGACAAAAATATGTTGATGCATGAATCAGTTTCCCTGCATGTGTTATTACTCTGAGGAGGAGCTGTGAAATATTTAAATTGTGACAAATCTGTCTGCCTCTAGGGGGCATGTCATCCCCAAAAATGTTTCCAGATCACAGGCTGTACTGTAGTAGGCTATTTTTAGGTGCTTCTGTAAGCTGAATGAGACTTGGTGCCACATGTAGAATTCACTTTATAAAAATATCACTGTTTTAGATTAAAGATTTCTCAGTTGTCACTAGCGTACAGTATATTCTACATAGTTGAAAAACCTTGAGAACAAGTCATGTGGAAAGCTCAGTGTTTTGTCCCATCTATACATTTAATCACATTTAGATCTCACAGTTCTGCATGTTTTGTTTGATATAATAGTGTTTCATTTTGTCTCATCAAATGTGGATGCGTGGCGGCTTTCCTTTCATTTTCGTTTTCTTCGTTCCAAGACTTTGACTGACTCTTGATATCACCCCGTTCATCTGATGCTGGAGTTAGTTTGCCCTCTGCTGGAGGCACAAAGTCACACACTGACTCCACATCAAGCGTCCTCGCCAAGCTTTTTCCAATTTGTCGCCATCTTGACAGATGCTCCTCTCATTATTTAGGCCATACGAGCCTCCAGCCAGTTTCTTGTAAACTAATTCCACCACTTGCGATGAGAAGCTCTACCTCTGTGCATTCAACACTTTTGCTGACACCACTCACTGTACAGCAGCTCGATGCTATGATGAAGGCACAAAAGTCTTGAAGAGTAAAGTTTCTGTGACCAAAGTTTGACTCTTTAAGGACTCCCAGGCACAGCCTATTACATTTTACCATAATCTGCTGTCAATTTGCATAGAAAAGAAATCATTAAGTCTGGCTGTGGATATCCGAGCTGCCCACCACTCTCAGAGGATGGAGCAAAAGTGGAGAAAATACAGACGAGTCTTCCTCTAAAACTCATCACGCCTGATTTGGTTATTATGATCCTGCCCTGAGAATGAGAGAGCTCTGACTTATAGAGACTATGTGGGTACATTCCCAATCATTATTTTCATTTTGCTCTTTTCTTCTTGACCCTTTTCTCATCTTGATTTTTTTTCTTTGTTAAATGTATTTAGTAATTGCAGCAATTTTGACAGTACTTTGTTAGAACTATGAGCATGTTACAACCGGGAATATAGAAGCCGCTGCTCTTCACAGAAAAGCGTCAAAATCACAGGTTATCAGTCACTGCAGTTATGGTGTTTCAAGCTTTTTTGTTCGCTCACACACATTTGCTGTACGTACAAATCACTTGTAATCATACCTTTTCAGTAAGGGCATTTTGAGTATTTCTTTCGGAATTAATAGGAAGTTTAGGTAATTTCTTATAAGAAAGAAGATTTATTTTTTGTTGGGAGATGCACTATGCAAACCACAAGCAGTTATTTTAAGTTAGTGGCTCTTACTTAATTGGTATTCTTTTCCTGGAAATGTATTAAATAAATTACCAGCTATTGGGAAATAGCGGAATATAATTATTAAATAATGTTTATAATAAAGTAATTTTCGATAAATTTTGAGGTAAATATAGGGGTAATTTGGCAGTAATTCCAAAAAAATTTCAAATAGGTTACTTGCTAATTATCATCTAATTACCATGCAATTTGCAGACCTGTAAAAATGAAGTCTTACCAAAAACATTTCTAGAATTTAATTTTGAGCCCTTTGAAAGTTCAGAAAGTCACCCCTTTACAGTGTTACTTTACAGTTGTCCACAACTATATTGCATTAAAGGAGAAGTATGTAGGTATAGTGACATCTAGTGGTGAGGTTGCAGATGGCAACCAATTTAAACATCTCCCGTGTGCCAAGCGTGTAGGACAACTACGGTGGCTAACGTGAAAACGTGAATGGGCCTATCTAGAGCTGTTGTAAGAGTAGCGTAGGTCATTTGGAGCAGAGCCAGTGTGTAGAGTTTGTGTGTACGTGGGAAGTGAGTGGTGACGCAAGAGAGAGGACGGCAGTGAATGTGTGTGAGCGAACAAGTGAGCTAGTGAAGCAGAAGACAGAGTTAGTCTAGCTTTGAGAATATCAAGTGAATGTACAGTGGAAGTTGCAGTTTGTGCAGAAATAAATGCTGAATCTCCTCAAGACCAACAGAGGTTTCCCGTGTCTTGTTTCCCGGCGGCTGAGCGGAGTGACGGGGGGTTAAATCCGGAACGAGTAACGTTATGTACTACGACCCAAGCAGGGAAAGTTAACACAGTGTTTGGTTTGTCCGTTCTGGTCTACTGTAGAAACATGGCGGACTCCGTGAAGAGGACCCGCTCCGTATGTAGATATAAACGGCTCATTCTAAGGTAACAAAAACACAATGATTCTTATTTTCAGGTGATTATACACTAAAGAGAACACACTTATTAATATTATATTCCATTTCTGCCAATAGATCCCCTAAATGTTACACACTGGTCCTTTAATATGTATCAGACTGTGCACTACAATGCAAGTATTCTACATGCAAACCATTTCCAGAATTTAATTTCGAGCCCTTTAAAAGTTCAGAAAGTATCACCACAATGCTGTGTGTTGATTACGGTCGTCCATAACTGCACTGCATTAAGCTTTTTGCAGCGTTTGTTGCCAGCTGCTGTTGCTGCTTCTGGTGAAGTGTTTTTGATGTTTTCTGTGGAGATTATGTTCACGACTGCTTTTATAATGAAATGACAGCAAAGAGGATTCGCAAATCCCACCATCCAAAATGTGCTCTGCAGAAACAGAAAGCAGGCTGTTACATGGACCTGTATATCTTCTGTTTCTAGTATCTTGTAGTGTTGCTGTTGTAATACCACAGAGTCCCATTCATCATTTTCATCTTAGATCCACAATTTTAAATGCATTTAAATCAGATCATCGTCTAATCATATTCAGACATGGCCCAGATTGAATCATTGGCATCCATTTGTGCCTCCTATACACCACGGAGCAGAGAACACACTTCATATTTTTGCCTCACGGTGTCCCGTCTCATCTGTTGTGCTGGCTGTCTCTGGTGTTGCTTGCCTGATGTTTTCGAGGCCAGTGCTTTTCTCCTGAGTCTGAACTTCCATCATTTGCATTTACTGACAGAGACTAAGAGAGGCAGTCAGTCAGCTGACAGCGCTCTCTGGTGTTTCATGCTGCAAAAAAGTCGCAGTTACTGTCTAATGTTCAGGCACAAAATGTTTGTATAAATCTGGGGTCATGTTATAATTCAAGTATATTTTCAGGGAACATGATCGTAACTCTAATCTGTTTGATCAGGTTAGTTTTGAGCGCAACTGTATCAGAGCTGTTTGAAGGTGCGTGTCAAGGATTTCCAGGCGCCCTGAGCTGAATGTTAAGATTCCCTGGAGTAGAATCGAACAGACAAACTTTTCACTCAAACGATTTGTATGCAGCCGGAATATGTACGGATGAAATGCCTTTCAAAAGCATTCTGTATTCATCAAGTGAGCCTCTCTGTATTTCTGCATTGTACTTTGAATCGCCTGCTTTAAAAATGTTTGTATTGCTGCCCACAGCCGCTATTAGCCGGCACAAAATGACTTTCATTTTCTCGATGTGCACGCACACACACACGCTACCACGCGCACGTCTCGATACCATCTGTTTATTTTATCCAATGACCGCATTGAGAGTGATAATGCTGTGGCGAACAATAGCACATTGTTCAATGAAATGAAATTCGGAGACGGAGAGACAACCGGGGACGACCAGCAGCGAGGGAAAGCACCATTCAACAGCAGTCATTTGTCACCGCTAACTGCCGTGCCGTGGGTTTGGCTCTCCAGGGGAAGGTTTGCTGTAGATGAGAACCATGTTTTTGAAAGCTTCCCAGGTTTTTTTGTGGCTCTTGGCCACCCCCTCGAGCACCTCAAAGCTCTTCATCCGTGGACACAATCATGCTCTTGCATTGCTTCACGGGGTGCAGGGTTCATCTGTAGCTGTCACCTGTAACAGATGACCTGACAGAGCTCTGTCTGCGGACGCCGCTTGCATCTCGCTGATAAAGACGCGCCATAGCCCCGATATGCACATATTCCTGGACTCATTCCTATTCTGACAAACAGCGTTGTGTTCTCTATTCATATCTTTGCACTGCTGCCCTTCCCTGAGCTCAAAGAGGAGCCGGTCTGAGAAGCATACCAAGTACAGCAATGTGAATCTAAAGATCCACAGGGGAGGAACGCTGGTGGAGGATGCTTGGGGCCTTTGAGTCGATTAGCCGGGGATAGGTGCTGCGATCTGGCTGGAGGTCAAGATCAGAGCTGGGCCAAGGACATAAAGGTTCAACGGCATCATGGGATATAAAGTTGTGAAGTGAGTTTATATTATATCTTTCATGCTGCACAGTGGCACACAAAAAGAAACACTAATGCACATTTCTACACACTTGGTTCTGAAAAGTGAAGCCGATGTGGAAATGCCTTAGACTTGCATTCTTTCTAATAGCCAGCAGGGGGCGACTCCTCTGGCTGCAAAAAGAAGTCTGATTGTATAGAAGTCTATGAGAAAATGACTCTACTTCTCACTTGATTTATTACCTCAGTAAACATTGTAAACATGAGTTTATGGTCTCAATCGCTAGTTTCAAGTCTTCTTCAACACAGCATGATGTTCATTTAGTAAATTATGGTCCCATTTAGAGTCAAATAGACCTTAAAGCAGGGGATGCTTTAGGGCATGGCTACCTTGTGATTGACAGCTCGCTATCACGGCGTTGTCCGGTCTGGGAGTTGTCCGTGTTTTTGACTTACAACTTTAACTCTTTCACAGTGTGTTTTCAGTTCATGAAAGTTAATTATAACATTTTGGTCACCTAAAAATGTGTTATTCAGTGTTCGGTTTTATGCTGCGTTCCAAAATTTTCCCGATTGAGATGTCCAACTTCCGACCTCCAAGCGTTCCAGGTGTACACCACCAAACAAAAAACATCACTGACCATGACAAACTGATGTTTCTTTGTCAAGTGTACACACAATTGACATTTTTAACATTTTTAACGTTTTCCCGAATAATTTTTGTGCAGAGAAGATAACTTTCAGAGATTGTTTACCGTAACCAGCTACCTAATAACATGACGACATATTTTGACATCAAGTTACATGCAGAGCAGGTTTTACTATATGGTATTATGTATTATTTTAATTAAATACAGGCAATATATTGCCTTTTAGAGGATGGATTACCATTTGCTTCCATTGTTGTGTGACATCAGACAGCTGCTTCTTCTAGGTGAAGTAGGGTAGATGGATTTGCCCAGAGTTCACAAGTAGGAACTCTGACTTTAAGTGGCGTTCCATTGTACTTTTTCTAGTAGGATGTCGGAAATTTTCGAGTCCCGAGTTGTCTGGAATGCAGCATTAGCTCCACCCTCTCGTGTCATTTCTGGTTGCAAAAAAACAAGATGGCAACGGCCAAAATACAGAACTCAAGGCTTCAAAACAGCAGTCCACAAACCAATGGATGACGTCATGGTGACTACATCCACTTCTTATGGTCGTGTCTAGAAGGTGAAAACCAAATTGCGAAACTCTCGCGTGATGGTTAAGGTTAGGCATTCAACTCAAATGTTTAAGGGTTAGGATAGGTCGTCGGGCAACGAGTCTAGCAAGAGTTTTTGCAAGTTTTCGCAATTTTGGGGGTTACCTTCTAAACACAACCACTTCTTACATACAATCTATGTATGCACACAGTCACATAAACCATTTGAATGTCCACTTGGGTTTTAGTCCTATAAGGTTGTCAAGCCTAATCTCTGTTGCAGTGTTGAAAACATTGCTGCTCACAGCAAGAGGAATACGCTATTAGGAATGATTTGCTTGTTGCAATCCACATCGAGCTGTTTGGTATTTACCAGCCTTATTTATTGATCTGTTTATGATTTATCAGTTTAATTCAGCAGCTGTAGACACCAGTTAGGTAGACACTCCTAGATAAGCCAAAAAACCTGAACTGATGATTTCATTATCCCTGTGGTATCTGGCAATAAATCCAGCTTTCTATCTGGATCTAGAGGGCCATGTGTGCTTTAAGC
Organism: Sebastolobus alascanus; assembly: GCA_916701645.2. NCBI lineage: Eukaryota > Metazoa > Chordata > Actinopteri > Perciformes > Sebastidae > Sebastolobus > Sebastolobus alascanus. Next base: position 87,099 of record CAKAOJ020000420.1, on the reverse strand, counting down.
GTTTCCCTTCAGCATGCTGATATGTGTGATTTAATAAGATCAAACTGTCATTGGGATTTTTAAGTTCTCATATAAACTAATATGCCTTCAATTTGTCAGTGCCATCGGTAGATTGCACAGACTTAATTAATGATTTTGTTTTGACATCAGCTCTTAAAACGCTTTAATGGCAGCTCGCATTCTGCGAAATCAGCAGGAGGTGACAAACGGAAGAAATTAGTAAACGAGTAAACAAGTAAAAAAAAATTCAAGCTTATTAATCTTCTGTCAGCATAAAACACCACATCACCTTTGTGCTTTACAGCAATAACGCCGCTGACCTTTTACACTAATTGCAATTACAGTGACTTACTGTGAGCCAGCTATGTTCATAATCATAGCAGTGTATGTCACGGCTGTAAATGTGACAAAAATGAATAGGGAAGATGACCAATCAGGCGCTTGTTTAAAAGACCCCGGGGAAATGTCATGGCACAAAGTCAGCCTGTTAGCAGCTACGGCTATAACTACAACCACCATGTCTTGCATTAACTCAAAGGACTTTATTATTCCCCGGCACCGTCACCGGAGCAATTATTCTCTCAGATGAAACCTTATCTCCTGTGGCGTGAATGGAAATATGAACTTTAACTCATCTTTATCCTCTATGTAGAGTATGGCTATACATGCTGGCCTGATTAAAATTAAGAAAAAAATACTTTAAGCGTGCAAGCCTTTTGTTCTTGTGTTTTTAATTCGAACTTTTATTGTCTCATGTTCTGTGATTACGCTGCCTACCTTTAACTAAGTGCAGCTCTTTATCAGCTGCTGCTGTCATCTCGGGTTTGGTGTGCAAATCAAACATGTAAAATATGAAGCCCGGCAGTCGCTAGTGATAAACTGCTGCAGCTGCAGGGGGAAGAGTCTTGCTTTAAACGAGTCAATGAGTCACGGTCAAAACGAAATTCAGCTGACTTTGAATATTAGTATTTATGAACCTCAAACCAGTTCCCACCACAGGGTATACCGTAAAATAAGACCATCCCAACTTTATTTTATTCACTGCTCCAATGAATATTTGCCAAGGTCGTATTACAATAGTACACATTTTGCTCATGCATGTCAAATTAGATACTAGCCTCCGTAGCTGTGGAGTGTAAAACTTGAGGCAGTGTGATGGCGCCTTAATGACCCCGCGCCGCTTCCGTCTCCGACGTTCACACCGCCTCAGCATCTTGATTTCACACACAAGCAATATGCTGGACGGCAGCATCAATACGAGCCATGATTCAGCCCCTGAGTCCATATCTGAACGGGGATTGACTGTGTGCAGCCTTGTGATTCACCGCTCTTGAATGAGTTATGAATGCTTTTGCTGTCTGTGCTGGTCTTCTCAAGGTGCGGTGCGTCTCGCCTCCGGCTTTTGTCATATTCACTTGAGCAGATTAGATTAAGAAAGGAGAGGACGGATGGGATTTTCATTGAGAAATATCATTAAAAGCCATTTCATTTCCTCTTTTTCCCATGGCCCCATGCTGGGGTTTGGTTGGATAAACTGGCTACGCAGTCTCACCCCTGCAGGATTCAATACACAAGGCACAAACGCTACATAAATAAAGCAGCAGTGTGGCTCGTGCCAGGCTTCTGTCCTGTTAGCATGGTTTGATGGGTGTGTGTCTGTGAGTGTGTGTGGGGGGTTTGTATTTTACGATGTGGAAGACAGGCAGCATAAATATTACTTGGAATTAATCACAACCCAGCTGCAAAGAGGACTGAATTGATCCATTTCTTGGTAATACGTGCACACACTCAGATTGGAAACACACACACACTCACACTTGAAGGGAAAAATGCTTTGCAGGCAGTATTGGAGCTGATATGTTGAGAAACAATTTGTGTTTATTGTTTATATATACAGTATGTGTCTAATTTGCTTACACTATTGAACTCCGTCGCTGAGAAAAAGTCTTGTTAAGAGAGTTTAAGTGTGTGTTAGGGAGGGAGGGAGGGAGCTAGGGAGCTAGGGAGGGAGTAAGGACGGTAGAGATAAGTAGTGTTTGGAGCAGTCTGAGCGGAGGAGGTGCACCCCCCCTCCTGTCCCACCCCCTCCCATGTGGAGGCGATGCCAGTGTCTGTGTGATTGATTCACCCTGCGAGGAGAGAGGGAGGCGTTTTGGTCGGGCTCCTGGACCCCCGGGTCATCCTCTCCCTTAGCTGGAGGGGAGGGGAGGGAGGGAGGAGAAGGAGGAGGAGGAGGGGGGGGGGACTTCTCAGGCACCTCCAGCATCCTCAACTTCACGGCACAAAGGTGTGAGCACAGCGAGGGGGGAAAGGCAAGTGGCACTTTTCACCATGTCTGTCCTCATAGCCACCCAGCTGAAGATAGACACCAGCGCTCCTTGCAGAAGGGTAAGGGGGCCCTTTTAGCATGCATGGCACGCTGTGGGGGAATGTCTGTGTTTACGGGTGAGTCTCCTGCTCCTCACAGAAAAGGCTGCTGGCTGTTTTTGATAACAACATTGGACGGGCAGGAGGGAAGGAAGGGGGGTCTCGACGTCCCTTCTGAGGATCTTGATGGACAAAACCCGCTTAATTTTCTTTCAAGTGCTGATTTCTAATGAATGCTTGGTTACATCTGCTGTGGAGAATGCCTGCCTCATTGTTATTCTTTGTGATGTGTTGCCATCTAATGACTTCAGTGGGAGCTGGCCATCGTGGGAAACAGTTGGATAGAAAGTATGTATGCGTTGTTGCCAGAGATATATTTTTAAATGATTGCTTTGCATTCCTCGTTGGCATTTTCTGAATTTAAACATCTTGTTTACTCTTTGTTTATGTGGAAATCATTCAGATGGCTTCGGGGTCAGCTAATTGCTCAGCTTTGACTAAATGCCGACTTTATGCTGCTCTCCTTTCTCGCATGCAAATGGGCTGCGAGGGAGATTGATGAAGAGTAGAAGTTTAGGATAACTTTTGTTGTTCTCAAGGAATTAAAGTGAGGCAAAATGTAAGAACAGACACAATGTGATGGTGAGTTGTTGTTGTTGTTGTTGTTGTTAGATAAAGGAATGGTTTGTGTCTATGGCTCCAAATCCATCTCCAGCAGAGAAACACTGAACTCTAAACACAAATATTTTGACATCTCAGTGGTTGAGATGTCTAAGGATGCATAGATGGAGTAATATGTTTAATTAATATGTATGTATGGTTGTATGTAAGTGTATGGTTGTATTTATAAATCTCTATGTATGCTTGCATGTGTGTATGAATAAATGTATAGTTTTTTTTATGATGTACAATCATGTATAGATTCCTATTTTTTTATCAATGTAAATTCTGTTTCTATTCAGTTGTTAACTGTGAACATGAATGCAAATAAACTCAAACAAATGTACGTAGAGCCATATGGAATATTAAATTAGATTTTGTTGCACCAAGAAAAACATGCAACCAATATCTGAATGAAAAAAGCAGGAGAAGCAGGGTGGTTAAGATTATGTCTCTCACTTCCCATGTGATAAGCTACCTCATTTCATTCACCCCAACCCCTTTTCATCCCTTGTTTTACACACAAACACACTATCCATCCACACACAAACACACATGTGGAAATAAATTCTTAGTGACACACTCTCTTGTTCAGCTTCTCCGCTCCCTATCTCCCTCCTTCTCCTCATCATCTGCTGCTGTCACAATCCCCGACTGTAGTGTCTGCTGCTCCCCTCAAACGTAGCCACAGTCTATTCTACCACATCAGCCAGCATTAAACTCCATTTCCTCAGCGACTTATCTGGTGCCATTTCAATTTGGGCTCAGTACATAGCTTCCCTTCATCCGTAATATACTGGAAGATTCAGCACTTATTCTCCATAGAAGATAATAATATGGAAGTTCCAACGGGCTACATGCTCAGCCGGTTTCGGTGCTGGAGAGCAGTTAACAAAGTTGAATTTTTCCACACAGCTCAGTGAAAAAAATGAGTTCAGAAATGAGCCCTTACCAGAGTATTTACCGTAATGTGAATTTATAGTGGGATTTTCATAAAAATGATGCATGAATTGTGGAATGTATATGAGACTCAGTATGTGTTTATTCTGCCAGTCATTGCATATTATCAAGTAAATATGACCTGAACTGAATTCAACGACTGCTTCAGTGATTTGTGGTAGGTTTCTGATTTTATGCAGCGGGGCCACAATTGTAATAAAGTGTTGTGACTTGCAGCACACAGTAATTGAATTCACTGTCGCTACATGGCCCAAAATGAGCCAAGAGTTGTAATGTAGTGTTGGGGTGTAATTCAGTGATAACGTATTCCTCTGCACAGCCCTATTGACTTTGGCCTTCAGTGAGGCATAATTAAATTTTGATAAACACTGACAGAGGGAGATGTTTCTACCCTGGCAGCAATGCGTATTATTTCTAGACATATACAATAGAATATATTCTGATCCTGATGGGAAAGGCGCCGGTTGACAAACACATATTTTCACCCTGACTTTCTCCTTCGCGACAAGCTAGTATGACATGGTTGGTACCAATGGATTCCTTAGGTTTTCATAGTATCTTAACTCTAGCTTTAAAACTGAGCCCACTATAACCTAAAAATCGCAAGTTGCGGTAATGCGTTAAAGAAATTAGTGGCGTAAATAATATATATCTATATCTATATCTATATCTATATATCTATGTATGTATATATATATACTTTTTTGAATTTATATCCACTTCTTTTCTTTAACATGCAATTTTTAGCTGTTATGTCTTTGCAAATACTTTGAGAGTAACAAAGAAATGGAGTCAAATTCCTTGTTTGTACACACACTTTATGAAAATATCTATCTATCTATCTATCTATCTATCTATCTATCTATCTATCTATCTATCTATCTATCAGTTGTTTTCAAAGTCCCACAAGTGCAACATAGAGAAAGTTAATGAACTACAATTCCCACAACTCGCGGTCTCTGGAAACAGGAAGTACAATGCTGCCTCGAGTTACCTGTGGGCTGCAACTTGAGCCTCGTTTTGTAGCCTACGTTTGTTTACATTTGGGAAAATGTGCACAATTAAACGTATGCCGAATTACCTATTAGCAGTTTCTGTTTGCAATATAACCACGGATGTACAGATAACTATCACTGGATAACTTTGATACTAAAGAAAACTTAAAAACATAGGGATTCTCCGGGAAGTTCGGGAGTTGTAAGCAACGTCTTTTTTTTTGTAATTTTTAAGCGACTTTAAAGACGTTTATTCAGCGATGGACATCGGAGATAATGATATCCTCGGAAAGGGTAAGTCAAACTGAATCTAAAACATATGTGTATTGTGTCTGTGTGTTAAGATGTGACTGAGTTATGAGTGAAAAAGAGTAAGGTTTGTTTACACAAAGTAGCTACGGCGCTAATTAGCGGTGGGTTTTAAAGTAGCCTACCAATTGCCTCCATGAGTTGTGTGTCACAGCTGCTGCTGCTGCTGCTGCTGTGTTAGCAAGCAGGCCAGATTACAGCTAAGAATAACTGAGAACACCTGAATGCACCTGTCCCTTTCACCTCACCAGTATCTTTGTCTCACATCTCTCTCACAGGTTGAAAACCTCTGATCTATGGTGATTTAAGATGTGTAATTCCTGCTTGAAGACTGGTTCTGATAATTGGCCAAATTTGATGGATCAGTTTAAGTGAATTTATGCATTATGTGAGAGTAAACTATTTATGGCCCAGTAATTGAAAATGCCGAACTTTCTTTTTTTTTTTTTTCATTCAATATTTTTATTAGGAAGCATGTGCCTGTCAGTGGTACAGACTTCTGTGGGATGTGTATCATGCCTCTTTTCTGATATATATCAACAAAAATAGACAATACTAGGAACTAAAGGCAAAACAAAAACAAAAATGGAGACAGGTAAACACAAGAACATAAACAGTTGAAACAAAACAAAAAAAACAAAACAAACAACAGCAACAAAAAAACAGACAACACCTTAAGGCATACAAATCAGGGAAACATTGGCTTCAAAACGCAGTCCACAAACCAATGGGTGACGTCACGGTGACTACGTCTACTTCTTATATACGGTCTATGGGACAGCTTTAAGATAAAATGTGTCCACTAAACAGCAAAGCAGGGGCATGTAATCCGACACAGGCAGCAGGATGATGATAAAAAAAAAGTCTGTTGCTGCTCAGCATCAAGGGAAATCATTAGTGTCCGGCTAATACCAAATGGAAAATTGGTGCAAAATTATGTGATTATGGCAGGATGTAAATAAATCCATTCTGTTACATGCATGTAGAGAGGCGCAGTAATTTCCTTATTCAGCTGAGTGATGTTCAGAGGAAATTAGATATTAGGCTACTGCACTCCCACCAGACATTGACTGATTGATCTGTTTGGATGGAAGAGCAATTAATTTGTGAGTCATTTTGTTGCACTGTGTAGCATGCTGATGGAAACCGGTGAGCCTGTGGTTGCATTTCAGTCAATGCAAACACATTAATGTGTGCATCATAAGTGCATTACATTATATATTATGAATAATGTGTAATACTGAGCCTCAAGCTCTTCACCCAGCTTAACTCTGTTTTACATATTCTTTAACAAGAAAATATGGGCTTAAACATGCTTTGCGCGGTTTTCTTAAGGTGTGACAGCAACTCTTAAAGCTAAAACAGAAACAATATAACAGGTTTTACGATTTATTTTCCATGCTGGACAACAGTTTTTGTTTCTCAGACTTCTTGGTTCCACTTCAGTCTTTCTTGCTAACAAAACTAAAGTGACTGTATCTTTTACGCAGCGGTGGGATTTTACCTGCAGGCTACCTCACAGTGTTCCAGCCCCCTGTGGAGCATGTGAGTATAGTATTTTGGCTTCATTTCAACAATGAAGAGAAAGCAAATTACTTCCTTCCGGCCCTTATATAATAAGATAGCACCTGTGCATTTTCAATTAAATGATGTGGTAACTTTTGTGTTTAAATCCCTCACTGGGATCAAAAGTAAACCCACCTAGGGGAGTTTGTTGAGCCCCATGAAGCCATCACTCGCAGCTTCATAAAGTGCGCAGACATTTGGATTAAAATGCATCTGTTATGAGCTTGAAATATAATTACAGTGTCCCATATCACACCTGAAGTAACTTTTAGCTCGTTCTGGCTCCAACAGCATCATTAGCTACCCTCGTAGGTATTAGGCATGCTGCAGCTGTCATCATCATTATGGCTGTTATTACGTGCCTCTCCAAATTTTTGCATCTAATAACGCAGTGCTTGACTGCAGTGATGTTTGTGAGAGCGTTGGGGAAGGCGAGGCGTAGCTCCAGTCAGCTGCTGTATCTGCGAGGAGGCGATATGGGGAGTCGAGCTGAGCCCATGGCTCCCGGCGCGGTCCTGAGGGGAGCGTTAAAGCAGCCAGGCAGTTCACAATGGCTCCCAAACAAGGTGAGGGAGATTGGAAGACATCTATCAGAGACGCCGGGATGGATGTCAAGTGACTCGGACCTATTTCCCCAGGGGCGCGCACACTCAGGAAAGGCATTTATGAAGTAGAGAAACAAATGATGACAGGGACCGAGGCGAGCCAGGGTGTAAGAGGAAGCCCAGATGTTCGGCCCACAACATAAATCTCCGCTGCAATTAAAAAGCATCCAACAAATTCAGTGCATTTATGAATCATATGAGTGAAAGGACAATTGATTCAAAGTGAAGAGAAAGGGAGGGATAGGGACTAACTTTAATTAGACAAAGGCACTTGTTTTTGAATGAATGTCCAAACCTTTGAAATCAATATTCTGTATTCTAGATACATATCCTATTAAAGTGGTCACATTCATAATGCAAGCCACGAATCAATGAGCCTCCAGCAGTTCTTTCAGAGCTGGAGATGACTCACCATTTGTCAAAAAAAAAAAAAAATTAATTGAAACTCGCCCTTTGTTCAAAGTCAAATATAGAATATTTTCCTATCTTCTGTTGTATTCAGTCGGCATTGAGTGCTCTTTGCAAAAGATTACAAAATGAACTTCATTTCACTTAATGGGCGACGGTGCTATTCAACAGAGTGTGTGAGGGGCTGTTTTGAGCCGCTGCTTTGAAGTTGTACCCATGTGAAGATGACCTATTTCCCAGAAATACGGCTCGGCCCCCGGTGGAGTGATGGTTTGAGCTGTCGCAGCGAGAGGCTGAGAGGCGTTCGCCTGTAGCATTCACGACAGGGATGGAAGAGATTTGAACACTTTTGACTTGAGAGCTTTTTCCCTCCTTCCACCACGTATAAGCCAATATTCTGCATTTACCAGAGAGCTGCATATCTGCGGCCTCTGTGAGCATGAAATGCAGTGTATGAGCTGAATAACACTTGTGGATGTGGACTGACTGGAAATGTATGATAGAAGAAGGAGGGGAAACTGCATACATTAGGGAGGGAAGAGACAGTTTCATGGTTTGAATTATTACTATAAGGGATTTTAAGGAAAGTATAAGACGTTTTTTTCGGGCTGTCAATCGATTAAAATATTTAATCGCATGATTGTCCATAGTTAATCGTGATTAATCACAAATGAATCGCACATATTTTATCCGTCCAGAATGTACCTTAAAAGGAGATTTGTCAAGTATTTAATACTCTTATCAACATGGGAGTGGGCAAATATGCTTGCTTTACGCAAATATATGTATATATTTATTATTGGAAATCAATTAACAACACAAAACAATGATAAATATTGTCCAGAAACCCTCACAGGTACTGCATTTAGCATAAAAAATATGCTCAAATCATAACATGGCAAACTGCAGCCCAACAGGCAACAACAGCTCAGTGTGTCAGTGTGCTGACTTGACTATGACTTGCCCCAAACTGCATGTGATTATCATAAAGTGGGCATATCTGTAAAGGGGAGACTCGTGGGTACCCATAAACCCATTTTCATTCACATATCTTGAGGTCAGAGGTCAAGGGACCGCTTTGAAAATGGCCATGCCAGTTTTTCCTCGCCAAAATTTAGCACAAGTTTGGAGCGTTATTTAGCCTCCTTCTCGACAAGCTAGTATGACGTGGTTGGTACCAATGGATTCCTTATGTTTCTAGTTCCATATGATCCCAGTATATTCACGCTATAAAACTGATCCCGCTACAACATAAAAATCGCAAGTTAGTGGCGTTATAACAATTTGCGTTAACGTGTCATCACGTTAAATTTGACAGCCCTTCCTTTTTTTTTTTTTTTTGCAATATTTGCTGCGTATGACTGTGTTTTCTGGCTATTTTAGGAAAATGGAAAGAATACAGGTTTATTGATCTCGACTTACAAGATCAATCTGTCAGAGCTGAGAGCAGAAAACGTGCAAAAACAAGAAACTTTGTCCCTTTCCACCTGAAGTAGAGGTGTGTGTGTGGGGTCAGCCTGCCCTAATCCAGCGCGCCACAGAGAGGCACTCGAGCTCCGTCCTGGGACCAAAACAGGCCCTACAATCATTTGGGAGACAATTTTATGACCCCCATTCATGAAATCATAAATGATTTGTCAATCCGAGGTTTTAAAATGAAGGGTAAATTCAGGTGAAACTCGCGCAGCACCTGTGCATGTTTGTGCGTAAAACGGGCACCCGGAGGAGCGGTGACAGCAGCAGCAGCGGCGCTTATACAGTAAAAGCTGCTCTCTCTCAGTCAGTCAGTCAGTGCTGCTGGTCACTTCTCATGCAGAGCGCGTCTGCGGGAGAGTACCGCCGGTTCTCTCTCTCTCTCTGCGCCCTTCACAATCCTCATGCTGTGAGGACACGGTACTCCAAAGAAAGTGTCGAAACATTATCTTTTTTGCTCTTTTTATTTTTGCGGACGAATCGCCCCGGAGTCTGGCGGGGATCGAGTATCTGATCGGAAAGTCAGCGCATCCGCCCGCTATCTGTGCTTGTAAAGGAGGCATCGGGAAAACTGAAGAGGGGAGAGACAACGTGTCGTGAATACAGATGAGAGCAACTATTGACACCTTCGGCACACCAGTCTGGACAAAGCTGAAAGGACATCGCTGCTGAAGGGATCCAGCTTAATGTCGGTCTATCACTCCAGCTTGTGACTCATCCACTATCCACTATAGATGCTTATTTACTAGCTTGGTATCTTTTTTTGCTCCATCCCGGAGGTGAAAACTGGCCGCTTGCCATCGATTCTCCTCGTAGCGCACAGAAAACCAATAGATCTGCCCCCCCCCCCCAAAAAAAAAAAAACCCCGACTCTGACATGCTGTAAGTTGTTTTTTATCTGGACTGGACCTATAATATGGCTTCGCTGTATCAGAGATTCACCGGGAAGATTAATACGACCAATTCGTTCCCGCACCCACCTGAGGCCAGTCACCTTCTCGGCGGACAGGTCGCAGACGAGGAAAACGCAGCGAAGACCCCTCAGCAGCTCGTCGACGGCAGACCTCACGTCCCGTACCACAAGAAATGCTCGAAGGAGGACGAGGATGTAAGACGCTTCTTCTACTTTATTAGCCAGCATGACCATCCCTTATGAAAAAACGTCCAGATGTTTAGTTTAGATAAGACACACACTCACACTCACACAAACATGCATTATATACACACACATATAGGCCGAGAGTATATCTCTGGAGATATAAACTCTCTTATTGGTTTCACTTTTACAGGCTTGGCCAAGAAAGTTTTAAAAAGGTTTTTCTTTATTCTGTGGCGGCTTAAGTCTTGCTAGAATTTGTGTTTTCTTTGTGTTGTGTTTAATGATTTTTTTTTTGGTCAAGCTGTCTTCAGATTCTGTTGGATAAACATCTAAGAGGGCCTGTGAAAGCCGGCACCGACTGTGTGTTTTGTCAAATGTGAAAACAGAGGTGGTAAATTCATTGCAATTTGATTTTTTTTTTTAGAGCATCCACATCATTGAGATGTATTTAACAGATGAGGATGATGTGGTTCTCTGTAGGGAGAGCCTGTGCTTTCCTCTGGTACTGTCCGTGGTGCTGAAACTGCAAAGAGCATCATTTGGTCATAGACTGTGTGGCAGAACATGGATGTAGTCTGCGATGTAACGTCATATTGATGAATTTAAAGCTTTGATTTTGTTTTATATGCTGGTCTCCATCTTGGCATTTATTGCACTGGAACCAGAAAATCTAAATTTTGCCAAAGGGGAAGATGTTTATTACCAAGTTTTTTGATTTCTGAAAGTTATACAGCATGTTTTAACAAAAAGTTAAGATTATATTTGTTTACACAGGGAATAGTGTAGAATATTATGGCTTTTGTGATGTGATATGGATGTAGAGAGCAATCCATCCCACTTTATTTGTGATTCAGTGGATCAGTTGAGTGATTTCTTTTCTCAATGATGTAAGAGATGAAATTTAAAGCTGTCGTATGTATCGGATAGGCTTTGAGTTGTTGTTGGTTGTTGTGGGTCTTAGTGGTTGTGTTATGTATTGAGTCATATTGTGAGTATGAATGTTACGGATTTGTATTGATGTATTTATGTATTATTGAAGTATTATTAGAATATGAATGAGGACCACAGGAAGAGTAGCTACTGTTGCAATACAGTAGCTAACGTGGATCTAAATAAACTAAACGTCTACAGGAACGTTGTGCCTATTGGTTGAGTTGCGAAATTCTCTTTAAAGCCAAACACCACTTCCAGTAGACTTTTACCTGCTACAGTAGTTGTTCAGTTTGTATTTTGAGAGATAAGTTGCACTTTTTGGATAGATATCCAGTTTGGACCTATAAATCTATCAAGCAACAATGAGAAGATCTGTATCGTGACTCTAATCTTTTGCTTCACTTCTCAGCGAATGGTGGCTTTTTCTTGGTTTGGTCCATGACGTTTGGTCATGTTGTTGTAGGTGCATCATTGCCATTATAATTGTTCAAACATTTGTCTTCAAGAGACTAAAAAAATGAATGAATGAAGTCCCCTCATATCCCCTCAGACAGTATGTGGCCTATAATTTACTAATTTAGCCTCAGGTGTGCGTAATGAAAGTAAGGCTTTGCTTTTGTTCACTAGACGAGCAGATACTACAGTACTTACAGTATTTGTAGAACTTTGTACCACTGTGAGTTGTCTTTCCAACAGTTTCTTTCTCTGAGAATGCACACACAGCAACAATCAGAGCAGCAAATTCAAATGGTTACAACTTCATCAAAATGAAACACATTGCACAACTCCTCTCCAACAGACAATGCTTTATCTTCCAAATGTTTTTTGGCTCTCTTGCCTTCATCATGGTGGTTGTTTCTAGTTTCTTTATAGTCTTTTTTTTTTTTCAACCAAAGACCTCGGAGGCAGATATTCACTGATTAGCCCTCTTTGAACCAAAGAGGAGAAACCAACAAGAGAACACAGCTGCTTCAGTCTTTGGTTTGCCTGAAAACGTTTATACTCTCTGCCTCTTTTAAAGGGGAACTACGCCCATTTTCAAAATTCATACAGTTTTAGCACTCTGGTTTTTGGATTTGGGAGAGAGTTGTTCATGTTAACTAATATTTTTTGGACTGTCTTAGACCAAGAAAATGGGCGTAGTTCCCCTTTTAAAGTCCCAATGAAATGGAAGTTAGAGCGTCTTTAGCTTCTGTATTGTGAGTAATCCCCAGTGAAACAGAATATTTGAGCGGTGTACAGTTACAAGGGGGATTTAAATCAAATTCTTAGCATTTGATTGGACAGCTAAAAAGTGGGCGGGCTTAAAATGTTGTCGCTGAAAGTTGCAGATTGATTGATGGATGGATGTCATGATATTATATGTTGAAATTGGTTGGTACTAGTTTACGTAAGCACACGTCATATTTTGTTTTACAGGTAGAAAAGATGATTGGATTTTGATGGAAAAATAGATTTTTTGCATACATTGTTAAACAAGCGTACAATATAACCGGGGAGGTGATCTAAAAGGGTTAAAAAGGCTTTTTTCATTTCATCTCGACTTTAAGGTCTGATGAAGTGACTTGTTACGTGATACGTGTGTTGCTTGTTTTGCAGATGACACCAGTTCAAACCTACAGTAAACACAAGTGGCCTTTTATCTTTAAATAGCTGCCAACACAGTGATGTTCCTCTGAATTATTGATGATCACATCAAGTGATAAGGTTGGCGGCAACAGGCTGAACACTGACACTGCTTGGGCTGTCAACAACAACGCTAAGGCTATAGGCTGGACACAGTGCTCACAATATTTCCTTTAAGAGCCTCTATGTTCATTTTATGCTGCTGTAAAATTCGAAATCGTGATTTTCTCTAGCAATTAAACCCTGGGATTGGATTTTAGGAGTGTGACCAGGAGCTGTTATTGTGCCGCTGGATTTCCAACGTATTTATTAGGTTTGCACCGTTAACCTTGAGGTCACCTTTCAGTCCCGATGTCCCCCTGAGTCGTGCTGGAGCATGAAATTGCCTTTAGCCTCAGGAGATGAGGGGACCATTTCAAGGAGGGCTATTTCCAACCCTCTGACCCCCTCAGTAAAAGTTTTAACACACACTATTGTTGTTTCCATTTATTTTGCAGAGGGAGAGGGCACAAATTGATTTGGAAATGTCATGAATTTAATTTAATGTAGCCAAATATTTACCTGCACGGTTGTCCAGCCTGTTTTAAAATCCTTTAGTTCCAGATGCAGGTTTTAGCTGCTTTTTTTTATACCAAAGCTGGTAAAAAAGGGAAATGATTGGATTTTTTTTTTGTAAAAACTGTTTAATTTGTTTACTACAGCGTTCATTGTGTGTTTGTGTTGTGGGATTGATTAATTGTTGCTGTGCTCTGTGTGTGAGCATCAGTATTTTGTGGCAGAGTCTGAGTCACCCTGGGAGACATCAGCAGTAGTTCTTTCTCCTCATCAGTACCTTTTACTGCAAATAGAAACCCACTAGTGTCCTTAATTAGTTGTTGTTGTATGTAAAGGTGAAATACGCTGACATTTCACCTTCACACTGGAGCCCTGGGACACTTTTACGACCTGGCCTGTATCGACTTTTTCTTTATGCACAGACAAAAGCAGAGAAAAGGCAAATTTCTCTCTGCTTGTGTCTCACATTGAAAGAGGACACGTGACTCTACAGGGGTCCGGGTATACAAATGTATATCGAGTGACAAAGTAATAATTCATGCAGGTTTTCTGCATACATGAATGCTCAACTCTTACTCAAGAACATTTGCCGAGTTCTCACTGAAACAGTTTTACTTCATTCTGTCATTTTTTATTAACTTTTCCAACATTGAAGACCATAATGCATCACAAAATGACACCTTAGAGGTAATCATTGACAAATAGATGGATATGGCGGGTATGTTTACTTTCTATTGTGTTTCCTTCTTTATATAAACTAAAATATAAGACCAAGAAATTTCCTTGAAAATTATTTGTCCTTACAAGCAGAGATTCAAAGGAGGTAATGCCCTTTAGTGAATCAATGATAATGCGCAAGGCAAAAGCATGCAATAAGAATGCTGTTATTGCTTTGGGCGTGTAATTTGTACGCCATGTAGTCTGTACTGACTGCAATGTAAATGCATCTTTGTGAATATGCTACGCTCAGAGCTAGTGTCGTAGAATAAAAAGGGAGAAAGACTGCGTGTGGCGGGGGGGAGGAGTGGTGGATGGGTCTAACAAACATAACTTTCAACCAGTGTTCGAGACCGCTGTTTTGTTTTGTAGCGTAGTTTGTGACGTATTTTTAATAATTATGTTACGTTGTTTCCTTACGTATTTTACTTAGTTTATGTACTTATTTTAAGGCCAACTATGATGTTTTTCCTAAACCTAACTAAGTGGTTTTGTTGCCCCCGGCTGAGGCTTCTGCACCTTCATTCAGGCATGTAATGTTCACGCCTCTGCGAGCAAAACGTGACACTGACACGCTGTCCTCTGTTGGATGTTGGGCAGGTGGGTCGATTGCACGCTTTTGCGTGATACCAGGTTGAATAATAGCAGACAATAATTTTTAAAGTGCCACTAAAAATAGTTTGACTCCTTGTTTTTTCCGTCAAACTTCTTTCATCTCAATGTGAAGCTGCTATTTCTGGAGTCATTTTTGTTTTTGATATGGTGATCTAAAACAACGTTTCTATGTGCTTTTAGAGTTTGGGGATTTATTTCCTCTCAGTTTCCTAAATATCTGACTGATCATAATTGAGGCACATCACAGGTTTCTGCCTCAAGCTAGATGTCAGAACACTTACTGTACTTTAATCACTGACCTCAACTAATGGCTTGTATCATGATTACATTGATAAGTTTATATTTAATCACATTATATTTATTTTTATACCGGTAATCATCACAGAAATGTATATTGTATAAGCAAACAAAACATTTTTACTCACAATACTTAAACCCTGCTACTTGCTTATTGTGATTGTGTGACTGGGAATTCATGTTTAACTATAAGCACTAGTCATTAGTGAAAAGCTCATTTCCCACAGGGCTTCCTTAATCTGAGACTGGCATGCCGCTCTATAATGCATTAGTCATTTTTTTCTTCTCCTAGGCTACAGATTTTTTGATTAAAAGTATACTGGAAATGTGTTTTAATATTACTTTTAATGTGCTGCCCCTGCTTGAGATTTACATGTGACAGAGAGAGAGAGTGCGATGATCTCCCGGAGGAGACCGGTGGCAAAGACGTGGTTGTGAAACATCGAGGTTACTCAGGCTACGTCTCCGGGGATGAACACAAAGAGCTGTGAGCTATGAGATTTCTCTTTAGAGATTACTGGAGTGTTTTTATAGTGTAACCGATTGTATTTCAGGGTGTATTCTTAGCTGGGTGTTGTAGAGTTCATCCTGTAAAGCGCCATTATGCCTGCATGGCTGTCGACTTTAAATTAATTTGCTTTAAGTTTCACATTGGTGAAACTGTACTTTGTCAAAGGTAAATTTCCCGTCTGCATAATTGTGTTATTCTGTTTTGGATCACAGGAAATTGGAGTTCAAAAGGAGTGAATCATAAATCACCTTGACTGTGTGATTTAAGTGTAAAATTGAATTCAGATACCACTGCCCAGGGCTGACACACACACACACACACACCCTGCCTGTCCTCATATGCACTTAACTGTGCCTTCTACTTACAGATACTCCAGATCAGAGTAAGACAGTTTGGCCCAATTCCCAAGTCTTAGTTTAGCTCTGTGCTTCCTTTTGAGGTCCGGGAGCTCAGATAAATCAGCCAGACGGAGCGCAACGAGAGCAGCCAGATAAAAGAAAGAGAGCAGCGAGATGTGGTGAGGCTGTCCTCATTATCTCTGGCCGGCCTAGCTGTATATGGTTCAGGTGGCGACTGCTTTCTGATGGCCACCACTGGTTTCGTTACCCGCTGCACTCATCCAAAATGATGATGGTGTCCTGTGATGTCCCCCTCTTACTAACACAGTCCAATGTAGTCCAATTGACTAGTGTTCAATCTGAAAAGGTGATTACGTCTTTATCGGAGTCAACAGTTGAGCGATGACAGGAAATGAGGGGGGAGAGAGAGAGAGAGAGAGATGCAATAAAGGTCCCTGGCTGAATTGGAACCAGTGACTTTGCAGTTCATGGTCAGTATTTTAAACCTCCAGTCCACCAGGGAACCTCTTTGTTTTGTATTTTGAACAGTGGGCAATCTCTGGGTCTGAGTAGTGAAGCCTTTAAGTGCCTTAAACTTGCATTCTTTCTAATAGGTTTATCTGACAATGGCCCACGCAAAGATGTAGTACACAGTTCAAAATGTAACTTCACCTTATACTGTATGTGTTCTCCTTCTTTTTGTCTTACCTTACCTTATGAAAATACGCACAAGTCAGTTGTTAAACCTGCATTAACCTTTTGGCCACTTGTGCAACAGTGGGAGCGACATTAGCATTCATTTGGAGTCGTGTGTCTGTCCACCAGACAAAATTAAATCAAATATTAACTCTCCTTTTAGCTCTTTTTTGCTCTCCAGCCAACTTTGGGGAGAAGTATCTGTCTCTTTAGCTGCTAAATGATTCACTATGTTCACCAACTAGTCGCTTACTTTGTGTATCTATTGTTTGGTGCTAAGCAGGAAGTGTACAGCGTGTCTTTAGAGCTTTGTTGCTAAAAGCAATGCTATGAAAGTGGTGAGAGTGAACCAAAACAGTAAAGTTTCGTGCCCGAAAACCCAAACCGTGAGCTGAGGGATGCTGAAACGCTCTGTAGAGCTGAGAGGAACTGCAGAGTTTGTGATCGCAGTAATTCTCTGTGGATCCATCACTACAACCCCTTTCACATAACATGAAGTCATTTGATCCATTGTCTAATGAATATAGAAATATTGATTATAGGAGCTTTAAGGTCTTGGCTAGATCATAAAGCTTAAACTTAAAGGTGCTCTATACGATATACAGAGCATTAATATAGGAGCAAACCACTATTTGCTATGTAAAGATATAGAGAAGTAATGTCTACCTGAGCAGATAATGAAGTCTCTCTCCCTCTCTGTGTGTTGTAATCACAGCTTCTCTGTGCTTTTTATTTTTCTAAGAAACTCATGAGCACATCTCTGGTAAACGCAAGATTTAAAGTGGTGCTTTTGTTTGATTCTTTGTGGAGAAACTCAGATTTACAGTTCAATCAATTAAAACAACGAATCGATTAGTCGACAAAATTGTATGAGTGTTAGTAGACTAAGAATTTCTTTGGTCGAGTACAGACCTCGTTTGTTTAAAACCCAAATATTAAAAGCTATTTACAGGTAAATAAAAGACAAACTGAATAGGTTTTATAAAATAAGGTAAAACAAAATCAAAATTACAGAAAGAAACTCAATGCAAGGTTGACCATTCAAACCTGCACGTAGGAAAGGGCACACAAGGCAAACGTGCTGTCACCCAGCGCAGCTCCTCCCCTCAGGACAGCACAGCTTCCTCAGCAGGACCCCTTGCTCGCCGTTGCCATGGTTGCAAAGGTGGAGAGGGTGAGGCTGTATAAAGCTCTGGGAACACACACGCTGCTCCTCGCTGGTGACTCTGACTGCCATCTGGAGATGACGCAGCTCTCACATAGCACACTGAGTGTCCTGTGCTGCTGGTGTCATGCAACACGCTACGTCCACCGTAACGAGCAGGACGTGTTTTCTTTTTCCTCCTAAATTCTGAAAGCAGTCATTGCCCTTTGGCTCCTAATGAATAGCAGCCTCTCCTGTTTCAGGGGCTCGGTCGCTGGTGACAGACTTATTTGCTATCGACCTGTTTTGTTTTTTTGCTCCTCTGTTCCCAGAGGGCATCTCAACAGGTCATCCATCCTCCACCCCAGCACCTCAACGCTTTGTTGACAAGCCATCGATCATCACCCGCCACAAAGCCCCCCCACCCCCCCACTACCACCTCCACGGACCTGTCAACAGTGCGTCAGCAGGCCGCTGCCTCGCTGGGAGGCTGTGCCTCATCCTCTTGATGATTTACTTCATTATTACACAAGCTGACAGTGGATATTTGTCAGTGTTTAAATACAGAGGAGCCTTATTGCTCCCTGATGAGACGAGGATCCTGCTGGATGGTTGATGCTGAGCTTCAGTCTCCATCGGTAGATTATCTGCTCTGAGGATCATGTGAAGTAACAAACAAATCATTGGCTGTCATTAAGCCTCCATGAAGGCATTTTGTTTTAGGTTTTATTCACGTCACATTTTAAATCATCTTAACAGTAGCTGTAATCCTGTGGTCGAAATTTAGCCAGTTAAATATTCATGCATTAAAAAAAAAAAATCACTCTTTATTTTTTTGATCTCCTGCTTCTTGATGGGAGTCACATCCCCTTCCTGCTTTTCAGAGGAGATAACTCCACAGATGTACCATCACTGTGGATCTTAAAGATTTCTTTTTATGTGGTTGTGTCGCTAAAAATAACTGTCTCTTAAGCCAGCTCGTTCCCATTTCCTTTTCTCCCCGTGTTCATGTCTCTGTTTTGTGTTTGTAACTTGAGGCTATATTTTCAGTGTTTTTCTTTTGAGGATTAGCTTTATTAGTTGCGTGGTTGATGAACAGCGGTGCAGCTCTTTTCGAGGGCGGAAAGAGCGAGTGTTGTAGATCAAGCGTTAGTTTATTCCTTTGTCTGCCGTTTGTTGAAATAACGAATAATAAGAGATTTTATCCAGTGGACTGTGTCATTTCACTGATGTTTAAATTGCAAAGCACATGCACTGTTTCTGTTTTGCCACTAGAGACTGTTGTGATCCAATCAATGCACTACAGCTCTACACTGTACTGTACACATCAACATACTGTACAGTAGGTGATCTTAGGCTTAGTATATTTGCCGTTGCTGTGCCGCCACTACCAATAAAGCCTAAAATCCTACTTATACCAAAAACAACAAACAAACAAAAGTTGCTATGGTTTCCTACACAGCGTCTGTAACTAAAACCAGCCAGCTGCTGCAGCTAAAAGTGATTCATCCAGATCCAAGAAGAGGAGCATAATGTCACCTCTCATTAGGATTGGAAAGGTTATACGGTCACCTCGCAACATCCGCCACGTTGAGGGATTTCTGACCTGCAGACACAGACAAACTCCTTTTTTTCTGACAGAGACAGACGAGAAATCATCAGTGTCATCGCCTAATTGCCCCATTTAATTCAAGATGGGGGAAAGATCAAATTATCATATCGGTTGCAGAGGGTGTGTAGCGAAACCAGAGAGTGCATTTCAGCTGCCAGCAGCCAATTTATCCCGCAGCAGCAGCAGCAGCGTTGTGTTCTGCTGAGGTGTCTTTGAGCAAGGCACTGGATCCTCCTTTTACACATCTTCTGTTACTGTGCAGCAACGCTTCATGTTTACAAATGTTCCTTTTTCTAATCAAAAGAGAAAATAATCCGGAGCAGATCATTAATAATGAAGACAGAACTTTAAAGCAAGTGAAGGAAATTTTCTGTCAGCTAGAATTAGAGCAGCAGAGCGGAGCTGCCATCTCTCCCGAGCCCGCTCACAGTGTTTCTCCGAGCTGAGACCAGGCAGCAGTAATCCGTCGTGTCACACGGGCAGATTCGCTTATCGACCCTGCCATGATACAGCAGCGACACACCCCTGGGAGACACGCGCACGCAGACACACACGCAAGCACATAATTGAACTGGTACACATGCAAACACACAGAACGGTAAAAGAAAGGAAGAGCTGCAAAGTCAACAGGGTCGTATCGCAGCGTAGTAAATCCTGGAGGGACACAACAGCGGAAGCAACAAGTAACTTTAGCTTCAGTACATTTGTAGCAACCGTGTCACTGCAGAAGGAAGAGATAAGCTTGTGTTAGTTTTAAGATCTCTGTCCTGATGCAGTAGCTGTGCTTAAAGGGGGCATAGCATGCTCATTTTCAGGTTCAGGCTTGTATTTTGAGTTTCTACCAGAACATGTTTACATGCTTTAATGTTCAAAAAACATTATGTTTCTCATACTGTCTGTCTGAATACACCTGCATTCATCCTCTGTCTGAAATGCTAAGTTTTTAGTGCCTGTTCTCTTTAAGTCCCCCTCCTGAAAAAGCCCAGTCTGCTCTGATTGGCTAGCAAGAAAAATATGTTACACCTTTGCAAAGGTAGTTCTCAAGCTGTGGGTGATATATTCTAAAGAGCCTGCATGTGACATAGGAAGGGGAGCCAAATCTGAACGGCTTGTTGAATCATATGTTTTCTGATCTTTGCAGCCCACAAAAAAAAGACTGGGTTGTCTTATTTCACAGTTTGTGGGTTGGTAGGCTCTCCAGAAACCCAAATGTATGTACACAAGCACTGAAAAAGTGAGTTTTTCATGATATGTCCCCTTTAAATATCAAATCATTCTTGAGGCTGAGATTGAGCTGGTTAGCTCTTTCATAATTTTTCCTCTTTTTACAACTTATCCTCATACGGTTCATATGATATCTTACGAAAAGTTATTCCTAATTTTTTGTGCGTTTTGCTACAAAAGTCCAGCAACACGTGACACCCGTGTCAATTTCCGCTCCAGTCTTTTCAAAATAAACTTCCGTTCAGGCAACAAAACTACTTAGTTAGGTTTAGGAAAAGATCGTGGCTTGGGTTAATAACACAGGAAGTGGCGTAACTTAAGTACGGAAGTTACCTGGCAAATAACTCAACGCTGACTTCTGGTTTCACAAGGGATACAAACACCGGTCTCCTGGGTGAAAGTCCGGGGTTTTTTTGACCCACCCATCCGCGGCGCTTGTCGGTCTTTATCCTTCCTGGTTCAGAATTACGTGGATTACATACAAATTTATATATATACAAATTACAGAGCATTACTTTTCATAGGTATAACTACGAACGGTGTATGAGAACATCCTGCTTTTTAGCAACACCGCTGGCCCCATTCGCTCAGATAGAGAGACGATACGCTTACTCGCTTTCTTGCAGCGCGTTAGATGAGATTGATACCACTCTCATGTCTTTCCATTGAGGATGAAGCTACAGCGAGCAACAGGTTAGCGTAGTTTATACCGGAAAAGGGGAGAAACTGTCCAAAGGTAAAAAAAAACAGCCTGCCAGCACCTGTCCTCTAAAGCTCACTAGTTAATATGCTATATCTCATCTGTTTTTATTCGTATATATTACAGCAGCCAAGTTACATTTATCACAAACTACATTGGTCACAACTCTTGTACAGCAGATACTGTATGGTGATATCTTTCATTGCTTGTAGACGTTTTTCACATCAGTGACTTGTCACTGAAGGAAATGCGCAGGTGTAACTAATTATTATGTAGTCACCTGTGTTTCAAAAGCCTGTTGTTACTGGTTCAGCCATGACGAGGCGGGCCCTCTCCTCCTGCCTCCAGGCTCTGGTTTAGTCTTCTGATGAATAACACATGAGAGAGGTTTTCATGTTGCATCCTCCTCGCCAAACCTTTTCTGTGCATTCTGGTCTTTGCGAGGAGCGACAGGAGAGAAAAGTTTTGTCTCTCCAGCCATGAAGGTGGGTTTGTAGCTTGTTACTTCGGCTAGAAAGCTCAGCATGAAGGTGGCGGGTCAGACAAGAAGTTGTTTGCTGTTTCTTGTAGCTCTGAATTGTAGTGTGTTGTGTGAGTGTGTATATCTGCTAACTTACCTCTTGTGTACAGCCTCATGTAGGTCATTGTCATTGTGGAGCTTTTTTCCTGTCGGGCACACCTTCTGTATTGCGCAGCTTTTCCTACATCATCATCTCCAGTCAATATTTCTCTCCGGCTCCTCTAAGCCAGGAGTCAGGAGTCTGAATGAGACCCAGAGCTCCGGGGACGAGAGGAAAAAGATTGCTTTTCCCTGAGCTGGGAGTGGAGCGCTGACTTCTGTGATGATGTTCACTGTGGAGCTCACATGGAGCAGAACAGAGATGGGGGAGATAATGATTGTTTGGTGTAGCGGAGGTGGAGAGAGAACGGGGAGCGCTATTGAGTGATTCGCTATTCCGGAGCTGGCAGCCTGTCAAATCGTACCAGACCAAAGACAGGAAAGCCGAACCGCGATGATTGATGTTCCCCTCCCCTCACCAGATTGTCTGTTGCATCATGGGAATACAGAGACTTTATTTCTTGAATGTGTTGTGGAAGGCATCTTGCTGCGCTGACATTATGGCTCATGTGTTGAGACAAACATACATACCTCATCAGCTCCACGGGGAAAGCTGTATGTCTGTCCTTCTGTCTGCTCGATATCTTATAACTTGATGCCAATGATGTTTTATTGTCGGATAGACCTCGACCTGAACAACAGATGATTCAATTTTGGCATAATATGCATCTGGAAATCCCTTTTTTTTTACCTTTTACTTTTTGAGTTGACATAATATAGTTTTACAGTGTGTTCCAATCCACGTACTTCTGGAAGTACACTTCAATATAGTGCACTGTGTGCACTCTGTACTTCCTTGAGTAGTGCGTAAATTTCAACGGGGTAGGGTCGTCTCAAATCGAATACTCTGCGGCGCCCTTACCGGAAATGACGATCGCAACATTTCACCGCCGCTCGCTACCGCTCGCTACCGCTCGCTACCCGCCAAAATATCTCCTTCTTCTTCGGGGTTTTACGGCAGCTGGCACATGAGCTGGCATCTATAAGGTACGTTGTTCAGCTCCGCAAAAGCTCCTGCATCATCTGCCACCATTTTCACATGTTTGAATGGTGGTCGTGGTCCCGCCCCTTCCGCTACATGGGCGTAGATGACGACCGTTGAGGGTGAGAAGTGTCCAGCGTTCGACACTCAACGATTTGATCGTTTTGAGTACAACATCCGGGTACTTAGAGTGCACTGCATTTTGCCGTACTTCACAGTGTGAACGCACTTATGTACTCAAAATAGTAAGTGTAAGTACAGAAGTACGCGGATTGGAACACACTCTTACTCTTTTTTTTGCAGCTTCCACGGGCATATTTTAGGGTAAAGGGTCGGGGTGTGAATCTCAAGTTTCATCACTATACGATATATCGATTCTTTGGACAACAATACGATATTTGCTGATATCACAAGGTCGGCCACGATACGATTTTGATTCCATTCAGAGGCCTACGATCGATATGAGACAATATCATATGCACATTTATGTAACACAATCAGTTACATTTATATCAACTCGCGAAAAGAAACTAAAATATGTAATATCTGTAATATTTGACAATTTCATTACTGGGCTCTTCCGGACATTTAAATGAAAAACTAACTAACTAACATCTATTTTTCAGTATAAAAACAGACCTCCTAATGTTCGCTGTATATAGTACCACATCTTTCATTTTTAAGTGCAAATCTTTTTTATAAGTTCAAAATAAGGTGTATCTTAATCATGATGATATGTATTGATGTTTTCACTTTGCGTCGATGATATTGGATCGTTGATCGTTAAATCGATATAACGATCCAGATGGTTACACCCCTATTTGTTGTTTTAAATTTGCACAAATTGATTTTTTTGGCCACTTAGGGGCAGCACAATAAGTTGCAAAATTGATATGCTGGCATGTTCGCAAATACTCGCCTAATTACTCATCAAGCAAACATGGAACAACATGTTATTGACCACCTAATGAAAGTCCAATATTGACTCTCTTTTAGCTCTATTTTTGATCTCTACTGTACCAACTCCTGAGGGAAACGTCTGGTTCTTCAGCGTCGTGCTGGGCAAGTAGAGTACAGTGGGTTTTAGAGTTTTTTCGCTGCTGCTAGAAACAACTCTGATGAGAGTGGTGAACCAAATCAATTAGGTTGTGAGTTGAAAGATGCTGAAACGCAACGCAGAGCTAAGGGGAAATGCAGAGTCGGGTGACAATTATCTGTTGGTTCGGCACTACAAGCGACATCTTTTACATTAAACGTTGCTTTAAGTTATAGGAATGACTTCCATGGGTGTTGTATCATTTAGAGAAGTTTGTGGTTCCTGAGTATTTCTAGTTTACAGATACAAGCATTTTCTATCTGTGTTGTTTTTCACGAGCAAAATAAGCTCAAAAGGGAGAGAATCCAGCAGCAGTCACATTTAACATTTCTGGAAAGCCTCGAGGGCACAGATAGTACCGTATGTGCACTTAGTGACGCCTTACAGGTATTAGCTTCATTCTTCGTCCCTTTGACCTCTCAAGTGTTCATGGATTCTAGCCTGCATCAGCCTGTAGCCTGTATGACCGACGCTTTTATCAATCCAGAAAGGTGGTGTTGTGGGTAAATTGCTCCTGGGAGAAAAGCAGAGAGGAGACAGGATAAACAACCCTGGGTAAAAAGCGCCATAAAGTGGCCGAGCTCTGCGTCTGTGGTGTGTAATGCTGATCTGTGCTGAACGGCAAGATGCAGCTAATGGCTCAGGTAAGTGGTTCGGTGCTGATTGTTGCGAAGGGCTTTTGGCTGCATCCCTCTGCGCTCTCCTCTTCCTCTGGGGTTGTGTTTCAGAGATTAGCGCGGACGTCAACGGCTGTCGGACACCCCGCTCTGCCACGGTTCTCCCTCGGGCTCTGACGTGACCTCCTCCGGTGTGACCTCCTCTGGTGTGACGGTGGCGGTGTCGAGTTCTCGTTGGCATTCTGGGGTCTCTCCTCGATGACGTGGTCTTTACCTGAGAAAGCTGTGCAGTGTTTCAGTCAGAACAAGTCCGTGCCAACATCCGCCGCCACACACACACACACAGACACACCCACGTGGGCACTCACTTCAACTTAATGTCTGTGGAACTTAGTGCTGAGTTGCTGACTATGGGGTTATTCTCACAGAGAGCTGAGGTGTGTCCCGTTTATGACCAGGTCATTATTCACTTCCCTCTCTGCATCCACATCACTCCTCCTTCGCCCTTTCCACACGCAGCCCCTCCGTCACAATGAGATCACGCAAGTTGTCCCGGTTGGAGAGACTGTGGAAGGTGAGTGTGTTGAATCTTTTCAGGTACACGCGTAACTCGTGTTTGCATTTGTTCAGCAAATCATTTTAGGGTCTTTCTTCTTTCTAATTATGTTGTTAATCAATCTGTTGTTGAGCACTTGAAGGACATTTTGCAAAAGTAATTACAGGCTGTTTCTATGCATGAGTTAGTGTCAGAGCTGTTTATTTATTTATTTATCTTTCAAACAGTCTGATGATATAATGAGCACTTCAGATGACAGCCGGTGTTGCATGTTGTTGTTAGAGTTTGCTGCAAAATCACAGTCATTACATCTAAAAAACGTTATCAGCTGTTAAATTTAAACACCAGGCTCTCTGGGGACGCGCTGAAGGTCAACCTGGTGTTTAAATGGTAATACATTGCAGTTTATGTTAAGTATTATTGAGTGAAATTGATTTGTGATTGATTCAGTATCAGTCACTTCTTTTTACTGCCTTTGCATCCCTACTTGTGCGTTTAAATGGGGCGCAAAATGTTTTTCCTGAATGTCTTACTCGACTGCTGCAGTGAGATGTAAAAACTAAAACAAGACACACAGGATCCAGCATAGAAATACCTTAATGCACTTTCCCTATAGGCATTAATTGTGGCTAAGCAGAGGCTGCACTGTGCTGCACAGAGTGCTCCCCCAGTCCCACCGTGCATTATCAGCTTTTATAGTGAGATACATATTTAATATTCACCCCACTGGACCTCGACAGCACAAACATTTAGTATGAAACAACTGACGACGGGAAGAGGTAATTAGACCTTTGATGTTTCTAATGAAAATAAACTTTTCTCACAAATTGTGTTGAATCTTAAAGCACCACTTTATTTAAACTTGTGGAGCTTTGCATTAGTTCAATATACATACTGAATGTCGTTTCTGAATACAGTTGCGAAAGTCAAAATGGAAAAAGTTTATTTATTTCACCTAAAGTTAATTTTTTTTTTTACTTGTTTAAGTAAATTTGGGGCATCCTGGTTCCTTAAAAACCTTTCCATACAATCACAACGTTCCCAATTTGAGTCCTGCCAGCAACGCCCATCTCTCTCTCTCTCTCTCTCCTCGTTTATTGTCACCTCTATACTGTCTTCTCCCTAATGAGGGAAACAGTGTCCCTCAAAAAATACTTAAAGACGGGCGGATAGTCGAGTGATTCGGATGCATATCACATAGGCGCAAATGCCCTGAGCAGTGAGTCCCCAGTTGGATTCCCGGCTGGCTGGACCATTTCCTCTACTCTCTTTCCCCACATTGCCTGTCTCTCTCCACTATCACTTTCAAATGAGGGCATAAAAGCCCACAAATAATCTATTAAAAAAAAACTGAAATGAAAAATACATTTTCCAATCCTGTGTCCCTGTGTTAATGTTTCATGTATCTCTTGTTACATGCTAAATGTGTATAAAGAAAAAGTAATTTGAGTATTTTTATATCGAAATCCCTCTCTTTCTTTCCTGAACTCGGAGGCGGTTACAAAAATGTATCCAATCGAATGTGTTTTTGGGTGTCTAATCAACCCATCCATCATATAAAACCGCTTGAAAATTGAGGTCAGCGTTGATTTTAGTCTGTGCTGTCTCATTTATATGATGTTGATGAACTTGACACGTGAGCACGGCTGCTCAACGCTCATTTGAAGAGAGTTTGCATTAGAGATAGCTTTGAATGCCAAGTTATTTATTTAATTAGCTTATCTTATGACCTTAACTGTTTTCATGCAGGATATGAAAAGGCATCCAGTCGTGCTGTCCTGTAATTTAATTTTGATACTACACTATTACAAAAATTATCAGAATGGTAGACTTACGGACACATACCCACTTCCACGCATCATCTCTACGTCAGCGGGGATTAAAAAAATGATGTGGGTGTGTCAAAAAGTTGTTTAAACACTTGTTTTGTGTTTTTTGATTGACATTTGATTTAAATCCCTCTCGTGACTAAACCTCACCCACTGCTGTTTCACTGTGACTTTAATAAAAGTAAAACTTAAAACAAATGTCAACTGACTTTTGTTTACAAATGAAAATGTTTTTTTGCAGTGCAGTTGTGCATTTGGGATTCATTCAGCACTACTATGTCATCAAGAACATATTAATACATATATCTGGGTGTTAGTAGACACTTTGGAGCTCAGCGGGGCGAGATGTTTCACTTGATGCTATCAGCGTCACACAGGGAGCGGGACGCAACAACGAGACAGTGTCTGGCTTTGATAGACTCAGGCTACAGCTTAGCAGCTGATACTGATCTCTCTGGGTATCCTGGGGTTTTGTCCTTGTGGCTGCCTTGATGCCTAAAATATGTATTCGTTTTGACATGATACAAGTTTGACACGAGTGTTTTAAAACTGCATCCAAATCCCCCGAGAGGCAGAGCTCTGGCAGAGAGCTGATGGTGTACAAGCTGTCACAATATTTTCATATTTTCTGTGTTTCAAGGACACTGCTGATTATACTATCACTATTAATACTACTACTACTACTACTACTACTACTGCTGCTAACAATAATAAAAGATGATGAGTGATCCTATCACTTTCGGAATCAACTTACTTTTCCTCAAGTGCCACCATGAGATTGACATTTTTGTGAAATGTATGTAAAAATGTCCTGGATTACCATGAAGTTTGGTGCGCACATTCATGTCCTCGTCAGAATGAATTGTCATGTCTTTGGTCGTCCCTAAACTTTTTGTCGAACGTACGCGTACACTGACCGCTGTGGACACCATGCGTAGTAGTTCTGTTTATACTGTCCGCTTGGAGGATGCGTACACCCTCTGATAATGAAAAATAAGTTTGTGTGATTTTGATATCGCACTGATTGAAGTCAGGCTGGTATTTATGTGTACCTGTTAACCTTAAAACATTAAAGTGTTGTCTCATGTGAGGCAGTTGTTTTTGTTTGTATGGACGTTCCAAATAAAATAAGAAAGTAATCAAATGTGATGAAGTATGGTATAGTTATTTCAAACCATTTCTTAATTGAATTTACAGAACAATTACTGTATTGTGATATATACCGTTATATAAAATGACATATACCGTGGTAGAAGATTTTGGCCATATTGCCCATCGCTACGCAGACCCCAACGGACCCTCGCGGATGTGCAAATTATAATTTAGACTTTAGTCTTGTTACAACATTTTAAATGATCAAGTTAAAGGGTTGTTTCTCTTAAATCTCAGAAAAGAAACTATGTTTTTTCACCTACTACAAGTGCTATCTGGCTATGAAGATAGTTTTGGTTTTATTTGTCCAGGTTTTTAGATATATGTCTCTGATGTCTACATTCACCCCAATACAAGGGAAGTGAAAGTAATTTTGTTTGAAATTCTGCTTTTATTTGAATTGGAAAATTACATTATAAAAACTAGAATTACCATTTGTGCCAACTTTGAAGAAATTCCCTCCAGGCGTTCCTGAGATATCACGTTCACAAGAATCGGATGGACAGACTGACATACGTACGTACGTATGTATGTACGTACGGACAACCCAAAAACATATTGCCTCCCGCCACGGCTGTCGCCGGCGCGGAGGCAAAAGAAATCAACATCATCTTGTATTTTTCAAAGCTGTAAGCATCACAAACTAAATTTATTTTACCCCCATAGAACTGAGGTGGGGACAGAAATCTCAAAGCCTGGACAAATAAGAGCATGTCATTCGTGTGAATTGGCCCTTTAAACCAAAGTTGATGAAGGTTTAAATTACAATAATAACACTAGAATAGCTTTGTGTTTTTTCTGGGTGGGCAGCTCCTTGGATTTCTTTATCTCTGTGTGTGCAAGAGAGAGATACGGGTTTTTGTGTGTGTGTGTGTGTGTGTGTGTGTAAAATGCCTCATTTGGGTCTGAAGCACTGATAGAGAGAATAATAAAACATAAACTAGATTGGATTTTTTTTGTTATTTGGCGGGGGGTCCTTGGAGACGCGGAGTAGCGCGATGATGAAAACCTTTTCAAACCCGCAGTGAATGGGTAACGATGAAGCACTATTCATTCAGATGCTGCTAATTTGCTTTTAATCACTCCCCTCTGTATCTCAACTACTCCATTCTTAAGAAGAATAGAACAGCGCTGATATATTAATTATCCTATCCTTGTATGTGATTCATTATCACTTCCTTTTGGCCCACTGAATCACATATTTTACACCTGTGACTTTTGTTTCTGTTATGATTTGTAACTCCCTGATCTGAATATACAGCACACGCTGCTGCTAATTCCTTGTTTATTGCCCTTGTAGCTGTGCTTCATCTCCAACAAATTTCCATAACAACTTGCCAAAATGCAGTGTTAACTCTAAACTTTGTTCTCCTTCTCATTTTACGACCCTCTTGCAAGCCATTGATGAGCACACATAAAGTTCATGAGGCTCGTAAGTCTGTTTTACGAGAACTATATCAGCAGATGGGTTAATGCTTTGTAAATGTATGCTGACTCGCCCTGCTCGTCTCTTTTTCCATATATGCCCGTGTGCCATACTTAACGAGCAACTTTACTGTTTCCTCGTTGACATAATTTTCTCACAGTTGTGTTTTATTATCTTAGTCATATCCACGCAGTAGAGCTGCTCTCAACTTCTGTTTGCTTAATTTCTTTTTGACCACAGTTGCATAAAAGGTGCCTTTGGGTGTTTTACTTCAAAAGACACTTTGATGGAATGAACTCATGAGAGACACGCAGATGTTGTTTTGGGGTTGCTGTAACTTTCCACACATTGGGTTAGGATGATGCAGCTGACGACGGCATCAAATTTGTCCCAGTGATAATAGTGATAATCATAGAATTACTTAGAATAATAATTTATTATTTAACACAGTAATAATTAATAAAAAAAAGTCCCCCTCCACTCCAAAATGTATTTTGCTTATTGTCACTTCCCTTGGATGTTTGAACTTCTCTGTGCAGAATAATGCATGTGCAGAGTTTCACCACAACACCCCAGGTAAATAGGGTAAAAACATTAACTAATATATCTTGCCATGAAACTTTACCCGTTTATCACTTGCATTAAGACAAATATTTTTTGTATAACAAGTTTTCTGAAAATGTATGTTTAAATATGCAAATGAGGCATTATGTTATTAAATATGTGGTAATTTGCACACATTTCCAGAACAGAAATCTGAACGCTGGATAAAGCAGGTTCAAAACTCTTGTTTCGTTTTGTTGACATATTAGAGTCGAAGGTTTTTACAGAAGGGATTTTGGATATCTCTTTTTATCACTCCATTAATCAAAAAATACTCAACATCCATAAAAAAAAATCAATTTTCAACATGTTTTTAGGGATAAAATGTTCTATAAATCAGGATATGAATGATATATGAAGAAACCCTTCTGTAAAAAACCTTCAGAATATAGATAGGAATGAAACTGGAAAGTTTGATGAATGTAAGTGCTGCTGTGGTGGAGATTTCTGGCTCAGAGTCTGAGGAAAACCTCATTTTGAGAAAACGGCCTTTAAAGATATGGATTGTAAAATTCCATACATTTTGCAAGACACTACAGGTGAATAGGGTAAAATAATGAGCTAATAGATATGAAGGGAGAAGGAGTACAAATTATTATTCAATGCAAAGTATTTTCTGGATCTTAAAACATGTCTGAATGGGATCTTTAAGGATAATTCAAAATAAGCAAATCAGTGGCCATGTGAGGAGGTGTGAATGTTGCGTGTTCAAATCCGACGTGTGGCCATTTGCTGCATGTCGTCCCCTCTCTCTCCCCCTTTCAGACTATCACTGTCAAGTAAAGGCAAAAAGCTAAAAAAAAAAAACTTTAAAAAAAACCTCCTTGTAGTAACCTAGTGTTGCATGTAGCCTGAACGAAGGATAAACCCAGTAAACGCTGTCAACCCAAATAAAGCAGAAAATAATTCAAGTATTCCAAGTGTAAATGAGCTATAGGATCAGTTACTGTCGTGTCTGCCGGTCCTCTTCTCTGACTTCTCGGTGGAGATCTCTCTCGTCTGAGCCCTTCATAGCTCCATAGCAAGCGCCCCATAAAGCTCTTGTCATGTAAGCATTGAGACTCTTTTAGATCTTCTATGTTTTTGAGCAGACTGTATTATCCTGGAAATATTGCACTCCACATAGTGGCAGTGTCTGGTTTTGTGTCTCGTTTGTAGTCCTAAATGTGAGGAGATTTTGTTCCCAGCAGCCTTAAGGTGGAGGAGGTTATATGTTCATGGGCACCTATTGTAACAATAAATGAAGGGTTGTGAGTTTGGACGTCCTATAAATGGACTACTGAGATTGTGGAGGCCAAACAGGGACCACATTGTGAGCCTCTATTATTGGCAACCATAGCACTGTAATACTGTTTTCCTCAGTTGTTTTCTCCAGTGGTGCAGTTTTCTATTGCAAGAGTCCCATTTTGGTCCCGAAGGCTGTCATTTTTGTCAGACAATGATCTGTATGGATCTTTTATTTCTGTTTGAGTTTG
The DNA here is from genome assembly GCA_916701645.2 of Sebastolobus alascanus. Taxonomy (NCBI): domain Eukaryota; kingdom Metazoa; phylum Chordata; class Actinopteri; order Perciformes; family Sebastidae; genus Sebastolobus; species Sebastolobus alascanus. The sequence goes on along the minus strand of CAKAOJ020000420.1, from coordinate 55,334 downwards.
GAGGCATTCACTAAGATGCCTGTTCCTCGCTGCTCTGTGGGGTGTTGTTGTGCAGTCGAGATAATCTTTTTTTCCTCAGGAGAGAATTTGTGAGTTGTGGGTGCAGGTAGTGGAGAACTAGTGGGAAGTTGTTGTTTAGGGTTCACAGGAGCGAATACTTTGGGTTTCCACATTCGACATACATTTTATGGGGCACACAGCGACAAAGTAGACTGTAGAGCATAAAAAAAAACTACAGTCATGAGCCTGAGTCAGTCTGAGGAGACGATGTGAAACTGCCATAATGCAAAGTGAATAATGAAACTGGAAAAAAGCGAAACATAAAATAAACCAATTTCATCCTCGGTGGTCTCATTTTTCCACAGACATTATACAGTGCTGTTTGAATAATAAAGAATATTCTGTGCGAAGGGTCTTTTTAAAATGCAACTCAAATGCTGATTGAGTGAAAGTATTTCATGCATCAATCATGATGAGAAATAAAGTGCAAACTGACAATGAATTATACTTGAACTGGAAAGAACAGCAATATTTTCAAAAACCTCTACCTTCTCTGTAGAGAACTTCCTTTGCAAGAATTGAAACTTGACTTTTTAATCATCAGATGGGAATCAGGTGGGCGATGGGAGTATATAATTGCCTTGTTTATCATATAGGATGTAAACTCGGTCTCACAGGAAGGCGTATAGCACACTATTACACAGACAGTCCACGTCATGAGGCCGCATTTTAGACTTTTCTCGTGTCATTTTCACGCCACGCGACAAAATTACGTTAACGTCCGCAATTAGGTTGAGGGAACAAAACCACCTCCCCTCCCGCCTGTCAAAAGCAGTCTTTCTCGCTTTTCACTAGCTCTGATCGTAGCATATTTACTCTGATGTTTACTTTGCAGTCAGTACAGACTACATGGCGTACAGATGACACGCCAAAAGCAAGAAAGGCTTTTTTATTGCACGGCAAATGCCTCGCGCATTATCGTGTCATTCATACGCCTTGTTGTGCGAACGGGCTGAGGATGTAGTGGAAAAGTCAGTAGCCAATTGGAGAAAAAGAACATGTCAGCATAGAGAGATAATTATAAGTTTATGCATTTTTTACTTTAAGAATGTACAGTATGTGTGCATACTATACAGGCTTTGTTTCATTGAGTAACATGAACCCACTGGTTGTGTTGTTATTACCCAACGATCAAGTTGACCAGTCGGGCAGCCTTCCCAGAAAAATTGTCAGGTATTGATGGGGGTCAAGGAGTGAGGTTCAGAGGCTAGGGAATGATAAAAAGTTAATTCAATTTTTTATAGCGTGTGTCCAAACAGTCCCAGACAAGACAATGGTAGATTAATTGCGTCCCCTTGAAAGTCCTCTCTTGGTAAAAGACCAATAATGAGTCTGATTAAAAACTGTGTGGACTTGTTAATTACCCCTCAGTGAAAAACTGCCTCTGCCTGCAGTCTGAAAACTTCTCTGCCTTTCGTTACTCCGCGACACACGTAGGCGTGTTTTCTCAGGGCCGAATCGATGACAGTGAAGTGTACAGTACCCGCACAGCGGCTCTATCCTTAATCTGTGATTTACAGCCGCAGCTCAGCAAACGGGGAGTGGAGATGCAAACAGCAGTATTTACACTCGGTGAGGCAGGTGTGCTGCTAGTCGGACAGCTGAAGGAGTCACGGCGGGCCAGAGGGTGAAAGGGACGTGACTGATGATTGAGTTAGCCGGGCTGACAGGGGGCAGCAGCGCAGCTGAATGGAAATAGCTTGTTCCTAAATCAGCAGCCATCATTGATTGATAAAATCATAGAACAATTGAAAATGACAGTCATGCTGTTTTATTTTCATTTATTTTCTTTGCAGAGTTTCATTGGCATCATTTCAGTGGTCCAAATGCCATATGAGAGGCCAAGATATTTGAAATACTGAGGTCCATGTCCCCCCAACACACACACTACGGTACTTCCCCCTACAGAAAATTTGACAAGACGCTATAAATAAAGTCTATATAGTCTTTCTTATGTGTTTGTAGCCCTTAAGGTTTAACAGCAAGTGTAGTTTAATGCTACAGCAAACACTCATTGCAGTTACTTTGTCAGAAATGCAACAAAAGTGCTGCTGGTGTATCTGTTTGTAGTGCAACCAAACAAAGCACATTTTAAACTATGTCAATAATAACTACAGCTGTGATCTGGTTTCATGCTGCCAGTAGTTTTCCACACAGCAGCAGGGCACACTACAGTTGATTACCTGGCTGAGGAGTTGGAGGTGTTCGGCCTGACGCCTGCAGCTCTTCATCTAACAGCTCGCTGTGGCTGCTCCTCACTGTTCCATTACTTCCTGCAATATATTTGCTAAAAAAAATGGCAAAAATGACTGTTGTCTAGTTTTAAAGATTCTTTTGTGATGAACAGTTGTGGTTAGTCCAGTGCTTGAAGTGAAAAAAAAAATAAGTGCCAGTACTCTCTTATTCACATGTTGGCTTGTTTATTGGCCGGTATCAGCAATCTCTTGCTCCAATTTATTCATCTATTATTTCTTTAAGCGCGTTATACAGTGTCAGTCATAATCAGCTGTTGCTTTATTGTTATATTATTATACTTGGGCTATGCATCTTCTATAGTAGGCCTCTAATACTCCAATAATATTCCAACTAAAACATTATAGGGTTAAAGTGGTGTGTTTGTATATTTACCCCTAGTGTTAATACCTTAAGTGCTTTCCTGTGTTATTTGTATCCTATAGTATCGCTCTATAATGTATTATAGGATGTCTATAGCCTGGAATCAACACCAGACATGCAGGTAGCCTATACATGCAGAACTGAGGCATGTGAGCTATTCAATCAGGTTTTAGAAGCAGTGTCCCCGTCAGGATGCTCGTACATATTGTGCAGCCGGATAAAGAGACACATTCTGAATATCTACAGTGAATAAAAGATACTAGGAGATTTTGACTTAAAACTATGCATTTGTACATAATTTTAGACCATTATTATTACTATAAATAACAGCCAAAAAACTTGCCATTGTTAAATAATTATTTTATTATTTACACATATCACAGCCTTCGTCTGAACATTTAATTCTTCTGGAAATGTTTGCCCTGTAAAATCATATCCTATAAAGCAAAAGAGCAGATTCAGAAAACTTTTAAATAATGTTTCATTAATTATATTTGTTCGCAAAAAAGGTAGGACGAACAGTTCACTAATTATTTAACAAAAAATATGTGGACAAAAAGCCACTCCATGTTTTAGGAATTGGGGAATGGCGTATTCCGTCACTACCAGTGAAACCTACAATATAGAGAGGTAATTACTGAATGTAAATACACTGGATGGCTATTGCGAAAAAAAAATGCTACCGAAAACATGGTTTGATTTCATTAAATCTTTTAGGATTCTAACTTTAACTTCTGCTTAATTATGTTTTCTGTCCATTTTTTACATTTCAACCCAACATGGTTTAATGCTGCTTCAGAGTCACACGGCCAGTAATGACATTCTGGTGGGGAAATGCTGAATACTTATTTATTATTTATGGCCTAAAAGTAGTCTAAATTAAAAATACTGGAATTAGCCTATAATATACTGTGCCCACCATGTTTTCTTTATTGTAGTGTGTAGTTTTCTAGGCTGCTAAAATCCTCAAATTCCCAGACAAAATGCTGAGGAAATTCCCTCAGTGTCCTCGAGTGTAGCCCTGCTGAGAGGTGTTCCCTGCCAAGTATAAAATACACTAAATACTATGTGACAAGGTCAAATTTTAACATGTTGACTGTCAGTACACAATATTGACAATTAGAAATTAAATCCAAAAGCGTTTGTTGCTGAAACACCACTACAAAAGCAAAAACTACACACAGTTTAGACTAAATGTGAAAATTATACGCTTTGCAAAGGTGCAGTGCATTAGATTGCGCTGGTGTTGATGATATTATGTTCATCACCGTAGTGATAATGTGCTGTCTGTACGCTGGGAAAAAGCCTCAGGGATGCATTTATACAAAAGCATGGTGGATAATGGTGTGCTGCCTGGCATTGTTGGTTTTAAGTGGCTGTGGCTGTGTGAGGCTTTCTGCTCTGCTGTTTGGTCTGAGGAGAGCGCGGCTGCCTGATAATGATCGGTTATCAAACAAAACTGTCCCGGCCTTTGTTAGGCGTCCTCATTTCTCTCTCGCTCTTTTTCTCTTTATCTACAGTCTGAACTAACAGACAGAGTTGGTCGGGAATTCAGACTTTTATATTCTCTATCCACAATCTGCATCAAAAGAAAACATTTCCTGCCCTGAGTCTAGTGAAAGGATTTGCATTTTTAATGACTGCACGGCCCCCACCAACCTACAAGTTAACGTTCTCATAATAAACTCTAATTTGCGTCTGTGTTTTTGTAATGAAATAAACACCAGCCCTGGAGTAAAAACAATTAAAAGAGCAATTGTCCTGTGAGAAATTTGCTGAATATATATTTATTTTTGACCAACATAAAGATGTCAGACAACTAGTGATCACTGGGGGGAGCTAGCACGCAGTTAAAGACTTTCACATTGTTTATTGACAGTTAAATAAAAGACTGTTGGTCCCCTAGACAGGAAAAAAAAAAGAAAAGACGCTGCTTGGTGCAAAGTGCTCGTATAAGAGTTTTGGATTTATTTGACAGGTCCGCCTAGAGATTCTGTCTCAGGCAGCACATAAAACACTCAATGAAAACATTGTGTATAAATGAAAATGATGTCAATTAGCTGATCAAAATGTGGTTTAAAAGAGCGCAGCAAAGGCTCTGCTGGCTCGCTCTGACCCCACATCGCTGCATTTACTTTTACTTTTCCAATTAAGCCTGCTTGTGTGTTGTTTCTTTTTGTTGTTGTTGCCGGGAACCTGCGAGCACTGTGTTGTTACGATGATCAATCGTTGTACCCCTCAAAGCGTTGAGGTTTCTTCTCTTGTTTATTAGAGCTCGGCTGGTCTCTCGGCTGTTCGCTTTTTGTTTAATGCGGTGTTTATCTTGTAAATGTCCTGTTGCCTTTCACCTCTCTTGAGTTCAAATTTCTGTGCAGCTAATTCTCAGGCGCTCGCATCCTCTGACAGCGAGCTGAGTTTAATCTGTCACTGAGCGACCGTGGGAAGCACTTTAGCATGAGTGATAACAGAGGAGAGGAGACTGTCACACATTTGGGGATTAAACTGTAATCTTAAATTGTGAAATTCATTTAATTTGTAAACAGTTTTTCTTATTTATTGTGCTATCTATGCAGAACAGACCCAGCTGCGCGTGCTTTATGTCCAAATAAGATTATTTGAATGCATTTCAGTGAAAGGTAAACAGGCTCTCTGTCAGTGGAGCTGTCCACAGCAGTGGTGCTGAAATGAGTCCTGGCTCAGTGATGCAGCTCCCTCAGGCCATGTGTGGAGCTGCGCAGTGACAGCAGGGCCAAATGTTGTTTTTTACGCTGTAAAGTCCAGTGTCAGTGTGAATCATCCTGCCGCTGTGTGTTTCATCTGTAACATAGGGAAACATTATCTTTGCATCCAGCTACTTTCTTTCTATATTTAGTCCTGTGTCTGTTTGTTTAATTTCTTACTATTCTATAATTTCTTTCTATTCTTCCTTTTAGGGATGCTAATTTAAAAAAAAACTTCTAACCAATAACCAACCCTTGTTAACCAATTATTAACCTTTAACTGACAAGATTAGTGTGTTGCATGCAGCTGTGCTGTGTTTTTAGTGCCTAACAAGGCGCCAAGCTGCAACGATAAGCCGATGACATCATCTTGGGCTTTGGGAAACACTGATTGACATTTTTCCCCTTTTTCTGACATTCTAGAAACCAAACAACTAATTGAATAATCTGTCGATTATTTTCTAGATTAATCGACAATGAAAATAATCGTTACTTGCAGCCCCAGTGTTTACTTGTAGTGATGCACACATCTGACTTTTTCTCTCTGGTACCGATTAAATCTGTATAACTCACTGTGAGGGAGGACAGGGATTGTTGTGACGTTAAAAACTGAGTAAGCATCCCCCAGTGACTGATAGTGGAAACTATGTTTTTTTTTTTAATGACATTGAGGAAGAAAATTTATTCAAGATCGGCCCTATCACGGCCGACCCCAGATTCACTTAGTAAGGTCTGATATTGGTGCAGATACCGACCTGGCAGGAAGGATGGAGGCATCCGTACTTGTATCTGTAGTTAAGGCATCTCTGTAAGTCAGTACTTTTTAATTTAATCAAACAAATTGGCCAAAATATGAAGAGAAACAATATGTATTTCTAAAATATGCAAATTGAGCATGTAGTTCACTTTGTTATGGTGCCAAGTAGGGCTGTCCCCTCTTAGTCGATTAGTCAATTAATCAGTTGTTTTTGTCTTAATCGACTAAGATTTCTTTAGTTGATTAGTAATTGTTTATGTTTTTCATGCTGAATGACTTATTTATAAGAAACTAATGAGCACATCTCTGGCAAACACCAGATTTAAACTGGTGCTTTTGTGTGATTCTTTGTGGAGAAACTCGGTTTTACAGATCTGTTGATCAAAGCGGGGGTAGGCAGAGTATTTTTGGCATCATTGGGCAAAAATTCCATAATAACCTTTCAGCATATTGTAATTCAAGTGCTCTGAGAGAAAACTAGACTTCTGCACCTCCTCATGGCTCTGTTTACAAGCTTTAAAAAATCTAGCCTGTGACGGGAGACTTTAACCAATCACAGATCATTTCAGAGAGAGAGAGCGTTCCTATTGGCTGTTCATTCAACGGAGGCTCCTGTCAATCACTCGCAAACTCTGATCAAATGGTCAATCTAGGCAGCGCTGATCAAATATGAATCAATATTCTGTCATGTCTTCATGTTCATAATTTCCAAGTAAGTAATGAACAAAGGTGTGATCTCAGAATAAACTTGCACATTTTAATTTCCTGGAGCAATCAAAAGATTTCGTGATTTAGTTATTATCACTTGTGATAATCATCATTAATTCAAGATAAAAGGATAATCTTACTCTGAAGTTTGCTCTGTTTATTCCTGTTAATTAATAGATCCACACACGGCTGAGAGAGAAAACAACAATTAGACCTTAAGATGACAATAAAGGCACTAATATGCATTACACCGCAGACATTGTAACAAGGGAGTCTTTCCCTCGTACCGATGCCAAACATATTCTCCTCTCTGCCGCTGACTCACATCACGGACTTTCTCTCTTTCTTATCTCGGATTGTTCAGTTCCTTTCCCTCCAACAGATGACTGGTTCAAAAGGCCAGGAGCTCTGCAGAGACTGTGCATGACATCTGAAGAAAATCTCTCTTCACAACGAGAGGGATGCATGTGTGTGCGTGTGTGTGCGCGCAACACAAATAGGCAGACAAGCTGTGCTAACAAGAATGTGGATTGTGTGTGCACAGAGATGTGACACACGGTGAGAGAGTTGCAGCGCAAACAATGTTTTGTTAGGAACTGGAACTATTTCTGCTCTATGTGGGAGGACGGCAGCAGCACAGCTTCTCAAGAGCCAGGCCAGCAGCAACCCTTTTGTTTTATTGGCAGTCAATACAGCAGCATTCGCATACAATATAGTGGGATGAATATGATTTTTATGGGTATGGATATGCAAATCTTTCCTCACCTCCTCCCTAAACTGCAATGCACAGAACCAGATCAGTCATGAATGTAGTACTTTTAACTTAAGCCAGATTTAACAAATCCCCCCCGAAAACAACTCAACTGATAACTGAAAGTATTTAGTTCTTCTTGCATTGATTCCTGTTTCCATTTCCTGTGTAATGGACTTGCCAGTAATGAGTGCCCACAGTGATCTGATCCGAACTGACAGGTCTCCATATTATCAGTTGCTGCGCGCTCGGCGGGAAGTGGAGCCTGCACGGTACAACTAAATATAGGTCCAGGTGGAAGGACAAAACCTTGAGCTCTCCTTTGTATTACGACGGAGGGGGGCAGATATGGAAATGGTTGCAGTTTCGAATCGGACTGCAGAGAAAACGTTTGCGCTACCCGGAGCTGCTGAGTTTTGTGAAAGGAACAGCGTGTAACATTTTGGTGGATTTATTAGCAGAAATGGAATATAATATTCATACCTATATTTTCATTAGTGTATAATCAGCTGAAACTAAGAATCGTTGTGTTTTCGTTAGCTTAGAATGAGCCCTTCATATCTACATAGGGAGTGGGTCCTCGTCACGGAGTCCGCCATGTTGCTCCGCCATGTTTCTACAGTAGCCCAGAACGGACAAACCAAACACTGGCTCTAGAGAGAGACTTTTGTGTTTTTACGTTACCTGAGGGCCACCGTAGTTCTCTGACATTCTTGTGAAACTGCGGTAGTGGGCCTCATGGTACGTGTCCACAGGATCCGTCCTTTCCACGCTTCCCATTCATTGTCTATGTAAGCAGCCGTGCAATGCATTCTGGTAGCACGACGGCGCGATTCGACAGACGGGGCGTCACGTTGGCCGCTCCTCATTACATAAAGTTGAGGTCTAGGCTACTTTATGCAAATCATAAAATGTTTTCAGAAACACATTTCGGTGAACTTTTTTCATAATATGAGAGAAAAAAGTTTCCAAACGAACCGCCATGTTGTTTGGTCGGTTTGAAAGCCGGGAGCAGCAGCCCACGAGGGAAAACGTTCGTCCAATCAGGTGCCGAGTGCCTCGTGTCTAGTGGCAGCCCATCAAGCGTCCAATGCTGGGAAGCGAGGCGATCCCTCGTGTCCAAAAACGCCCATGTGGACACGTTCCATCCAAGTCCAAAACCGTGGTACTGCTGCTGTCTGACTTCCGTTTCTCCTAAAGTAGTGAGAGCAGAGGGGTACTGAGTTGGTTGCAATCTGCAACCACACCACTAGTTGCCGCCAAATCCTACACACTGTACCTTTAACGAAGTAATTTCACTTCAGTTTTTGCTCCTTTATGGCCTAATTATTGTAGTTGCTATAAAATAGGCAAGACATTATTGAAGATAATGATGAAAAAATATAACTTGATAGCAGCACTATATATGTTGACATTTGTTTAAACTTTTTTTTCTTTTTTTTTTCGTCATCCGATGAGAGGGTGATACTGTAAAGAACAGAGTGAGTCATATCCTGTACAGATCGTAAAGCCCCCCCGAGGCAAATTTGTGATTTGTGATATAAAATTGACTCGACTAATCCTTCCGTCTCTGATTCCCCATGCGTTAAAACGCGTCTCAGTCCTAAATAACTTCAATAGATTGGAGACTAAAATCGGGTATTGGTGTGAGTGTTATGTAGCTGTGGGTGATGACTCTGCCACTCTGAAAGGCAAACCGAACCTCCCACATCGCTGCCGTCCACAGTTTCCTCCACATCAGCTGAACCCTGCCTGCGCTGTCTGCACCCACACGGTCTCTTCATTATTCTAGCAAATCACTTGATATCCTTGAACACGTTGTACGCCTCCCTCTCTCTCTCTCTCTCTCTCTCTCTCTCTCTGCGTCTCTCTCCGCTTCATTATTCTGCACCTGTCAACAGCGGACGCCGGCGCGCTCTCGCTCCTCTTCTTCTCCTTCCCTCCTTCCTCTCTCTTCCCCTCTTTAATTTTTTTTTTTACCGTCATGACTTCTGGAAAAGAAGCGAGCGGGCCGGTGAAAGCGGCTCAGCAGCAGGAACAGGTAGGACTTCAGATGTCAGATGTTGTTCTCATCTTCTGTTCTCATATAATATTCCGTGCGCGAATATTTGGCGACGTTATCTCTCCTAACGAGCGCGTGTGTGTGTGTGTGTGTGTGTGTGTGTGTGGGAGCAGCGGAGAAAACAGCTGATTTTAACAAGATAACCAGAATATTCAACACAGCTTCCATGTTTCTGTTTGACGTTTTGGCTAGAAATGGTCGCAGTTTGAATACATGCACCAACTTCTAAACTTCTGCCTCAATATTTAATGAGCTCCTGTTGTAACCTCAGCCCACAGGTGTAGCATTCATATCATAACAGCCTGTGTGGTTGTCAATTTGACTTTGTGAGAACAGCTTCTGGTCCTCTGATGCACTGTTTTCTTTTGTTTTTTTAGTTTGGGTTCAGTGAAGAAATCTCGTGTTTGGATGTGAACCAAAGAGAAAAGTTTACACAGCCAGAAGAAAAAATGTTTATGTGTGTGAGAGAGAGAGAAAAGACAAGAGAGTGGGTGTTAATTGCTCTGCATTGTTTTGTGAACTCATTGAGTTTGTGTATGAGGCCATAGGGAACGCTGTGAAGTGATGTAATTGGCACAATCCTCTTCATGGGTTTACATAACCGAGCTCCTGGCAGTGGTACCGTAATTTAGGTTGAAAGGTGCTTCACAGAAATAAACTCATGTTTGCTGGTATGAAGTGAGAACATCTTGACAATAAATCTAGTTGCATAACGGGCATTGATTGTTAAGTATTTGGCTCCTACGGTACTTTTTCTGCACTGAATATGTGAGAATTTAAAAAAAGGTCTGTTTTATCAGTTGAGGTGAAGGTTCTGCACTATGCATAATTGTTGCATGGGCAGGATATTATTAAGTTTTTATATTTCTCAAGGTGGGAACAATTTGCAGAACTTTCACCTGCAATTTATTGTTTCCTTGTGCACTTTCTCAGCTGCGCGAAGATCTCTTTCTTGTGTCTAGAATGCAGCCAACACCTTTTGAATATTTTAAGTGTAAAGTGTTTATTTTTATTTTTTTGCTTCCTATTCATACATTTATGACAGCGGGAGTGCAGTCGACAGCAGCGCAGCAGATCATGTTCAGATCAGAAAAAAGGGGAGCATGAGCAACTTTAGAAGGTTGAGAGGAAATCGGATGTCAGACTTGGAAAAAGGAAGCTCACAAAGAGTCTGTACATGTCATAATACCCAGTTATCATTATGCACACGCAGCAATCATTTCACCTTTGACAACGAAAAGGAAAGATGCATCTTCATTCGCTCCGGCCTCGACTTCTTTTCTCTTTTTCAGTGTGCACAGTTTGTACAAACAACACTATTTCCTGTTGGTGGATGGGGAGCTCGGAAAATATACCCAACCCCCTCCCCCCCCATCAGTGACGCCGCCGTAGCTTCAACAGTGACCTTGCTCGTTGGTAATATCAGTTTCAAATGCAAATGCCAGCCTGTGCGTCTACTCTTTAATGATGCAAAGACGGAGGCAGAGAGACGAGAATATCAGAGCACAGGAAGTGCCTCGCAGCTGTAGAAGCACATCTGAGATTTGAACTCTGGACCGCAACATCACTGCTGCTGACATGGGAGGTTTTAATGCAGCTGGGCGATGTGTTGCACCTGGCTCCTCTTTATCCAGCTTGAATCTGAGAATATAAGTGAATAAATTCAAGCTGTCTTATCTTCTCCATGCTGCTGTCTTCATTAGGGCACAGGCTCAGCAAATGCACCTCCGTATTCTTTATCTGATACGGCATCACTGTCAGTCTCTTTTGTTGAGCACAGCTGCAAACAGCCCCGCACATTGTTGCCGATCGTGATGCTTTAAAGGCGTACAGAAATTGCCAACGCATTGTTGCTCTCACTCAGTTTGTTGTTTATGATTCCATTATTGTACTCGCTGCTTTTCAACTCCAGGTCATTGTCTTGTTCAAGGTGTACATCCACTTTTATTGTATCCCATATTTTACAGCAGCAGACGTACTGTCATTTAAAACACAAGCACCTATCCAGACTGAGGGGGATCAAAGGTGACTCATGCAGTATAAGAAGACCTGTTGTATAATGGATAAGATGGGTAGACTCTGCCGTGATTAAATTCAGTTTGAATGTTTTTGTGATTTTTTTTTTTTTTTCTCCCCCTGAAACTTTCATCATTCTAGATGCACTTGGTGTGCACATAATTATTCTGAAAGGATAATAGGTCTCTTATCTTTCCTTTTACTCAAAATGGATTTAATTTTCAGAGACAGTTTTAGGGAATCGTAACAAAAAAAGAAAGACAAAACAGCAGCGAGGGTTACTTCCAGCTGATCCATTCTTGTGTGATTCAACTTCAGTCACGTTGTTGTGCGCTTCGGTTCTTCTGATGATTGAAAGATACTGTGCCAGTTTTGTCCAGAGGCAGGCGGTAATTCATATCCTCTGAGGAAACACTTCTTTTCCTCAGTCTTGCTGCCTTTTCCTGTTGATAGAGTCGGCAGACGCTAACACCGCCTCGTTTTTACTTTTCTCATCTCCCTCCCAGTTTCACACGCTCGATACGACATGTTATTAATTTGTACAAAGACCAATGAAGAGACACACAAAGCCCAGAAAACATCTACTGAGAACTCCACGTTTTGTCTTTTTTGTCACAATGACGCACTTTTACGGATCTCTTCCCGCAGATTCTCACTTCTAATCTCTGAAGAAAACACTCAAATAATTATTTATTCTATACCAGAGGTTTTCAAAGTGGGAGGCGGGCCTCCCCAGAGGGGCTACAAACAGTTTCAGGGGAGGCTCAGTGAATGGAAGTGAAAAAATATTAGTTATCAAAGGACATAGAATCATATACTGTAGAATAGCCTAAATGTGTGTGATTTGGTAAAAGAGATAGTTAAGAGATACAGTAGTTTTGGGGAATTTTACGCTTTTTAATGAATGCCCAGTGGGCAACCTCCAGGTCTGAAAAGTGAAGCCAAGTGCCTTAGACTCTAATAGCCAGCAGGGGGCGACTCCTCTGGTTGCAAAAAGAAGTCTGATTGTACAGAAGTTTATGAGAAAATGATCCTACCTCTCACTTGATTTATTACCTCAGTAAACATTGTAAACATGAGTTTATGGTCTCAAACGCTAGTTTCAAGTCTTATTCAATAATAATTCAGTAAATTATGGTCCCATTTAGAGTCAAACAGACCATAAAACGGGATGCTTTAGGGCGTGGCTACCTTGTGATTGACAGGTCGCTACCACGGCGTTGTCCGGTCTGGGTGTTGTCCGTGTTTTCGTCTTAGAACTTTAACCCTTTCACAGTGTGTTTTCAGTTCATGAAAGTTGATATTAATATTTTGATCGCCTAAAAATGTCTTAATCAGAATTCGTTTTTACTTAGCTCCAACCTCTTGTCTCACTTCTGATGGCAAAAAACCAAGATGGCGACAGCCAATACGCCAATCTCGAGGCTTCAAAACGGCTGTCCACAAACCAATGGGTGATTTCACAGTGACTTTCTTCTTAAATACAGTATGTGAATGCCTTTGGACAGACCTTTTTATATGTATTTGGTGTAGTCCCAAGTTATGTCAAACAGCATCATTAGGCCATCGTGGCTCAATTGTTGAGTGTCTATGAGATCAAATAACATAATCATGATCCCATAGGCATCCAGGAATTGAGCGAAAGGGTGAGGAGGCGCCTTTTTCCAAGCTTTGTCTGAGGAGGAGGCCACAGTCTCAGACTTTGAAAACCGCTGTTCTACACAGATTGGGATGGATTTCCTCCCCATCTGTTTTGTGGATTCTTTTAAACGATTAACTTCAGGAAAGGTCGCCCATGAAATCAACACACTTTCAATTGTGGCAACACGCTGAGGTTCTCCATAGATACCCTTTAGCAAATACACTAAACCACTTTGCTATGGTTTCCTTTGTTGGGATAACATTACAGATGGAAATTTAGAGTTGCCAATCCACAGGCTTATGAATGTGTGTGTGTGTGTGTGTGTGTGTGTGTGTGTGTGTGTGTGTGTGTGTGTCAACGCTCAGGCTGCAAATGTTAAAACAATATTCAAGAAATTCAGAATTTGTTAGTGACTCAAAAACTTACTTGTGTTTTGGAAGATAAAGACTCTTATTGGTGGAGACACTCTTCTTCCATCACCCCCACCTGCTGCTAAATGTTGGAGGACAGTTACGCTGCACAAATGAGCAACAGGCTTTGGAAAACATTTTGTTGTCATGCCACAGTAGAAAATTACAGTATTATCATTGAATTATATTGCATAGTGCTTTGAGATCACATAACTAATGGTTTTTGTTGGCTCTCTGCTCTAATTGCTTAATTATTCCTGTCTATTCTGAAAAGGTGAATGTTTTTAATGTCAAGCAGAGGATCCGTTTAGCGGCATTTAACTGTACTATTAGCTCCTGCTATATTTTCATTTTTATGTATAATTTAATGTAAATTCTTGTAGATACAATATGTGTGTGTTTCTGTATGTTTTTAGCCACGCCACTGACTTTGGTGATCCCCTGATTTTTCATCAAACCCCATCATCAGGTCAAAATTTTAATTTGTCCTGTACTTTGGCCAAATACCTGCAAAACAAATGACATTCCCATCAGCCTCAGCTGTACTTTGTCTTTAGTGCTAATTTGCAAATTTTAGTATGCAAATACACCAAAATAAGATGGTAAACATAAGCATGTTAGCATGCTAATATTATCATTTACCACAAAGCACTGCTGTGACTCAGTACAGCTTCCCAGAGCCGCTGGCAGGGCTGTAGACTCTTGTTACATTACTATTAACTTACTTTTGGCTTTGGCACTACTATGTTTACTGTTATATATACTGTGTGTTGTAATATATGTTGTTGTATGTCCTGTGAGTTTTTATAGATTTTTGTCAGTTTGTACATGTTAAAGGTGCTATTGATAACATTGATAACATTCAGCCACTAGATGCATTCGCATTCTCCCTCCCCCGTTCCATTGCATTCACTTCACAACAAGTGGTTGCAAGTTCGTTGTACAACCGGCATATTTTATGATGTACTGGTGACAACGCATTAGTAAAGGTTAAAAGGACTATGGCTGTTGGTAGTTTTTGTTGGTTTTGTTTAAATATGCTGAATTGTAATTTTATGGGTTATTGTTGTTCGGATGATAAAGTTAAGACCGCTAATATGTGCTAACGCCGGTTGTCACTTGTTGCCACGGTAAATTAATTTATTCTGCAGCCTGATGGAAACACCAGTGTCAGTGTGGTCAGTCATGGCAGAGGCAGCCTCCTTTTATCGCTGAGCACTTGGGATTGGTAGCAGAGTGATGCCGGGTGCTTACCCTCAAACTCAGCCATTTATTCATTTTTTCCCACACTAACTGGCAACTTGATCGCTGACGACACAGAGATAAAAAGTGATACCAGCGTTGTTATACTATTGGCTCACAAACCAAATGTCAGATATCTTCCACAGAGATAAACAAAACATTATATATATTTTTTAAATGATTAATTCACAATCTCATTTTTTTTAGGAAAAGCCATACTTTTATTCTGCACCTTTCTAAAAGCTCTGTGGATGTATTATTATTTTTTTTTTTAAATATTCGTCTACATAAAAATGTCATCAATAAGACCTTTAATGTGTCGACTTTACTGCATAAAATGTTCCTGTTTTAAGTCCTACTAAAAGACATCCAGATACTCATGAGAGATGGCCAGGTCCCACTAGTTTCAAGGCCAATTGTAGATAAGTACACGCTCATACAGACGAACACACACACACACACACACACACATACACACACACACACACACACACACACACACACACACTTGAAGTTACAGTATAGAATAGATTAGATCTCTCTGAGCGCTTCCCTCTCCAGTCTGGTAATGTATCCGTACTGACAATAAGACGAGTGCGGCACTTATGGTATTTTTGAATGAGACACGCTGACTGGGTGTAATTTAATTTAACATTGTCAACATACAGAATACTGTAGCTGACTGGAAGAATTTAAGTGTCTTTGCCATGGAAGAGAAGAAGCATCTCATCAGATATTGAATAATTTATTCCCAGGTGATATCGGATAATGGCATAAAAGGCGGCGGTCTAAATCATTTAATATTATTTTTACTTGCTGGGAAAGAACAACATAATGCACTTCTTCTTACTTACCTCATCAATATATCAGTGGTGCCACCAGTAAATCTACTGCAGCCACCATCACTACCACCACCACCACTACTACTACTATCCATACACTTTTAGGAAGTATATGTTTAAAGCTGCACTAATCAATATTTTTTATATTAGCTATGGGTCAAACTATGTGTTGTGTGGAAGGAGATTCTTGTAGTAAGAAACCCACAGATAATCATTATCCGACTCTCCAGATCCCCTCAGCTCTGTGGAGAGTTTTAGCATCAAACAGCAGACACACAAAGTTAGCGACTAGCTGGAAAACACAGCGGAGCATTTAGCAGCTTAAGAGCCAGATGCTTTCCTCAGGAGTTATTGAAAACCAAAACACAGCTAGAGGGAGAGAGAATATTGATGACTTAAATTCACAAACACAACTCCATCTGAATGCTAATGTCACTTTGTGTCTGCCGGATGTGTAAATAAGTAACTGTTTGCTAATATGTTCATCCTATCAACTTTATAAAGTTATAATAAGTCAGGGTTGTGTTTTCCACCAAAGAATCAGTTAATACTAAACTTTTGATTTCCCTTCAATTAATTATAACCTGTATAGAGCTGGACTCTCCCAACACCAAGAACTTGCTTAACATGGATTAGGAAAGATTGTTGTGTGATTAGCTGTAATTCCATTCACGTATTTTATGTGCGTTTTGAAGTATTGCATTAGAAAAGTGGTATGGAAACGGCAAAATTTGATTAAACTTCCTCAATTGCGAATAATTTTAACCTCACTTGAGGTGTTTTTTTTAACCTTGCACGGCAGCTGGATTCTCGTGATGTGACGTGATCACTAGAGAGTCGCAGGATCAAATGTCACATGAAAATCCACCTTGTCAGGCTTCAAGTAATGTGTTTGTCACCAGACAACGGAACAATCTTTTGTTAGTTTGATTGACAGATGGTTCATCCAATCATCAAAAGTATTTTTTGAAAGTGCCTGCCCTTTTCCAAACAGTTTCCAATGACGGCTTCTCAGATTGTTCTGTGAAACAACCCATCTGACAGGGTTAGGTTAGTGGTTTTTGCCTTTGTCGAAAAAGAGTTGATGCACTAAATGGGTTATGGAAACACCTTGCCGAATAAATTCTAACTCATTGAACTCAGATGACTGATCAGCTGTTTCTGCTGTCGGTGTCTTCTTGGATATTCCCATAACATGCGAATACTTGTCTATGTCTCCGTACAGCATGAAACATGACCAAAACTAGCTGACAAGAAAGACAATTAAACAATTAAAACTTGCCAAATTGAAACAAATTCCTGAAGACCTCTCTCGTACATGGGTTAGATAGATGTCCAAGCCGACTAGTTTTCTACTTCTTCTACTCTGCTTACTGGCGGATTACAGCCATGCGTAGCCTATTGCGCCAACTTCTGACCAAACTACGCTGTTTATTCGCTCCAAACCAGTTGATGGAAATGCGTCTGAATTGCATTTCTTTTTTTGTGACATTTCAAAAGTTTGCTTAAAATTTGCTTTACAATATAATGGAAACACGGCTATTGTCTTTCTGTATTGCAGAGCTGATGGAGCTCTGCAGAAGGATTTTTATAAGTGCTTCACTACTTGTTAGCTTGTGATGGTCTGTAAGACCAAACTTTACTTGGAGGTAATGATGTCCCTGAGCTCTTTCATTCCTCTTGTGTCAGACAGCTGTACAGAACACCACTGGAGTCAAAGACGGGCTCACTTTATATAACGTTGTTTTCAATTTACACATTACGTGAGCAATAGCAACTAAACTCCCCTCTCTTCTTCTGTGCTTTTTCTTCAGTTACTCCACTTTGGCACATTACTTTTACAGAGCATGCATGCGACAATATGACATTTACTATCTCACAGTACTTTTCCTCGGTGATTTTAGTCAGACATGTCGATCTATGTGATTTACACTCCGCAGTCTGTAGAGGTGGCTTGATTCGTGCAAGTCCTCAACTCAAAATGTCATGCCTCTTATCAGAAGTGATCTCTTATCAGCAAATACACCCGCAGGTTACAATATCTCATCTAAACAACATTTAGTTTTCTTTGTCTCGCCTCAGTTGAGTGTAAACCTCACACTCTACATTTTCCGAAGTGGACAAAGACAGGCTGAATAGACAGACAGGCTGAAACCCCACTATCCATGAACCAAAAGCCAGCTGGCATGAATTCTTAATCTCACTCATGAATGCCCATGATTTATTGATGCTGCTCCAGAGGAAAAGTTTACCCCCATGTCCAAAGGCTACTGCTTCACTCTCGAGTTTGACTCGTACTCAGACAGCTACTACATTACAGTGGAGTGATATATCGTGTGTCGAGTGTCCGGTGTCTTTAGACAGCTGAAGTTTGCTTTTCGTTTCAAATGTCTATCCCCCCGTGTCGTGTTTGTTAGTTAGTGGATTTCGCGAGCCCCCGATCACATTTCCCACATGACGCTCAGCAGTAATATTAGTCCCTACTGTACTGCACAGCACAGCAGCCAACACCATCTTCACTGCAAAATCTGACTCAAATGACTCTCTTGGTTCCCTTGGAAACCAGGTGCTCAGAGATCAGGAAAGATCCATTTCACACTTCAGCAGCGAGCAGAGACAAAGAGATGGTTAGACAAAGGGAAAGTGGGAGGGAGAGAGGATTAGAGAGAGAGTGTGGGGGGGTGGTAAAGAAGATTCATCTTAAGAGATGCTTCATTCTTATAGCTCCTTTGTCTTGAAATAGAATGAAAATAGTAACAAATGGATTGGAAAAAATAGTGTTGCTTCCCCTCGTGGGATTTCTACCCTTTAGAGTCGTCAGCTCCAAAATGCACAGGGTTTGTTTAGATGTGGCGTCTGTAGAGAAGAGGGTGAAAATGGCTCCGGTTCTCATTTATTGATGCAGCTTTTATTGTTATCATCTGTGCGGCATGCATGCCTGCTCTTCACACAGACTAACAGAAGGAGATGGCTTAATGCAGACAGCCAGTAATATCTCGCCGTATCTGAAAATGCTGCCAAAGGTCAAGATTTCCTTTTAGCGCACGGGCGCACTTTCGCCTCGTTAAGAGCTCTTCAGAAAGGTCGCCATCCAGGGAATACAAAAGTTTACAGCTGCTCAGTTTGTTATATACTTAAGCAAGTCGAGCATCGGGGAAATCAACTGATCTGAAGTTAGACTCTGTATGCGTCTCTTTAGGGTTCTAATTTGCGGGAAACAATGGAGGTGTTGATGATTTTCATACATTTTTATGTGACATTTTATATGCCTGAGTTTGGAGCTCTCTGCTCATTTGTGGTTGAGTAGGTGGGCGAAATGTTCCACGTTGCACAAAGGGATAAAACAGTCTGCAGGGATAAAGCAATCACAGCTAAGACACTTCAATAACAGTGGATTGTATGAGAGAACAGTTCTATTTTAAAATATACGCTGCTGTATTCGCTGAGGATTCACATTTAGAATTTCATTTAAAGGGTGTTGACTTTTGCAGCCGCTTGGATTTTGGCGTTGATTTCTTTATATGTGCTTTGGAGTCTATGTCTTGAATATATACAGTAGATTTAGCATGGGAGCAGGTTGTTGGGTCTAAAGACAATAAACAAAGTAATTAATAAAGAGAAAGAAGCCTCTACCTAGATCTACATACTTTGTAGATTTTAGTTGCATAAGGAGGTTTAACCACTGGAACTTCCTTGAAATTGATGGTGTGTTTCATCATAAAAACCTTCCAGAGAGTGTTGACATACCAGATTCATTTTCAGCCTCAATACTTCATGCTTCAACAGATAATTTAGTATGATAGTTGCTCCACATGACTCTGCACTACTTTTACTTTACCAACCCAGTCTGTGATTATAGTTATTTTTATTAATTACGACAGTAGACGCCGATATGGGCTACATGGAAATGATCAAAACCAGCCTGAAATGGTGTCAAATTATAGTCTGATAGGATTAAACTCTTTGGTGAAGACAATAAATTACATGCAGACATAAACACAGTGCCGGGCTTTAACTAAGTGCTGTTTGTAAGTACAATTTTGTACTTGTGAGTATTTCAATTTTATGCTACTTTATACATTTCAGAGGGAAATATTGTAGCTTTCACGTCACTACATTTATTTGACAGGTTTAGTTACTAGTTACTTTACCGATTGACATTTTTAATAATACAAAATTAAATCAATGAATAAATGTTATGGGTCTTCTGGTTGAATTATATGTGTTGTAAAGCAGAGGGAATTATTCACAAATTAATATTAGTAGTTACTGCGAGGTCAAAGTAGACACCGGAGCAAATTTAACTATGTTGCCAGAAAGGGAGTACCAAGCCAAAGTTGCAGCCCACAAAGATGAAACAGTACGCTGTTGGCATCTTCCCTGTTACAGTCAGAGGGAAATTCACATCCACACAGAGTACAGTCAGCAGAAGTGTGGTGAAATTTGTGTTCGGTGTGGCTGACAAAAGCGCTACTCAGCCGTTCAGCAAGTGTCGCTCTTGGATTAGTAGTGAGAGTGGACACAGTGAGAGTATCGTTGAACTCCATGGAGTCTGTGAAACTGCAGTTTCTAAAGCTATTCAGTGGCGTAGGTAAATTGGAGGGCGAATATGAAATTGAGCTAAAGTCAAGCCATTTCCCTCCATCAACGCCAAACATGTCCCATTATCTCTCATACCAAAGGTCAAGAGAGAATCAGCCCGCATGGAAGAGCTTGGAGTGATTTCCAAAGTGGAGCCGCCTACAGACTGGTGTGCAGGAATGAGTCCATTACCAAAACGTGATGACAAAGCAGTTCGTATATGCGTAGACTCAGTCAAAAGAGAGAGACGCATGCTTCCATCAGTGGAGCCAACACTTTCTCATCCCATCTCATCACATACCGCTGCTTTTGTCGCACCCCTTGGCGTCACTTTAGGTTTAGGCAACAAAACCACTTAGTTGGGTTTAGGAAAAGAAATACGTGGTTGGGCTTAAATCTACTACGTTTGTAAAGTGAAAATGAAACTGAACGTTGTGAACACGGGACACGAATGAACAGCTGATTGTAACGTGAAAGTGAAACATAATGACCAGCGGTCTCCTGGATGAAAGCCTTGTGTTTGTTGGGCCCACCTCCCCTCTCGCACGTCACCACACTCCCGGTGCACTTTCTCTTAGTGTTTACTGTTGCCCCAAATGGGTTTACATTGTAGTTAAGGGAACGCCCGGTGCATGTCATACCGGCACTACAGGGTGCGGCGGTGTCACATGCTGACGGCCGTGATAAGGCTTCATTATTTGACGCGCTGGGAATGAGATTGGGCTGGTGGAGTACTCTCTTGGATAGCTGGAGGGCGCCAAAATATTCTCAAAACTGGATGCTAATTTGGCGTTTTGGCAAATCCCCTTCGCAAATTAAAATATATGGGAGATATTGTTTTAACAGGGCAGCACGGTGGTGCCGTGGTTAGCACTGTCGCCTCACAGCAAGAGGGTTCGAATCCGGCTTGGGACCCTTCTGTGTGGAGTTTGCATGTTCTCCCCTTGTTAGCGTGGGTTTTCTACGGGTTGTCCGGCTTCCTCCCACAGTCCAAAGACATGTAGGTTAATTGTTGACTCTAAATTGCCCGTAGGTGTGAATGTGAGCGTGAATGGTTGTATGTCTCTGTGTGTCAGCCCTGTGATAGTCTGGCGACCTGTCCAGGGTGTACCGCGCCTTCGCCCAATGTCAGCTGGGATAGGCTCCAGCGCCCCCGCGACCTCAAATGGGACAAGCGGTCACAGATAATGGATGGATGGATATTGTTTTAACAGACTCCAGACGTCTCTACGGACCTCCTCGTCCATGCAGAGACTTTGGCTCAGCACAACATGCGATGGATGGCAGTGTTAAAGCGGCTGGAACAGGCAGGTGTGATACTGAAAAGTAAATGTGTGAATTCTACAAAAAAAAAGGCAAGTTTCTGGTACAGATCATCGACACGGTGAGAGCTGTCACCAACATGGAGGAGCCCACTGATGTGAGTGGGGTGAGAAGACTTCTGTGGATGGTTAATCATTCAGGCCCTCCTCACCTAGTGGAGATGACAGTTGCTGAGAGAGTGCAAAAACATGTGGACTTGAGGTAATTCACAACAGAGTGCTTTTGACGGCATCAAACGAGAATTGAGCCAACCACCAGGTTTGGCACTTTACAATCCCAGGGCACAGACAATAGACTCAGCGACGGGATGGCACATTAAACCCAGGTGCCTATGCTTCAACAGCACTGAACAAAGATATGCTGCAATAAAAAAGGAAGCATTAGCCCTCACATTGGCATGTGAGCGATTCTCAGACTTCCCGATTGGCATCATGTTTCACATAGAAATCGACTATGGTATCCCTACTGGGATCAAAAAACTTGGACAAGACTGAGAGTGAGACTGATGAGATACTCATACTCTGTTTCAAACTTTCCAGGCAAGGACATTGCAACCGCAGATGTGCTGTCCTGAGTGCCAGAAAGGGCTGCAGGTGACAAAAACCCAGAGATGGAAATTAATCTCTATGTACACCAAGACAAAGGTGCTCAAACAGTTGAAGCAGTACTGTTTTAGAGGCTGGCCTGACAAATTTAGCATAGCAGGACCGCGTTAGCCTTACCTTCAGGGTGCTGGGGGATCTTACAGGTGAAAATAACCTGCTGCTGAAAGGTACGTGACTAGTGATCCCTAAGGCAGTACAAAAGGAGATTTTGGGAAATGGTGGAATCACAGAGAAACACTACTGCCAACTGAATGTCCAGACAGACCATGGGAAATGGTTGGTGCTGACTGAAACAACAGCCAGTATTTAGTTTTAATCCATAACCATAAAGTAACAGTTTGATTTTCTCTCTCCACCTCTCTTTTTTCATTCTTGACACAACCATTTTTGTCTGAGTACTATGAATGCCTTCGAGAAGAGAATGTTTGCTTTTGATTTCAGACCTGGTCGGACAACACGTCATACAAACTAGTTCATAAAACGACCCCCAGACAGTTCAACCAACTCCATCTGCCACTAACGGGGGTTTCAAATGGTCTGATTCAGCGGTGAAAGGGTCAATGAAGAAGGCCATTTGCAGCTGTTTTGTTTGTATATGGAAACTATTCTCTAAACTCTCTTTGATATTAAGCAATGTTACCTACATGAGATTTATTTCCCTATACATTTTGAACTGTGACTTCTTTTGGATGGAAACTTCTCCATGTAACACCAGAAATTAATTTAGGAAAATAAGGGTAATTAAAGGTGTAATATGCTTCTTATTTTGTTGTGTTCGGGACTCTTCTGGGCGTCTGCAAACAACACTTTGGCTCCACGTGGGGGTGTAACCCCCAGCCAATAACAGCGTGCAGGGCGTGCAGCCCGTTCATGTTGTCAAATACCGGTGCTTTGTCACGCCCCTCGGCGTCTGATACCGAGGCTCAAGTCCCCTGTTAGCTCTGTCAAATACAAAGGGTTACCATATTTGAAGTATGAGAACAGGTTGTTACATCGCTGTGTGTTTTTATGTGCTTCAGTTTTTCACCTGTTCCTCTCTCTCTCCTCTGCTGTGTGCAGAGTGGCTGCTGTGTGCTGCTATCGGTGTCAGTTTGACCGAGGCACCGAGCATAGAGGACAGGATGAATCCCGCCCTTCGGCTGCATTCATTAAAAATCCGGCAACTAGTCACCTTCCCGCAGGGTTGTGCGGAGGTGTTTGTGTGTTTATTTGTGCTTTAGAACGTAACCGGAGTGAAACAATCAGAAAATAACGTTTTATTTTTCTGATTCACTGCTTTGTTCTCACTAACGCCACTCCCTCTCTTCATTCACTCTATAGTTTACTTGACCATCGTTGCTCGCTCTCCGTTGAGACTTGGAGGAGGGGCCAGCTTTGAATGCTGTGTGTTTACAAACACCAAACGACCACTGTAACATATTATACTTTTAAGCAGTATACCTACAAGGCAGTTTTCCCTCTACATTTTGAACTGTGACTTCTTTTGTAAGGAAACAACTCCATGTAACAGAAATTAATTTAGGCAAATAAGAGTAATTAACATACCTGAATTTCAACGTATTATAAGGAATTAAAAACAATCTTGATGAGCATGGCTTTAAGGCCCAACACTCAGTGAATAAACTCCTGAGGCTTGGTTTTAATGTTGTACTCTGCAGTAGCTTTTTTTAATTAAGTAGGTGGTTTAAATAGCAGTGACAGCTGTCCTGACGGCTCTGTTGACCACCGCGTAGCTTGTCACAGTAAGAGCGATAAACATCGATCACAGCTTTCTCAAGTTTGTGTTATGTATCCAGGGATATTGATAGTGAAGGTTAATGGCCGTATCCATTTCAACTGGATGCTGTTTTATTGAGGAGTTTACAGTGAAAAAGGCAGACGTCCAACAGTATTTGATTGTCTATCGATTTGAATTGCGGAAAAGCTCCCTGACCTCTGATTGAATAATTGGGTGTCTGTTTACAGAAATGCCAAGCACTGGAGGGAAGCTGCTCCTGCTCGTCAAGTCGTCTGCATCCTATATTTCCACAGCCTGAATTAGCCAACAGGGCCTGTGGGAGATGTATTTAAGATTCAAAAAGTAGGCTGTCTGAAATCATTTTACCATGTGCCTCTCGTGCTCCAGTACAATGAGCATGCGGAATTTGTTGTGGGTGAAAAGAAATGACTGGAACTAAATATTTACTCACATGCCTCCAAGGCTGGCATCAAAGTGTCGGGAAATATTCTGCTGAGAGACACTTTTCCTCTGTTATGTGGCGTAGATCCAGCTGTCACATTTATATATCTGGTACCCCTCCGTCAGGTACAGGCTGCACTGAACTGGATACCGGACTGGGCTGCATTCAAATCACCTTCCTGCACTGAACGGTTTGCCATTTTTTAGTGCAGAGATACAGAAAAAACAAGTAAACAGATGCAGAAACAAGACCGTTATCTGCGTGCATGTCAAAGCCTCTTATTGTTTTATTTCTTGGGTCAGAGGTCTGATAGTTGATATCAAAGGCAACTGCAGCACAGCTTGTCTTTCAGGGACATTAATATCTTATGAATCCACTATACACCTTATCGCGAAAAGCCTTGCCTCTGCAGCAATAAATCAGCTTATTGGCGTGCCTGCTGTTTTTCTATGTGTACTCACTAGCTTCAGTATTGATTTGCTTCGCTGTGAGACAAACTGTGCAGAGACAGTAGGTGCACAGGCAGTGTAAATGCGCACATACACACACACACAGGTACACTTTAAACATTTAAATGGAAAGTAACTTTGCAATGCAGTAATTTAAAGCCTTGAAAGATGTAAAGAGCATCATCTCTGCCCGGGAGTCGAGCCGTCTGTTTTACTCTCACGTGTACACACACCCCTCATTAACTGGTGGATGGTTCACTGAGCTGCTGCATACTGTATAACCGCTCACTGCGGGCAGACAGAGACCGGCTCTAATTGCTAACAAGGATATCAACAGCTGGACTGATATGGGTGGCTGGATCTGCTCACTCTCCTCACTGACTGTGAACAGAGAGATTAATGCATATTTGTGTGCCTGTACACACACACATAGACCAGAAACCCTGATTTCTGACCTTAATCCTTCGCCCCTCTGGATGGAGATTTTGTTCATTCATAAAATGTATCCTCAAACATGTATAGGGCTACTCATATGCTAAGTTATGGCATTTTAGAGTAGCCTAACCTGTCCTGTAAATAACAATATATGACACATGTGGCTGAGACCTGAAGTCCACAAGTGTAGAAATAGAGTCCTCGAGCTTGGTGTTACATCTACAGTTATTCCAGAAAGCTCCTGCTGCTTTGTAATGGACACAGTATGTCAAGGAGTGGATGATAGTGTGTGTTTGCACAAAGCCCATCTGTTAAATCGCAGAGTAAAACTCCCAAAAAATGGGCTTCTAGATCGAAACAGTTTAAGATCTGTGCGGCGGAGTATTGGACAGTCTACAGAGGCCACCTGAATGCTCCCTCCCGCCCTTAAAATGTTTTGTATGTCCTGTGGATTTTTTCCAGTATATGTGTTTTGAATAGCGCTGATTAGCCATCTACCATCTGCTGGGCGGTGTGAGGAGAGTAGCTCATTATTTTTTGCCTGTTGTGTGTGCGTTGAAGTCGTAGCTCCTCTACAGCTGTCAGGCAAAGCTGCAGGGACTCTTCGTGCGCGAGCAGCGGGGAGCAGCTGGTGGATGCGGCGTTACTGCACACAAGTGGCTAAGTTGTCGGCATCTGTCTGACAGAGAATGAGTTGTCCTCTGGCCAATCTCTGGCTCCAACTGTGACAGTACAAAATACATCTGCCTTATGTATGATAAGATGATATCTAAAACGCTGTGGGTCCATCGGGAAATAAAACTCATCACCTGGAGGTCATCGCTCATCGCCATTTTATCTGTTATACCTAAATGCTTAAAAGTTGAAATTTTTTGCCTCTTTTTGTGTGTGTGTGTGTGTGTGTGTGTGTGTGTGTGTGTGTGTGTGTGTGTGCATCAATGTAATGTAATGTGTAATATTGTTTTTCAGGACCTGGTGGGCAGTGCTCCGCCCCAGAGGAACTGGAAAGGAATAGCCATCGCCCTGCTGGTCATCCTCATCATCTGTTCCCTGATTGTCACCTCCGTCATCCTGCTGACTCCTCGTATGTACCGCACACACACACACACGCACACACATATGCTAATATTCAGAGAGCGCATTCCTCCAAGGTTGCACAATCCTCTTAGCTGTTTTATTAGTAGAAAATACCTTGAAAATTTGCAATCTGTATCTTGATCTGCATAAAAGCAACAGCTCAGATGATTTTGCGCCCCATGATTTACATCAAATGTGCACGTTCACGTCAGTGCAGGAAGTTGTATGTCCTTTCTATGGCACGGCAAAAAGTAAGGCTGAGGAGGTCTGGGTGATGCATGGACATCCGACGTCTGACTTTCATGCAAAAGACCGGAGCTTTTTACCATAGTATGTTTGCCACAACCACAACCTTTCCCTAACCTTACAGTAACCATACTAGTTAGCATGTGGAGATACTGTGGAAAGCGAGTATTTATTTTTCATTTGACTTAAAAATGTTGTCATTGAACTAGGGCTGTCAAAGTTAACGTGATAATAACGCGTTAACGCAAATTTGTTTTAACGCAAATTTGTTTTAACGCCACTAATTTCTTTAAAGCATTAATGCAATTTGTGATTTTTAGGTTGTAGCGAGCTCAAATTTAAAGCTAGAGTGAAGATACTGGCATTATATGAAACTAGAAAACCTAAGGAATCAATTGGTACCAACCATGTCATACTTTGGTGAGGAAAAACTGACATGGCCATTTTCAAAGGGGTCCCTTGACCTCTGACCTCAAGATATGGGAATGAAAATGGGTTCTATGGGTACCCACGAGTCTCCCCTTTACAGAAATGCCCACTTTATGATAATGACATGCAGTTTTGGGGCAAGTCATAGTCAAGTCAGCACACTGACACACTGACAGCTGTTGAGGCCTGTTGGGCTTGATTTTGCCATGATATGATTTGAGCATATTTGTTAATGCTAAATGCAGTACCTGTGAGGGTTTCTGGACAATATTTGTCATTGTTTTGTGTTGTTAATTGAGTTCCAATAATAAATATATACATACATTTGCATAAAGGAAGCATATCTGCCCACTCCCATGTTGATAAGAGTATTAAATACCTGACAAATCTCCCTTTTAAGGTACATTTTGAACAGATAAAAGATGTGCGATTAATTTGCGATTAATCATCATAACTATGGACAATCGTGTGATTAATCACAATTAAATATTTTAATCAATT
The DNA here is from genome assembly GCA_916701645.2 of Sebastolobus alascanus. Lineage (NCBI taxonomy): Eukaryota > Metazoa > Chordata > Actinopteri > Perciformes > Sebastidae > Sebastolobus > Sebastolobus alascanus. The sequence continues at coordinate 27,682 of CAKAOJ020000420.1, read as the reverse complement.
GACAGCCCTACATTGAACATAAAACTAGTGTTTTGCAAAATCATCCGAAATCATCGAAGGCCTTGCCTGGCAATAGGTCTGCAGACTACAGTGTGCCAAAGTTTGTGTTTTAGATTCATGGGGAAATAGCTGACATGTTCGAAAATGCCCTGTTTTGCAATCTAGCATCGAAAAAATCCTGAATACTAATCGTTGTTTCTTGGGACACGACCTAACGTTCCACTGAATTTCATTGAAATCCGTTACGTTCTTTGAGACATTTTGATAACAAACAAACAAATGAGATATACAGTACATCATGATTTCCCTGGCAAAGGTATCAACACACTCAATATTCACTCACTTTCATACATTTATTCTACACATATCTTTGACTTTAAATTGAGAACAGCAAGACATTTCACACACCACAGATGAAACTCAGAAACCACATACCTCTGCCAACAATCTGCCACGATCCTCACGACTGATTATTTTAATAGTAGAAAATGGTTAGACATTTGAAACATGCATCTGATGGATGGCTGGATGTGTGAAAATCATTGGATACAATGTGCCAGATGTTAGACTGTGCATATTAGATTCGTGAGAAAATGGTTGAAATGTTAAAAAACAACCTATTTCACAATCTTGCAAAGAAATAACTTATAAAATATTATATTTGTGAAGATTTTTAGATTTCCTGCTAACAAACTAACAAGTAAGGGATAATGTACAGCGAGCCACGGAGCAGAGGGGTCTTGCATCGTCATGAAGGGGTTTATTTCACAACAATGACCGCTTATTACACAGCTACTTACTTAGGAAATCAATAATCTCATACAAAAATGGACCAATCAGAATTGAGTATTCAACAGAGCGGTGTAATAAAGACAAACAATCTACACAGAGCATTCACACACTCACACACATACCTGTTTAGGTGTTTACACATCTTCTACACACAAGCTGTATTGCGAACACGACTCAGATGAAACCTCTTTCTCCTCTTCTGCTTTTTCTCGCAGCACAGCAGGCTGCTAATTTAATTTGATAACCTTGTTTCCGGGGGGCAAGGTTTTACAGGTGATATTCTTTCTCCGGTTTGTGTACCGGTTTTACACAGAGGCGGGGTCATCGTCTCACTAGGTAATGGGCCTTTTAATGTGTAATGCCATTCAGGCCTGTTTAATGGAGATGATTATGCAGTAATAGCTCCAGCCATTTGTCAGATTGGCACAGCATCAGAGATACCATTTGCCTCGTGTTGGAAATTAGCTTTCTCCCCCCTAACTCTGCAGCTTCTTGCCAGACAAGAGAATTTCTCAGATTTTTCAAGTCGATAAACACTTCACAATGTCTGACATGGTATTTACACACTCAGATCTCGCCGCTCAGTCACAACGCGAAACCTGCTGAGGAATCTGTCAGCGTACTGTTTTGTACAGTAACACTGGGCTGTCAAGCCATCTCCACGACTTGTGTCTGACGGTTGATTCCTGAGTAAAGGTGTGGTAGGAGACAGTTAAAGGACTCACACACTCCTCTTTTCTCCCATCCACACTAACTCACTCGTGTACCCCTGTTGTCTGCTCCACCTCCAGTTCAGCTGTCAGCTTCAGATCTCATTTGGAGTTCTGGGGAAGGAAGGAGTCGTCTCCCCCCGCTGCTGAAACACAAAGCAGGCAGATGTGAACTGATGCTCTCAGATCAATAGTGCAATACCAGAGGCCTCTTTCTTGTTTGTACCTTGTTCTAAATTGCCCCATCTATAGTGGAGAAGAGTTGTTGGAGGTGCTATCCCCAGAGAGAGAAGGAAGAGTACAATATAGTGAGATGGTGACAGTCTGGCTGCAGCCCCCTGAGCAAAAAGTCAAAGGATTTTCTTCAGTTTTTGCTCTGAAAGTAGCAAACTCAGTCTCTTGAAATGCTTATACATCTCACAAGACTGAAGGACAACTTGAAGTTTTCTTCAAGAATCACCACATCTAGACACACATATGTAAATATGCAAACGGGCTGCTGTGCTGTACGTCACATTCATGTTTATTTTATCTTTTGGTGATGCACTTGACAGGTGAAGATGACAGCCTCGCCCTGAAGAAGAAAGTGACCATAGAGGATGTTTTCGGTCCAGACCTTCACATCCATGACCCAGACGCCAAATGGCTCAGCGGTGAGTGAACAGTTTGACATTCAGCATCCGCCTCTCGTGTCAAAACACAGAACACATCCAGACACATTGTGACAGGCATAGTTGTAGTCCGTGACTCAGAAAATACCGTCAGTATCAAACTCTGACCCACTGTTTTGAATTGTCCATATAGGTATTTTTTGTTTTATTGTGTCATGCACATACAAGTGCCCAGCCCACATGAGCTTATAAGACCCCAAAAGATGCAGTGGTGAAACATTTGTCAGAATAGAACATAGCTTACTTAGGTACATATAACAATTAGGGTTGTAATAGTTAACGCGATAATAACGTGTTAGCGCAAATTCATTTTAACGCCACTAATTTCTTTAATGCATTAACGCAATCGATCTTTCAGAGGTTGTAGCGGGCTCAGAAGCAAGAGAGAAGATACAGGCATCATATAAAACTAGAAAACTTAAGGAATCCATTAGTACCTACCATGTCATACTAGCTTGTCACGAAGGAGGCTAAATAACGCTCCAAACTTGTGCTAAATATTGGCGAGGAAAAACTGGCATGGCCATTTTCAAAGGGGTCCCTTGACCTCTGACCTCAAGATATGGGAATGAAAATGGGTTCTATGTGTACCCACAATTCTCCCCTTTACAGACATGCCCACTTTATGATAATCACATGCAGTTTGGGGCAAGTTATAGTCAAGTCAGCACACTGACACACTGACAGCTGTTGTTGCCTGTTGGGCTTCAGTTTGCCATGTTATGATTTGATCATATTTTTTATGCTAAATGCAGTACTTGTGAGGGTTTCTGGACAATATTTGTCATTGTTTTGTGTTGTTAATTGATTTCCAATAATAAATATATACACATTTGCATAAAGCAAGTATATCTGCCCACTCCCATGTTGATAAGAATAGTAAATACTTGACAAATCTCCCTTTAAGGTACATATTGAACAGATAAAAGATGTGCGATTAATTTGCGATTAATCACAATTAACTATGGACAATCACGCGATTAATCACGATTTAATATTTTAATCGATTGACAGCCCTAATAACAATACATTTCAAACAAAGAACTTTATCTCCTTTCTGAAACTCTATTCCCAATCATCATATAACTTAGTAACTTTATTTTATCAGGTATCATTAAGAGAATAAGAAACACAACGTCAGTCTACCAACAATCAAGCGTAAAATAGAATTCATAAAAACAATTGCAAGAGTTATAATAAACATCAGAGGGGAATGAAATAATCTAGCTTGAGGGCAGTTTGCAGTTCATACTGAACCATTGACACTAGTTCTGCTATGGTTGATATGCACATACAGTGCAGTATGGGATATCTAAGGAGAAGTGTTTATTGGATGGTGTACTGCAGTTACAAGATTTAAATGAGAGAAGAGTTGTGAGGTAGTTTGGAAGCTTTAACAGTAGAGCTTTATGGATGACAATGAGCAATAAAATATAAAATTCACTTTGTCTTCAGTCTCACTGAAATGGTTTCTCTGCAGGAGCAGCCATTAAACCTGCCTGTTTCTATAGCTACTAGTAATGTACCTGTATGTGACTTGACTTTTGGTAAATTCTTGTTTACATGAGTTTCTCCGCTATCAACATAAAAAAACCACATTACAGTTCATTACAGTTCTTTCTGTTTCCATGGCAAACAAAAAAAAACAGTGTTCAAGCTCATTTTGTATGCACTACAAATCCAGCATCTGGTGTACTAGTGGTACAGTAAGATGGTCTAAATTGAACAGATGTACAGTAGAGCAGGTCTGCTGTAGCCTCTGTGACCTTGACAAGGTAGCGAGTAGGAAGCTGCCACCTGTGCTCAGAAACGTTGGAGCAGCTGACTCAGTGCCCTCTGGTGTTCGACAGGAAGAATATATTTTTCAGCTTCTGCATGATGAACTGAATCAGTGATACTTTATTCTTAGTTGGAGGCTTGGATTTTACTGTGCAACAGTCTGAACCAGTGGCATTCTGTGTTGGTAGTAAGTACAACTACTACTGATAATTAATAATTAATAGAGGTAATATCACCAAGTAATTTGTTCTTGTATCCGTATTACATATTAAAGGATTGAAATAACTCCTTATATTTTAAAGGTCTGGTTGAGGAACAGGGATCACTCAAGCAGTTACATGAATTATCATAATTATTGTGCGGAAAGGTGTACAGATAGGCCTTTTAACTTTAAAAAAAAATGTATTTAACCTTTATTTAAACAGGCAAGTAAATTAAGAACACATTCTTATTTACAATGGCGGCCTGGCCAAAGGCAAAGCCTCTTGAGGGAACGGGGTTGGGGTAGAAAGAAATATGAAAAGTTAAAAAGACAGCACTGGCATACTTGACAAGCATTACATATGACAACAAGCATTACATAAGAGAAAAATGCAGACAGGAACATAATCAACGGACAGTACCAGACAGATAGTTTCAGGCAATACAACAACAAAACAAGAGTAGCAAGTAGTAAAGACAAAAAAATTACAACAAGCTTTACATGTAACGGCAAGCACTACATAAAAGATATACAAACTAGTACACATGCATCGGGCAGTAGCAGACAAACAGCATCAGGAAATACAACAACAGATCAGGAGTGGCATATACAAGCAGTAGGACGAACAGGCAAAGCCACACGGCAGCAGCCTGACAACAAAAACATGCATTGGACAACAGTAAGCAGCAGACAGACAAAACTTAGGTAATATTATTGGGTCGGGAAACGGCTGCATGTATCAGCCAGAATGTCCATAACAGAGTTATTGAAAGCAGACTTGTTGATAAAATTGTCCAGTTTTAGTGTTTTTTGCAGATCGTTCCAGTCTTTGGCTGCATCCGACCGACAGACCAAATACAGTATTTGTTTTGGGAACTTTCAACAGGATATGGTGAGCAGAACGGGTGTTATAGGCAGCAGATGTAGTTTGCAACAAGTGACATAAGTAGGGGGGGGGGCAGACCAAGGACGGTTGTGTAGATAAGCATGAGCCAATGAATATTACGACGCGTGTATAAATATGGCTAGTTGACAGAGGAATAAAGAGTGCAGTGGTGTGTTTTGAAAGGGACATTTGCAGCAAATGGGATAGGAGAGGGATAGAGAACATCAAGCTCCTGGAGTGAGCGCTTAACATCTGGATTGGAGGATCATAGAGGTTGGTTTTGGGTTCTCAGAGTTTACAATACACAACAGATTTTGTTAACCAATCACTTTTTGCCATTTGATAGTCATATGAGTGTTAATATTTTTTATTTTACAAAAAAATCTTAACCCAAGGTCCACTCGATAGCTTTTTCGAGCGCTTTCAACAACCTCACAGTCTTCCTCCGGTGAATGGAGCTTGCTCAGAGCAGACTGACTGAAAAAACACTATAAAGTGAAGTGAACCTTGAGTTAAGTATTTGTTGTTTCCAAGGTCAAAAATTACCTCAGTATTCTTTAATGCTATCCGATTCTGGTGTTTTTTTTTCTGCACACGATACACAACTGGTCATCTGAAATCCGATATAACAAATAGAAAAGATGATATTTCTAGGACTACAGATCTAACATTAAATATAGGATGTGTCAACACTCCCCTCTGGTCTGAATCGCAATAATCTAAAAGGTTGTTTAGTGCTGATTTTATTGTCAATTCCCCTGGAAGCACTAAACATTATCGTCCCAGTTCATACAGTATAAAAGAGCTTTTAAATATGTGTTGTAAAAAGTATAGTTATTATGATCCTCAGTGTTAGTTGCCATAATAAAAACTTTTTGTTTAAGACAAAACCCCAGAAAGGGAACAACAGTTAGGACTGCAGCCACGTACAGCCAGACGGCTTATGTATGAATACACCTGGTGACTTACATGTTTACATTTGAATGCAGCTGTATCTATAAATGAATTCATATTATGACCTGCGCACATGCAAACTCACGTCTCCTGCTTGTGTGACAGACACGTTACAACCTTACATCTGTCCTTTTGTTCTACTGTGCAGACTGTTCCCCCGATTACTTACATTACGGCCTCATTAACGTATAATTAGTTAAGTTCCTGTGTTTCCGTGTCCTTCGTTCACGACCGAGATTAAAACGTCCTTAGCACCTGACGAAACCCCGGCAATCAATTGTGTGACATTGCATCTTGTCAGTTAACTTAATGCAATCAACTCCCATTTGGTGCTAATGACCTTCTGATAAGAAACCAGATGGGACAACCTCACACTTCAGTACTCCTCATCAATATTTTGTAGGCTTCTTTCACAGCAGTGTGTAATTGATCCCCGTTGCTCTTTGATCACTGCTTGCCTCAGTAGTCTTTGGACTCACCTCTGAGTTTCTCACACAGATCCAAAGACAAAGGAATCAACCTTCAGACTGATCTCTAAAACAAAGAACTATTGCTGTCTGTCTGACGCCTTTATATTTTTGAGATATAACACAATATGATATCATCTAACAATGAAAACAAGGTATTAACAAGAAACATCTGTGGCTGCTCATGAGAGTCTACACTGAAGAAACTATAAATCACCATCTTTGGTAACTGAGTCACGATCATTTCTCTTTATGACTCCCAACCCAGACAAATGAAATTGATTTGGCGTAATTACAGTTCTCAGTATACATTGACATTTTCCACAATTTTTAGTGTCCCTCTTCTCTAAGTATTGGCGCTAAATTGAAACAGAACAAACCGTGCAGCTCTACAAGATGAACATTTGTGCTGTTACAAACAGGTGTCCTTAAATTCTTTTGGTCTGAGCCAGGCACATTAACAATCACATTTGTTGTGCATTTCTTAAAAAAAAAAATCAACAACAGATTTGAGATATTTCTGAGGAAATCTTTGGATTATAAAATTCAATCTTATGAGGAAAACACACTTGAAAAGAGAGTCTTTGTGTTCCAGAGAGTTTAAGCCACCCAAGGACAAGCTGCAAACCATAGCAAAACATGCACAAGTGTTAAATCTTTCGAAACATTGGCTTTTTATTGCTAAGGTTACCAGAGAAAGCAATTCTGGCATTTAATGGGTTCTTCTCATAAAAGAGGAGGCTTTTCTACGGAGCAGGAATGACAAGGACAACAGCATTACAACAGTCCGCGGAGGAAGACACGCTGTGCCGAGTGCTAGCCTGGACGCATCACACACCCACAGGCGAATTTAAGACCTTGTTTTTCAACAGGGGATGTTTTGATAATGGAAGTGAAGCCTTCAGAAAGACCTAGCAGTTAGTAAATTTGCCAGCGTTAAACATAATAGCAAAAATGTTTGCAAACTCACTGGGAAACTATATTCAGTGAAAATGCTCTACAAACCAACTGTGCGCTACCTGTTTTAGTTTAGTTTTTTAGTTAATTTAACAGCTAAAGAGTCAGGTATTGACCAATCAGAGCTAAAAGAGAGTGAATATTAGACTTACATTCATCAGGTGGACAGTAACACGACTCAAATTGAATGCTAATATTGCTCCATGTCTGCTGGATGTGTCAAGAAGCAACGCTTTGCCATATTAACAGCTTGTTTCCACTGCCCCAAAGTGGCAAAAAAAAGAACAGTTTGTTTTCCCCAGTAATATCTTTTCAAATAACTTCCAATAACATAGAAGCAAATGTATTCTCATCCAGTATGAGAAAGAATATCAAAGGCACATAGATTGTTGTCCAACATTAAAATGAGGCCTTCCCTTAAATGTCAGACATTTAAAAGATAATAATGAAATACAAACAACAATAGTAATATCAAAGTAATAATTAAAGGTCTTATTGATAACATTTTTATGTAGACGAATAATAAAAAAAAAAAAAGAAGATACATCCACAGAGCTTTTAGAAAGGTGCCGAATAAAAGTATGGCTTTTCCAAAAACAATTTATCTCTGTTGAAGATATCAGACGTTTGGTACCAATTTCTAACAAGGCTTGTGAGCCAATAGTATGATGTTGGTAGCACGTGGTATCTCTGTGTCGTCAGCGATCCAATTGCCAGTTGGCGTGGAAAAAACGGGTTACGTTACATGAATCTTGAAACGCCACCGCACAAAGTAACCTAAATCTATAGCTAATGTATAGCTACATGTTGAAAAAATGACTTCATTACTCTACCACGAAAGATTCATCTCTTGACATGACTGTTTGTCTGAGTCACTCCACTCGACCATAAAATATGCAGGTTGTGTAGCGAACTGGCAACCACTTGTTGTGAAGTGAATGCAATGGAACGGAGGAAGGAGAGTGTGACATCTAGTGGCTGAATGTTATCAATGTTATCAATAGCACCTTTAAATACAATAAATAAATCAAAATAAATGGACAAGGCTGTATCAGGGCCGAGTATAATAATCTGGTAAACTATGCTGGTACAGTCTCCCTCTCTGATAGTTGACTTTTATTTGCCATTTACAGACAATGTGCTGCTGTATCGTACAAGGGAAGGGGACGTTGTCAAGCTTAATGTTGACACAAAGGAGACCACTGTTATCGTTCTCAACCAGTTGTTTGTGAGTATCATCTTACTCCATCTTAATTTTTCTTAATGTTTACTTCAAGAGCAGTACTCTCTGCTGCAGCTGTAGTGGGTGTTACTCACTGCGAGTGTGTTTTTGATCTCATCCAGGACAGATCCAAAGCCGCCAGGTACCAAGTGTCTCCAGACATGAAACATGTGCTGTTCGCATTTGAAGTAAAACCGGTGAGAAACCCTCAGTGTGTTACATACATACACCATTTGATTTTTCTAGAAGTTGTGCCTCTTTAACTGTGATGCTGTTTGTCTCTGCAGATCTACCAACACTCCTACCTCGCCAAGTACATTATCTACAGCCTTGTGACACAGTAAGTGCGACCTCTGTTGTGTCTTATTTTCATTATCTGTCGCCTTTTGGTCCCTTTTCTGTCTGTATTCCTCTCATAGATCTGTGACATCTGCCCTCAGCCTGACCTCATGTAGGCAGTCCTCTGACATCAGCCCCATTTACCTGCTCTCGCTTGTGGGAATGTATTTAAGTCCAATTTAGTTTTTTTTGCGCCGCGTTCAGCCTGGCCTGTTTTTAGCCTTTCATCCATCTATGTCTCCTTATTCCCCCACTGTTCTGTATTTGTAGTGAGCCAAGCAAAGTCAGCTTGTGCTAAAAAAAAAAAGGATGTGGATGATTGATGAAGCCTACAGTGAGGGAACAAGCCAAAAAAAAAACACATGACTTCCTTGCTCTGACTGTGCATTTTGTATTCAGATACACGCTGCATCTTGCATGTAGTGTACATAGAGACAAATACTGTATTGTTCTTTTAATGTGTCGTCTCCACAGGGAAACTTGGCCTCTGAAGCCCCCTGAAGTGCATGAAGCTGTCCTGCAGTTTGCTGGATGGGGACCCCGAGGCGAGCAGCTGGTAAGGAAGCCGTACCCTCGAGATTACACTCTGTGAATACTGGCACACTGGTGGAGGTCTGTCAGAATCAGCCTGGCATCGCAGAGTCGTATTTTATGGTTTGTCACAGTAGAGCAGACAAGTGTTGTGGCGATAAGAGGTTTAATGACCTCTTTAAGGATTTCCAGGGTGAACTCTCCTTGCTTTGACCTCCATCGATGTCACTGTGAAGCCAAATTTTACTTTCACAACTTCGTGACAACACATGAGCTGGTGAGAGCCACAGTGGCAGATGGCATCTAGGTGGCACAACCCGTGGCGTGGACAGTCTGGGGTTGCTTGTGGGGGGGAGCAAACACATGGCACTGTGTGTGTGTGTGTGTCACCAGTCACATTTGGGGACAGATTTTGTAAAACGCACCAGTTGATTGGAGACCGTTTGTCCAATTGGGCAAACGAAGTTGGTGTTCAATTTATGATATGAGGAGTGAGCTTTGAAAAGTAACTTTGAAAAGCTTAAAGAGTGCTGAAATAGTAATAAAGCCCGCTAAACTATTTGCCTGAAGGCCTTGGATTCAATATATCTCTATCCAAAAAAATACCTCTTTTTGTTTAATTTCAAACTTTCATCCCTGACTGCGTTCATAACGAGCTGCACAGGAAAATTTGTTACAATAGTTCAAGCTAATTTAAATTCAACAGTGGCAGTAGAGTGGTAGTTTTTTTAGGTTAATTCAATAAAATATAATTTATTGACCTCTAGTGGCCAAAGGCATTTTGACACTTATCCATCAGAAGCAAAGTGTTGCGTTGTTAGAGAGCCACAATATCTGCAAAGGCAGTAGGTTGGGGAGGATAGGTGGGTCAATAAAATGTGACCCGCAATTATTAATCATGATGACAAAGGTCCTTCATGTATTGGTTATTTTAACACAAATCACTATGTTTTCCTAAACCAAACCAAACCTTAACCACAGTTGTGTCAGATCAGAAACTAGTTTTATTTTTTGCAACAATGATTTGTAATGGTTCTGAATTATGTCATCCAGATGTTTGGGGCGCCATATCAGAGAACGCATAGCATATAGATATCTGCTTTTCTGTTCAATGTTTCATTTTGGTCATGAAAAAAACAAAACCACCAATAACTTTATCCTACAGTATGTAGCTACAAATATCCTGTGTATCCAAAGCTTGATACAGTTAATTCCTCTGTGCCATCAACCTCACACCATCACACTGGGTGGCATGTTCCTTCATTACGATGAACATGGGCATTGTGGTTTGTTTTGAGTCAATCCAACATACCGTTGTAAATACTCACTAGTGCACCAAAGGTCTATTACACTGATCTGCAACTGAAAATAATCCCCAAACAAATGTCAAATGTAATTCTATTTGAGTAACGCTGACTAAAAGTTTCTGTGCCACGGTTTTGCACTCTGCTTCTTACCTTACCACAGTTCTACAAGCGTGTCGAGAACTACGGTGGCCTTCAGTTAACGTAAAAACGTAAAAGGCTCTCTCTAGAGTTTGTCCGTTCTGGGCTACTGTAGAAACATGGCGGAGCAACATGGAGGACTGAAGAGGACCCGCTCCCTATGTAGATATGAAGGGCTCATTCTAAGCTAACGAAAACACAACAATTCTTAGTTTCAGTTGATTATACACTAATGAAAACATAGTTACAGTAGGAATATTATATTACATCAAAAATGTTACACACTGTTCCTTTAAACTATATATTTGTGACCCATTTTCAGTAGAAGCCAATGGGACTGAAGCTGAGGGTCAAAGATCAATAACAGATAAAGTATTGTGAGACAACTAAAATATTGTTAGTTTTGGTCTTTTCATGCAATTTGCATGCGATAAGAAAAATATAAAAGAAAGGCAGACTTATCCTTTGATGAGCTTATAAGTACCATTGACCCAAGCACCTGCTAATCTCTTGCCTACTGCAATACTCCACTTTTTTTTAACCTTGTTGACTCTAAATTAGTTTCTGTTTGGATAGCGCTGTTTAGACAACAAACCGCGCTGTGTTTCATCAGCGATTACTTCAAAGCTTTCTCTTCCTCCATAATTGCTCTTATCGTATCATTTGCTTAAATAACAGATACATTACTGTGAGGAAATATTAACATTTCAAGTGTGCGATGAGACTTTGCCTGCCGAGGGAAGAAAGCAGATTAATTTGCATATGGTAATAGTGTACCTGATTGTTCCTTTCGCAATGCTGTTACTGTAGCTCCGAGTTTGATTTAATGAACAGCCGAGGTCATGCGAGAAAAATTAGATGAGTCTTTTGTTTCTGTGCGACCTGACGACGTTTGGCATGTTTCCTTTTTTTCCCCTCGCTATTTCTAAATATAATGATTTTATCAGAATTGGAGCAATTTATAATCAAGTGCTTCATCAGCACATAAAGACGCGTTTGTGGCAGTACGGCTGTGTGCAGTGAAGCAGCAAAATGTACAGTGAGAGGAGCAGGGAGATGAATCCTGCGACGCTCCCCTCATTAAGCCACGAGCAATTACTCTACCGTGACAGAGCAATCAGTGAGGCTGGGTCAACACACACACACCTGAAAAAGAGGTTATATTGACACTGAAGAGAAGGGGAAGAAGAAAGGGATTGATTTAAGAGAAAAAAATGACACCAAATGAAAGTATTGTGCGACAAAATTGGGCAATATTTCACAACTAAGAACACACACTCACATGTACATATACTCGCACACAAAAAAGAAACCCCGCTATTTGAGCTCCACAGGTATCTTTGATGTTGCTACTTTCATCTCTCCACCCTTTTGAAATGACTCTTTTCTAGCCTTTTGCTTATCCTCTATTTTCTCTCATCTAAATCCCTTGAAGTCATTGAATGAGTGAGCATAAGTCAGGACATTGCCACCTGCCTTTCAGAGGTCATGCAGGCTCATTTACGACTAAATGCTTTAATGGGTTCTCTGCTGACAACGAGTCCCTTGAACCTGCTGACTTGTATGTTTCTCTTTTAACACAATCTTTGTAATGATTTGGTGTTAATATTGCAAATTTGAAACAAGATCTTGAGGTTGAGTTTTGAAGCAGCTTTGGCTAAGGTGTAATTCATAATAATGGGACTTAATTTTTTTATGTAACTCTTTGAAAGCTGCCTATGATTTCCGTTATGTCCCGTGGTGGTTTTACAACATTCGCCAACCGCCAGCTTCCTTTGCTTTACACAGCCGTGCATTGATCTGTTTTCCTCAGATGTTGATCCCACAATATAAAACTTTGATTTTCTCAACAGCAGCCATAGATCAGAGCGAAAGGAGCCGTGTCTTTTCTCTTTTTTGATTCTTGTGCCGGCTATTTGAGGATTAGATTTAACTGAAGAGGTTTCAGCTGACAGCCCAGTCACACCAACACGGCCTGTGCTTCAGATACCAATCAATCCCACATTCATCTCCCTCATACTGGCACCAGGCGAAGCAGCGAAAACACTGGAGTGGATTGACAGAGGGTTTTTAAGTGTCACACACTCATCTGCCAGCGGTGTGTCTTAATTCCTTCAGGCGATGCAGTCGTTGCTGCTTAAATCAGCAGTTTAACCCGCAGTTTAGCTCAGCTGTCGGCCACCCTCAGGAGACGGCATAATGTCTCAATAAACACAGGGGGAAAAACTGTGTGTATTTGCCCGTGGGGCCTCAGCCGGCTCCAGCGCTTCGATTAGCAACAGAAAGGGCTTCATACTGCTTTGGAGAGGAATCCAGCTCGAACTGTAATTAGGCAAATATCCGTTAATACAGTGCTTAAGGCAGGTGTTGTCTGAGACTGTCTGTCTGTATTAGCTTGTAAGTGTCATCGAGTGGGTGTTTCTATCTGGATTAAGATAAAGTCATGTTGTGGTAAAAGGCCACAATTGGGTTCCGCGTAAATGCTCGTACTGTGGATAGAAAGATGTCAGACAGAGGCTGAGAACAGGAAATTGAAATGTGGGTTTAAAGAGGAGGTGCATACTTGTATTTTGGGTTTCTACTAGAAAGTGTTTACATGCTTTAATGTTGAAAAAAACCCTTTACTTTTCTCATACCGGCTGTGCTGCAGCACCTCTTTCACCCTCAGTCTGAAATGCTCTGTTTGACCTCCTGCCCCCCCTCCCCAAAAACCCAGTCTGCTCTGATTGGTCAGCTCCACGCTAACTAGCTTTGTTTAAGGGCTTGCCAAACTAGCCGCTAGGCAGGTATCACGCAAATGTGTTACTTGGTGACATCACCACGTTACGGAAGAAAAGGCGGGACTTCAAGCGAAGCGTTTCAGGCAGTTCAGGAGCAGTGTTTCTGTGGGGGAGAGTAACTCCCTTTGGTGTTGACTTTGGACTTTGTGACTTTGCAGACCTTTTACATGCACAAAAAAAACTATATAACACACTAAAGGAAAGGGACAAAGCACAAAATAATAATAGGTCCTCTTTAAGCCTAGCATTACAGCAATACACTTAACGATTCAAGGCTACACACAGCGATACAGATACTAATGGTGGTTCTGCCTTCTGCTTTTCTCTGTCCAGATCTTCATATTTGAAAACAACATCTACTACAGATCAACAGTAGATAAGAAAGCGATCCGCCTGGTTTCCACTGGCAAAGAGGAAGTCGTCTTTAACGGCCTTGCTGACTGGCTGTATGAGGGTAAGAGGACTACAAACACAGTTACACCATAACACAACAAAGCCCACTATGATATCACGTCCATCACTTCCATGTTGCAAATAGTGGACATTCTTCAAAGCCTGTCTGTCTGTCTAAAGTTCAAAGATTAAACTTCTGTCACTTTCAGAATTGACAGAACTCAAAGTCGAAAAATACATTACATGGCCAAAATATCTGGACACCTGCAAATTTCCCCACTGTGGGACTAATATAGGAATATCTTATCTTATCTTATCACACATAGATGTGATCATTGCACATATCATTTAAAAACCATGGGCATTAACATGGTACTGTATCACCCTTTCACTCTCCTGGGAAGCATTTGACATGATTTGCTAAGATTCAGCCTCAGTGCGGTTGGACGCTGATGTTGGGTGATGAGGCTCGCAGTTTCCAGTTCATCCAAGTTCATGTTTATTGTCATATACATTTAAAAATTACAGTTGGCTGGTCCGAACTCTGATGCTTTATTGGCCTTTCCTGAGGGAAGGAATGAGAACAGTCTCTGTGGTTGGTTGCTGGAACGTCAGCAGCGCATGGCGCCTGCGGAACCTGTTGTTTTTTAATTTCGGCGTCCATGTTAACAGTTTAGAGCAGGCACACAGCAGCGCGTGAGCAGCTCGGCTGCGTGGCAGCTGCGTCTCTTCTAGAGATTCGAGGTCTCGCCTATTTTTACCATGAGCCTTGACCCCGTCAGTTGGTGCTCGCTGCTTCCTCTCTCCCTGTGGCGAGGGAAAGGGCTCCCTGCTCGACTGTCAACCGGGGCGGACTGACCTCAGTGCGACGATGTTGGCAAATTCATCCGACCCGGGTGCGACCTTTTTTAGTGTCATCACCATTAATATTTATACAACCAGGTTGTTCATGATTAAATTGTTTACAAGAGCACAAAGTTCTTCATAGACCCATCCAAGTGCACCAGATTGATGCATTTACAAGTCAATGAGTAATCATGTGAAATAATCGCGATCTCAACATTGACCAAAATAATCGTCATTATGATTTTTACCATAACCGAGCCGCCCTGATCTACAGTGCCTGGACCAAACCTTGTCCACAAACTAAATCTGACCATTTTGATCCAATGTTGTGACACCTGCCCCCCACCTAGAGGTGTTTGGGTGCTTGATTCTATTTGAAAGAGCACAGCTGGCTACGTTTCAGTGCCCCCTCCCTCTTATTACTTCCCATAGCTCATCTTTGTGTTCAGGCAGTTTTAATTAATTCATGTCTGCAGCGCTGCAATCTCACTCAGCAGATGTTCAAAAGCCAGCATACTTGTAATTTAATATGAAACATTTTCTGATTACTGCATATGTGAGACAGACATTGCAATTACATACCACTTGAATATAGCTTTGTTTACAGATGCGCTGTTTGAGACTAGTTTTCCCACCGTGCATTCATTTATAATAAAGTTTATAGGTGTCTTGTTTTGTAAGTGAAGACTTCTGTTTCCGGCATTGTTATAATTATTAATTTTGGATTTGCTCAGAGGGTGGTTTTGAATAATGATTGCAGTGCAATTGTATAATGTAATTGCAAAATGCCAGTTATTATGAGAGAAATTCTGTTACAGTGCATGAACTGCTTCAGGGTCGGCTCTAATCGTTTTTTCATTAATGGGATTATTTCTTTGTTGTAGACAGAGAACATGACATGAAAGAAGTAATCCATTTTCAATGCTAAGGAAAGATTTGTCTTGCTATGTTTCCCTGCTATGTTTCATGAATTTATCAGCGGATAACAGACTGTCTCACAAAAGCAGAGATCACATTGCTGTCATCTTTTACACACGCTGCTTACAGTGTTAAGTAAATTGTTCAGGTGAGATAGGTTTGGCAAAAAGATGTCTGAGTGTGGTTCAAGGTGAGGCGCCTCGTTTCTCTCCGGTATTTACTGTTATGCAGTCAAACAACCTTGTGAGAGAATTGAATCTTTTTTGTGAGCAGCAAATGTTCCCATCACAGAAAGATCAAAGGACAAAGTTCTCATTCATTGTTCTCTGAGCCTTTAAACGTTATAACATTTCCTTTTAAATTCCCACTTAAATGGCTTTAAACGTTTACACATGTATGAAAGTGTCGTATATAAATTTTGAATCTGCTTGTTGCACATTTCATTGAAGTTACAGTATATCAAGCAGATATTATTGAAATGGCTGCACCATTACATCATATGGAATAATTTAAATGATGGATAGACTCGTCTATGAAATGATTCACATTTTTCTGAAACATTGGGATCCCAACTAAAATGTGAAATACAATCCTGTGGTTTTGAACAATGCCAAAAAATAATTATCTGTAAGGCTTTGATGTTGATCAGAGTTAATAATTATACTTCAGTTGACATAATAAAGCATCAACAAACATGTGAGCTCTATGGTGAAGTCATGGGTTTGAAGTTGGGACATTTAATGTTTCCTATGGAGCAGTGGGTTTGGTAGATGGAGGAGATGAACGAAATTGATTTTACAAGAATGCAACATGTGAGTTCACGTGTTTCCACGTGTACTTATCTGTCCATGTGGGTTTCAGTCTGTGCATGTGCCTTTTCCCCAGCTGATGGAGGTTAAGACAGCTTTGTGTTTGCCTCTGACAGCGGTTATTGTCATACACAGAAGACTGCCAGTGTTGGTTGCTGTGGATCGGCTGTGAGGTTGATGTGACACAGTGTGTGAGGGCAAGAAACACAAAACCATCCCATCATTTTTGGCGCTGTTACAGGAAATATTCATCTTTTTGTCTTGTATGAATTGCAGATAGTGTGTTGATGATAAATGTCAAAAGAGGTTCTATTATGCCAGGAATCGTATTAAATGCTCCGACCTTCATAAAATAACGGATCAAATAAATGTTGTGCTCTTCCTGGTATAAATAGAGGAAAATGTGTTGGCTTTTGCTCTGTGACCACAGGCCTTGAAAATCCTGCTGCAATGCAACAAACTAGTTGGCCTTAGAGTGAGAACTCAATCAAATGCTGAGAATGTAACACTGAATAGTGTGTCTGACCTTGTTACTACAATCTTCACCCTGAGCATACACAATCCGAAAAAATAATAATAGTTATAGCCTAATGACATCAGTGATAACAAAGTCCTCATCAAGGTTGAGTTGATAATTTTTGCCAAGAAAAGGCTGTTGTTTGGATCTCCACATGTAGGTACAGTAGAGCGTACTGTAAGTGCTTTTTATGGAGCTCTTCTGCCCCCTGCTGGATGGAAATCACTCATCAGGAAACTGCTGAGAAAGGGAAACTGATATCAGGGAGGCTCAAGTACAAAATAATCAGATTTGTCTTATGAGGAGGCAGAAATACCTCCTTTTTGTCTTGGTTTCTTCCAGAATGTCAGCTCCCTCAGTTACAGCGCATCTGCCAATCGATCAAAGCCTAGTGTTAACTTGCAAAGCTGTTTTCCACAACAAAAACTTAAACATTGGAACAAGGCAAAGCAAAGAAAGCTGTATTTATAAAGCATTTTTCATAAACACGGGGGAATAAACCTCAATTGGCTTTGCTCAAAAATTAAGAAGAAAATAAAATCCTTGACTATTTACAATGATTCATATTAATTATCCTTGTGTGATTCACAGGCATCAAATCTACAGGGTGTATCTACTGTAATGCTAAGTTTCTGGATTTTAAGCTGTCAAAATGTAATATGAGTAATTGGTTTATTTTTCCTCAGTATTAAAGGGACTATATGTAACTTCTTACATGTATAAATCATACCGGGTCGGTGTCCCATGCGCACTCGCGTGTGGGTACGCGAGCGCGCAGACTCCAACACAACACAACGTCGCTGTTAACAAGCAATTTCTGATTCTTACATAGAGTCTCTTAAAGTTTTAGTGGATTTTTACATGGATTTGACTTTTTTTTCTAGAATAACTTTAGGACAGTTCCCAGAGTCTGTCTGGTCTTTAGAAAACATCAGTTTATTTTGTTCCACATTTTCAAATCTTGTCTTCAGGTCTTCAGTTTCATGCATGCTTCACAGTGTGTGTATTATCTGGCTGTTTTGTTTTTTTACAGAGGAGATCCTGCAGACACACATAGCTCACTGGTGGTCTCCAGACGGGCTGCGTCTGGCCTACATGACCATCAATGACACACTGGTGCCAAAGATGGAAGTCCCCTGCTTCACGGGGACGCCGTACCCCGCCACCTTTGAGTATCACTACCCAAAGGCAAGTCTACAGCCATAATCTCACACCTATTCTTAGGCTGAGCAAATTTAAAGTGACTATAAGCGACATCCGCTGCACAATAAAACAATATTCTATCTATAAAATCTTTTTTATCATTCAGTGGTTTGCATATTTTTATCCAGATTTTTAAAAGAGTCTGGAAATTCCTTCAAAACAATGGCGAGTGTGTTTAAACAACCTTCTGGGCTTTTCAAACATCGCTGGTTAGTTATATTTTAGAGAAAACAATGGTTACCTCTGTGACCCGAATGTATACTAATAACACACGAGAGGCACAAACTGAGGCTACTGGATGTGTAAATAAGCAACCGTTTGCTAACAAGGTTGCCATATCGACTTAAAAATTGATGATATGTCAAGGTTCACAACTTGTTTCCGCTGCCCCAAAGTGGACAAACACAAACGTCAGTTATTGCATGTTTAAATATTCTGTCATGTTGATGGTGTTATGCATCTAAAAGACATCAGAAAGATTCCTCATTGTCTTCAACTAAAATCCAATCACGCCTATCTCGTTTCCTCTTGGCCCCTGCAGGCTGGGGAGGAAAACCCGGTAGTTCACCTGTCAGTGGTGAGCCCCATCGGTCTCCCGCACACCGTGGTGATGAAGAAACCTGATGACCCCCGAATAGGGTGAGTGACAGCCCAACGGTGCCTTATTGTGTATGAAGTACCAAGCACCAAAAATAGCCCTGGAGTATTTTCTTAAAGGGGACATATCATGCTCATTACCAGGTTCATACTTGTATTTTGGGTTTCTACTAAAACATGTTAACACGCTTTAATGTTCAAAGAACACATTATTTTTCTCGTACTCTCTGTCTTAATATACCTGTATCCATCCTCTGTCTGAAACGCTCCATTTTAGCGCCGGTCTCTTTAAGACCCCCTCCCGAAAAAGCCCAGTCTGCTCTGATTTTTGCCTTTGCAAAGGTAGTTTTCAAGTCCTGGGTGATAGATTCTAATGAGCCTGCAGGTGACATACAGTAGGAAGGGAGCCCTGATGAATCACATGTTTTCTGATCTAGGCAGTCCACAAAAAACTGTATGTACACAAGCACTGAAAAAGTGAGTTTTTCATGATATTTAAGACGGAGGTAGTCAGTGGTGGTGATGCATTCTCACTTTCTGGTTTTCCAGGAGAGAATATTATATCACTATGGTGAAATGGGCCACCAGCACCAAACTGGCTGTCAACTGGCTGAACAGGGGCCAGAACAACTCTATCCTGACTCTGTGTGAGGCTACAACTGGAGTCTGCATTAAGGTGAAACATTCGGCAAATTTTCCTTGACATAGTGTGAAATCAGCTGTCAGTGTGTATTTTCTTTAAAGGATAAATCTGGTGATGTTTTTCTCACTCAACAAATCCCATGAAAAGACCAAAACCAGCAATGGATTTAAGCCTACTAACAAGTATTGCCTGTGTAGCTAAAGCCTGACATAGCTTATTCCTTTGTACCGCAGACATCTATTGTTGTCCAAAAACTATTAAACACATCAATGGCCGACATGTTCCTTCATTATGATGAAGATAGACGCTGTAGTTTATTCTGAGTCAATCCCACGTATACCGTTCTGCTGCTGCAGATACTCACTAGCTCACCAAATCCGCAGAAAATAATCCTTAACAACAAATGAACTATTTAATCCTGTTTGGGTAATGTTTGCTAAAAACTACAGTGCCCAGGTGTTTATAAAATGATTTAGCTTTTCTTTAATTAAAGTATATTTTCATCACCTGTTTCTTTTAAAGGAATTATTCAACATCATGGGAAATACTCCTATTCACTCTCTGGTGGAGAGTTGGATGAGAAAATTAATACCACTCTTCTAGATATGAGAGTGGTTTCAATCTTCCTATCTAACTGTTAATTTTTACATTAAGATTTACATCTTTACAGGAAGCAGCAATGGCCTTAGGGCTGAGTGGCGCAGACAGGTTATGGATGTCGGAAAGTACTAAGAGACAGACTAACATAGGGTGACCATGTTTTCAAACCCCCAAATCGGGACCCTTAAGTGTACCGCATGTTTATGCACGCATCATTGGAGTGCTATTGTATATGCTGCTATCTGGCCGTCTTAATATGATTTTTTTATATCGGCATTTCCACCGTGCGTGACCGGAGACGTACTCTTGCAGTGTGGTCAGAACGCAGCATTTTCATTGCTGGGCACATTATGAAGGAAGAAGTAAAGCCTCCTGGAGCTCTTTAGAAAAGACCAACATTCTCTTTGGCATGACAGCTAACCCAGCCCATTCTCATTCCCAGGGCGTCAAATACCGACGCTTTGTCATGGCCGTCGGCGTTAGATACCGACGCTTAAGGCACCCTTTGGTATCGGTATGAGACGCACTGAGCTTTCCATTAACTACAATGTAAACCCTTCCGTGTAAATATAAACGCTCAGAAGACTGCTGGTCGTGTCCCGTGCGTCAAGTTACAATCAGCTGTTCGTTCGTGTCCTGTGTTCACAACGTTCAGTTTCATTTTCACTGTACAAACATAGTAGTTTTAAGCCCAACCATGTTGTTTTTTCCTAAACCTAACTATAGTGGGTTTTTTTTGCCTGAACCTAAGCATGTTTTTGTTTACTTCTCATCATTAAGCATGTGTTTACTGCGACCGAAAACAGTGACGCCGAGGGGTCTGACAAAGTGTCAGTAAATGACGAGTTGGGATGAGAACCCGTTGGCAATCCATGTACTGTATACTGACAGTTTCTGACGGAAAGAGTCGACTCGCAGGCACCATAGCAACAGCCTTCACAACAACATATTGATTGATTGACACACATACAGACAAATCAGTGTTGAATTCAGACGTGTTGAATTGTTTGTTTTGTTGTTATATTGAGTTAGGTAATAATGAGTTGGACAGAACATGATAAACGTCTATGTAAGCGCTGACAACAAGTATAATAGCATTATTATTATTTTAATTGTGGTGAAAAAGGGGACAATTTGGTAGTGCCTGTTGAAAACAGGGACATTTTAGTGTTTTACAGATATTTGTGGGGAATCTGAACATCCAGATTGAAACTGGGACAATCACCGTAGATGAATACACTGTTGTTTTGGGTCTTTTTATATGAGTTGTTGACAAAAACATAAATACCGAATATCTCCTGACTTATCTTAAATTTATATATAGTTTTATATAAAAACTTTGAACTCATACTGTTTTTGTTTTGTTTTCTCAGAAACATGAGGATGAGAGTGAGAGCTGGTTGCACAGACAGGTACGTGATGAAAACACTGCTTCCCTGTTGTTGTGTCAAAAGCCCGGCAGGCACGTTTTGGGACACGTGCAGATGTTTGTCTCTCCTCTCTGCAGAATGAAGCGCCGCTCTTTTCTCACGACGGACACAAGTTCTTCTTCACCAGAGCAATCCCTCAGGGTGGGAGAGGAAAGTTTTTCCACATCTCTATGTCCACCTCCATGGTAAACAATTGCAGAATTACCCTCATGATATTTGTGTTGAAGGTTTGGTACAGTTTGTTTAATGGTCCTTTACTTTCTTCTAGCCTAACACTAGCACAGACATACTTCAGTCCCTGACCTCTGGAGACTGGGACGTTACCAGCATCTTGGCCTACAATCATGAAAGAAACCTCATGTAAGATATTTTGATGTTTTTTTTTAGTGCTGCAACATCACGGTTATTCTGTTATTTGATGGTAACGTTTGGATGTTCTCCAGATACTTTCTGAGCACAGAGGACGACCCCAAACGACGGCACTTGTACAGGTAGGATTTTCTTACGAGTTATGAGTAATTCTGTGTTTTCTGCAAGTGCTATTGAAGGTATACAATGATGCTCACTCAGTGCCATCACACAGTGCCGACACAATCCCTCCGTTCAATCGCTGCTGCCTGTCTTGTGAGTTCAAGTGCGGCTACGTGGACGTTTCATTCAGCCACAACATGCAGTACTTCTTACTCAACTGTAAAGGTGAGCATCCGCAACCTTGAATCTCTTGAGTTAAGGTTGTCTTTATAACAGTGGACTGAGAGCGATTTATATCCCAGCACTCCTGAGAATGAAAGTCTTCTGGGGGAGGCAGAAAGCGTAACTGAATTAGTGCTCCATGTCAGGTTGAGAGCTTACATCGAACTGGACATTAGCAGATAACCTCAAACCACTGCTGGATCCCTCTGATTAGCCACAGAAATAAATGTATTGTCTGACTGCATGCTGAGAGTCATGTGAGCTCTACTGAGCTGCTGGCAGAGAGTGTGCAGGCTCTCTGCTTTTACTATTTGTCATATGAAAATGCATTGTGTTGTTGTTTACTAGATATTCCTTGTGTTCCTCAGAGACACTCTGTCATTGTTTTTTTTCGCCCTTGTGGCTTCATCGCAGGGGCACAACATAACGGTTTCTATGGAGGTTGATTTGTTTAGGGGGATCCTGAGAGAGGAAAAGTGCCAGTGGCTTTCTTCATTAATTGGATCATTGGGGAGCAGCTCCATTGTGAAATAATAAGCTACTTCCTCATGGGACGGAAGTAGATTATTAACTGCAGAGCTTGCCGAGAGGGCTGTTGTTGGCTGGTCTGTTTAAGATGAGACAGGGAGATGTTTCCGTTGCAGAGGAGGGCTGGGTTTCAGAGGCTTGATTACTGGTGTGGTGGAGGGATTTGAGCCTTTTGTCAATGCCTTGTTTCATCAAATAAACTTCTATTATTGCATTGTTGTTAACTGATTGTCCCTGAATTGTTCTGCGCAGGTCCAGATATACCGAGCGTGGCAATCTATAGCACCGAGGACAAACAGAGTGAGTGTCGTCTCAGTGGTGTTGTCCCTCTACCTCACCACGTTCAACAAACTGTACTGAATGATATGAATATGTTTTGTCATTGAGAGATTGTAACAAACCTGTTTAATCTGCTTTAATCTGCAGAGGTGTTTGACGTGGAGACAAACGAAAGAGTAAACTACACGTACAACAACATGCAGATGCCCAGAGTGGAGTACGAGACCATCACCATAGACGACTACAGTATGTGCTCATGTTGAATTAGCAAATACACAATTACCTATGTGTATACCCTAATGAAATTACATCCAGTCATCTTGTATTATAAGATTCCCATTAACCTTATCTGTTGCAGCTCTGACGATGCAGATTCTGAAGCCAGCTGGATTCGTAGATACAGCCCATTACCCCCTACTGCTGCTAGTGTAAGTATGAATACGTCTGACTGTTTTTATGAAAGTGAACAGAATATTATCAACGCTTGAATGCACCAATTAACAATTACTTTCATTATCGTTTAAAAAGGATACTAAACTACTGACAATTTAGTATTGCACTTCCCTAAATTTGGGGGACTCACAGGAGTTGTATTAAAGACAGAATGGTTAAAAAGGTTTGGATATCCTGACTTTCAGTCCCTAGTATGGGTCAAGATCTATAAACACCGGATTCTACGTTTCCCATAATGCAACTCAAAAGTGGCTTTTGTAGACCCTACCTGCCTGGTAGCGGCACATGTCTTTTAAGCTGCTGTTCCCAGTTTGTAATGGAGCCTTTCGGTCAATTATATGATTGTTTGATCTATGAAACCTTGACAAATAGTTAAAATAGTTAATGAGCCTGTTGCAATTCCTCTGGGCTCAAGGCACTGCATGAAAAAACTGGATTTTCGACCCCGTGAATGCACGTAAACTTCACTGATTCCCGGCAGTTAATGGCAGTTTACAGCCTGTGTTTTCACCCCCTAAACTACCTGGCTAGAACCTCCCTCTACAATAATAATATTTATTATTAATAAGTTTAAGTCATGTGTGTAAGCCTATATCAAAAATACTTGCAAGGAACATGGTGATTAAAAGTAAAAGCTTTATTGATACAGCAGGAATAGCAAATTTACAAACACAACTGTGTGAAAACAACAACCATAGCTGTCACTGTCTGGAACAATAGTTCGCCTACAGCCCGACCTGGAGCATCACATGCCGCCTCTGAGTCGTATGTATTTGATGTCATTCTGTCCAAGCGTGGTCCAATGTGCAGACGTCTGGGATGCGTAGCCGTCAACCCAGACATCCACCGTGATGTCCCTCAAGAAACCCACGTCATCTGCTATTTTACAGGCAGCTGGAAAACAATTTAATGTGTATGTTATAAAAAAAACGGGAAAAACCCACAATAAAAGTATTTAAGAAGTATCTAAAAATGTAAGTATTTCAAAAAAGATAGATGCTTAACTGCATTTCGTTGTGTCAGAAGGCTACATATACTCTGTGCAATAACAACGAATTTGTCAAAGTTATTCACTTTAAAATTATTTTTAAAAAGACAGAAAAACAGCAGACTCACCTTTGTGCAGCTACAAATGGCTTAAATGACTAATCATTCACTAAAATAGTTGCCAATTAATTTTCTGAGTTGTTTCAGAACCACAATATACAGTAATGCTATATAATGTAAACCAGAATATCCTGCACTAGATGCTACATTTGTGAAAATTGTACTATTAAATACTTTGATAAGGTGGTATTGTATTGGACTGCATTACATTGAAAGGTAATCCTTTTATTTCCTTGTAGCTGCCGTGTAAAATAGTCGTTTGTTATTTGTACATTTTTAATTTTGATGTTAAACCCCCTATTTGTCCAGTTATGATACCAACAGTACTGAAATAAAATGTGTTTCTTCCTCTTAACAAGATTCCCATCTAATGTATATCTCTGAGAAATTTGTCAGTCCTTAAAATGACCAACATGGCTGTGGTTTTGCTACAGGGACGGTACGCCCGGCGGGCAGATGGTGTCGGAACAATTCTGGGTGGACTGGGCCACAGTTCTGGTCAGCAGCTTCAGCACCATCGTCATCCGCTTTGATGGTCACGGCAGCGGCTTCCAGGGCACCAACCTTCTCCACAAAGTCAAGAGGAAACTGGGAAGACTAGAGGAGAGGGACCAGCTGGAGGCACTCAGGTCAGACTTCTGCTTTAACTGCAAGCATGAGGAGGCCTTCGTAGTCTTTCAGTCCCAAAACACTGGAAGTTTTACCAGTTTTCTTTCATTTTTAGGTTCATATCCAAAGAGCCTTATATTGATAAGAGTCGAATGGGAGTTTATGGAAAGGTAAGGAGAGAACATGCTCAAAGAGGCTCCTGAGATGTACTGTAATTTTGATTTGAGTTAACTGCATTCATGGAGATACGGCAACTGCCACAGATGGAAATTATTATGATAAAGTAGAATTATTTCTTAACGTGTTTTTCCCTACCTTTGTTCAGGCCTACGGAGGATATTTAGCCACGATGCTTCTGAGCTCTGAGGAGTTTAACCAACTTAAATGTGGAACAGCAGTCTCCCCCATCACAGATTTCGAGCTATATGGTATAACTTTCCACATGTTTTTCTTCTATGGATGTGTTAAAGATGTCATGCGCTTGAGACAGTGTCTGAAGGCGCCTGATCTTTCTAACTCTGTTTTTCCTCTTTTCCAAATGGCAGCATCTGCATTTTCAGAACGATACCTGGGCTCAAAGACAGATTCCCGAGTATATACGGTAAAGTTTGAACGTTTCAGTCTCTTTATCCAAATCAAGCACCCGGATGTTTAGCTAAAGTGTACAGGGATGGAGTTAAGAGTCATTATATATGGTGGATTTCCCTCTCTCTTTCTTTCAGATGGCAAATTTAGCACACAGAGCAGGTCAGCTTCTGCAGAAGCAGTACTTGATAATTCACCCAACTGCTGACGGTAAAAGACACTTGTTTTCTATATTATTTTTCAATACTGCAGTGAATGAAACACTAACTATTTCACTGTGATCACACCCTAATGCGTTGTCTCCAATCTTACATTCTCCACTACTGCAGAAAAGGTTCACTTCCAGCACACGGCCAAATTTATCAATCATTTAATCAACGAGAAGGCCAATTACACTCTACAGGTGAGTTTCTGAAATCACTGATAGACCTGACAAATGTACCTGTAGAACTGTGATGATTTGATTAGACTGACTCAGACCTCTGAAGCCTTTTTTAATGTCATGCTATACTATGGCTTTTTAAGAAATACTATACTATGGGTTATGACTTTTTCCACATACTATACTATGGCTTTTTTGACATATAAGTATGACTTTTTTACGATTCTTTTCAACATACTATACTATGATTTTTTAGCATTACTATAATATGACTTATTATGATATAACTTTTACAGCACATTATACTATGACTTTTTTCAACAAAGATTTTTTATGACTTCTTTTGACGTACTAAGACTTTTTTCGGCAATGTATACTATGACTTTTTTTCACAAAACTATACTATGGCTTTTTCATGACTTTTTTCGACATACTATGACTTTAATTTTTCGACATACTATACTATGACTTTTTTTATTTTTTGGACATACTTTACTATGACTTTTTTCGACATACTATACTTTAACTTTAAATTTTTTTGACATTATACTATGACTTTTTAAAAAAAAAAATTTGACATACTATATAATATCACTTTTTTTTTATTGCTTCGACTTACTATACTATGACTTTTTTTAATTTTTTGGACATACTATAATATGATTTTATTTATTTTTGGACATACTATACTATGACTTTTTTTCGACATACTTTAACTATGACTTTATTTTTTCGACATATTATGCTTTCACTTTTTTATTTTTTTAACATACTTTACAATGACTATTTTTTTCGACATACTATACTATGACTTTATTTTCTCGACATACTTTACTATGACGTTTTTTTTAATTTTTTTTGACACACTTTAGTATGATTATTTTGTCGACATGCTTTACTATGACTTTTTATATTTTTTCGACATATTATAATATGACTTTTTCGACCTACTATACTATGCCTTTTTTTTTACATACTATACTATGACTTTTTTCGACATACAATACTATGACTTTTTTCGACATACTATACTGTGACTTTTTCAAGATACTATACTATGACTTTTATTTTTTCTACATACTATACTATGACTTTTTTTATTTTTTCAACATACTTTACTGTGACTTTTTTTTCCGGCATACTTTAGCGTGATTTTTTTTTAAAATTTTTTCGACATACTATACCATGACTTTTATTTTATTTTTTTTGACATCCTTTATTATGACTTTTTCTTAATTTTTTGGACACACTATACTATGACCTTTTTTTTTAATTTTTTGGACTTACTATACTATGATTTTATTTAATTTTGGAAATACTATACCATGACTTTTTTTCGACATACTTTAACTATG